>CP092868.1:89663773-89676388 GCA_030710605.1 Cordylochernes scorpioides
GTTTTATATATAGAGATGACCTGGCTTCGTGTATCTTCTGCTCGAGTTAATGTTTCGCTGGTAGATTTTGTTCCTGCCTACTAAACATTATTATCTGGCTTCGCCCGTGGTCTGCTTTAGTGAATATTCCCCTAAATAATTTTGTTTATGTCAATCAAGCATGATACAGCAATATTGTCTTCATCATTTCTGACAAAAAAAAAATATTGTTGCTCAGTACTTGGTTAATTATAATTTTTCTTGGTTAAAGTGCGAAAAAAACTCTTCCAGATTTAAATTTCTGTCCTGTTCAAATTTCAGCGAGATTAGTTACATATTGAGGGCGTGCATAGCCGACAAACATATATATATTTTTCCGGCTTAGCCCGATTTTTACCCGAGTAAAAGTTTGCCTAACAAACATTTGTTTAAACGATTCTGGCAAACATCCAATCCCTACAGAATCTATACTTGTCTATACTCTCGATAATTTGAAAATTTTCCCGGTCCCTTGTAAAATACTCGTTAGTTGAAAAAAATCAGTATTAATTGGTCCACTCGGTAATTTGAAGTTGAAGGAATAGTATCTTGCCACAAACGAATATTTGTAAATAACAGTATTTAGCGAATGTACACGGCTTCGCCCGGTTTTTATTCGAGTAAAAGTTTGCCTAACGAAAATTTGTTAAAACGATTCTAGAAAACATGCAATCCACCTATATATTGATTTATAAACGTAGATACTTAAAATTGTATCTATTATTCCTGTAGAAGGGCAATTTGCGCCCGAAAGCTCGAATTGATTTTTCAAATAAAGAAACTTATCCTTTTTGAATCTATTCGTTATTATAAATATAAATAGTGTTATATGCGCTCAAATATATATATATACTAGCGGATGTGTACCCGGCTTCGCCCGGGTTTTATCCGAGTGAAAGTTTGCCTAACGAATATTATATATTATGAAGTATAATAAACAATGTTAAAGATTAGTTTTAATTATTAATCAAGATTGTGTGTGAATATGTGAGAAAGATGTAATATCGTTGTTGTTTTCTTGGCCGACTGTTTTACATATGGTGTTATCTTAAAATTGCTTGTTTTGAATATTTTTTTAGATTGAGTTGAATGAATTGCTGAATTTTTTTTTGTATTTATATATAAATAAAATTTACTCTGTTGATTTTTTTTGTATTTAATCGATAACAGCGAAGTTACGCATGTTAAAGTTAGGAAAAATATTTTGATGTTAAGCAAAACCTGCTCCATCTCGTTTTACATAAATGTTGAAAATTTGTTCGAAATTGATGCATTGTAACGAAAGTTTTTAGCGAACACCACTTATGAAATTTGCATTTTATTAATCCCCCCCGAAGTTGATCCACTTTGCCGCAGTGGGGGGGCCCGAGTCCGACTTCCAAGTCGTTCCGCCAAGAGATCAACACCACAGAGGTCCGTACGTCTGACCTCACGGACAATACAGCAGCTACTGGACATGCCTCTCAAATTTTAATGACCGATATGTCCTCACTTCTTTTTTCTAGATTTAATTCATTTTGTCTCCTCTCTAATTGTAAATACGCTGCTGTATCACCTCATAAGCATAAATAAATAAATTTTATTAATATAGATATAATATAAATGAGTTTTAAAAATTGTTTAAAAAAAATGCATCGGCCGGGAATCGAACCCTGGCCGCCCGCGTGGCAGGCGAGCATTCTACCACTGAACCACCGATGCTCTCTTTAAAAAAATCAAATTCATTTTCATTTTCATTCATTTATCGTCGCGACCAGTGCTGCGCCCTAGCGGTAAAAGACTGGAACTAACGCTTTTTGTTTTTTCATTTAAAAAAAAAGCACATTAACTTTTTTAGTTTTTTGAATAGCCTATATGTTAAACGAAATCTTCAGCTACCTGCATGCGAAATTCCATAATGATTGAGTCAGTAGATTTTGCGTGATGCGATAACAAACATCGATTTCGCATTTCATTTTTATATATATAAGGATTGAAACATAATATTTTGTAAACATTTATTCTATTTTAAATAAGATATTGTCACTTTTGTGAATTTGATGATTAATTATTTCTTTTTTCTCATTAAATTATATATATTAACTAGCCGAATGACCCGGGCAACGACCGGATTTTACACGATTAAATGCTTTTATTCAAATACTATTCGTTACAATTATAAAATGGCGCCGTGGATGTCATTCTTGTGAAACGTCCCGCTCCAAACTTTGTGTCTGAGAAGCGATATTTTTATAAAGAGATGATCTGGCTTTGTGTCTTCTGCTCGAATGAATGTTTTTCTGTTAGAATTTTGTTCCTGCATACTAAAAATGAACTGGCTTCACCTGTGGGGTCTGCTTTTTAGAATTTTTCCGGATATAATTTTGTATCTGATAATCAAATATGATACAGCAATATTGTCATCATCATTTTCTGAATAAAAAACAACTACTTTTTTCCCAGAACCTGTCAATTTATTTTTCTTGACTAAAAATCCGAAAAATATATTTTCCAGATTTTTCTATATGTCCTGTTAAAACACGTTTTACATGTCTATTAGGTCAGCTGATATTACCTCCCATCTTCACCGCTAGAGGCGCTGCTTGCGAGCGAAAGGGCAAATTTGCCACGCAAATTGCAAATAACTTGTATACATACTTGTATACTTGTGTACATAGACCATAAATCTGTACATAGACAGGAAAAGCACATATATTTTAATAATATAAATGAGTTTTAAAAATTACCTTCACCCGCGACCTATCCCTCGTCGGGCGAGCTAGAGCGGCGAACTCGCTGGTGGGCTCAACCATCCAGCATTACCTGCACGGGTACCTGCCATCACCCCCGACCATCGCCAAGCTGCAGGCCCGACTAGCGAGGTTCGTCTGGGGGGCCCGAGCACCCAGCGTGGCTTCCCGCCGCCGTCATGGCGAGGCCCGTTGCCATCGAAGGCCTTGGCCTCTTCGACCTGGCAACCCAACTCCGGCTCGCCTGCCTCAAGGGTGTGCAGGTCGCGCTCCGCGGAGGCAGGAACGGCTTCGACTGGCTAGTCGCCAGCAGCAGCGAGGCCTGGATCCGCCCTCCGCCAGACGGCATGCGTCTCCAGCCCCGCCGTCTCCGGTTGCTGAAGCTGTGGGAGGAGGCCTCTAAGATCCTGAGCCTCAATCACCGTGCGGTCCCCACATATCAGCTGCTGGACCTCCCAATCATCGGCGGCTGCCGGTTCCTTCGCCCTCCCGACCTCCTGGCCCCAGCGCGCTGGCTCGGAGTCCGAGTCCGGGACTTTCTGGCCGAGGACCGTCACATCGCCCGCCCTACACGCTCCGCCCTGGCTGACGCCGCGACCCTGGGCGCCTTCTGTCGTAGGCTGACCTCCGAGAACGCCGTGGGCTTCGGGGCGGAGTCCACGTTTTCTTCCAGTTCCCTAGCTGCGGCCGTGGTGCTGCGAGGGACGGCTACGCCGTTCCTCAACGGCCTCACGACCCGCTCGGCCCGACGGGCCCTGGATCGCCCGCGCCTCGCCGCCACGCCCATCTCCAGATTCCTGGCGAGATGGACGCCCACCATCAATCCACCATCCAGGATCGACTGGGCCTCACTGCAGCGCTGCGCCTACTCGGGCCATCACCCGCGACCATCGCCAAGCTGCAGGCCCGACTAGCGAGGTTCGTCTGGGGGCCAGAGCACACAGCGTGGCTTCCCGCCGCCGTCATGGCGAGGCCCGTTGCCATCGGAGGCCTCGGCCTCCTTGACCTGGCAACCCAACTCCGGCTCGCCTGCCTCAAGGGTGTGCAGGTCGCGGCCCTCAAGTTGGCCCTCCACGCCTTCCCCCATCCGGCCCATCCTGCCTCGGTCGGCCCCTCCTGTCCTGCCTGCGGGTCCATCGACCGCTTCCTCAGCCACCGTTACTGGTGCTGTCCCTCCATCAGGCCCCTCATTAGAGAGGCCTTCAACATCATAGGGCGGCCCCCTGACCTGCAGGCTTGGATCTTCGGCGGGTCCGGCCTTGAGGACGACGCCCTTTCCATCCTGGCGTCGGCAAAGTTGCGAATCTATCGCTACTTTGTCCAGGTTGGGCTCGGAGGAGCAGTGGAGGACCCGCTCATCGCCTGGTCCAGGACCCTCCAGCGTCGAGGTTTTCTTCCATCACCCCCCTTGTAAAATATGTATCATACATGTATTATATTTCATTTTTTCATGTTTATATTATTTTCTTCTTTCTCTCTCATTGCCTTTGAAATGTAATATTGTCTAAGATGACAATAAATATTTTTTAATTGTCAAAAAATTGTCACACACACACACACATACATTCATTTTTATATATATAGATAATCCAAATTGTGCCTTATCATTAGATTTGATCTTATTACCTTGTGTTTATAACCTATAATCCAAATTGCGTCTTATCATTAGATTTGGTCTTATTACCTTGTGTTTATAATCTACTAGCGGAATGACCCGGGCAACGCCCGGGGTTTATCCGATTAAATGCTTTTACACATATACTATTCGTTACAAATATAAATTGGCGCGGTGGATGTCATTCTTGTATAATATATAAATGAGTTTTAAAAATTGTAAAAAAAAAAATAAAATGCATCGGCCGGGAATCGAACCCGGGCCGCCCGCGTGGCAGGCGAGAATGATACCACTGAACCATCAATGGTTATGAGAAATGGCCATATTTAGGTATTTATTCCATTCACAAAAGCAAACGGTGACAGAATTGATTCAAAAAATCCAAAGTCGGTGGACGAGTGGGTAACCCCCTCGATTCCTGACAGTCATGAACCGGGATTGAATCCCGCGTTTAAATTTTGTTTAATATGTGAATAACCTTCACATATTATTCATTGTCCAATTATCATGAACTAGGTTGCTCTTGCTGAGCGGTACCTATTTATGTTATTTGAACCAGAGAGAATTTTGATTAAGAAAGGGCAATGCCCGGGTTTTACCCGATTAAATGCTTTTATTCAAATACTATTTGATACGTGATCGTAGCCGACCAATAGGAGGGCGCAGTTCCAAAAAAAAAGCAAACCGTGACAGAGGCGACGAAGAATGACGCTCGTAACTGTATATAGAATAATAAAAAGGCAAATATATTGAATTGAATAAGAGATGTATTTGCCAATATTTGCCTTTTTTTTAATCTAATGATTTTAAATTTGGATTGTTCTATTTTCAAAATATAAATATATCTATATTAATATGTGAGAAATGATATAAGTATTTGTTCAAAATCTTAATTTATTAGTTAGGTATGAGTACATTTTGTGTAGAAATAGGATTAGTTGACTTTATAAGGTAAACTTATTCATCGGTTTGTATCCCTCGATAGCTCAGTTGGCAGAGCGGAGGACTGTAGATGTAATTAAGCGGTGATCCTTAGGTCGCTGGTTCAAATCCGGCTCGAGGGGTTTTTTTTTTTGGTAGATTCGCGCGCATCCGTGACAGAGGCCGATGAGGAAAGACGGTCGTGACCATATATATACACTAGACGAATGACCCGGGCAACGCCAGTGTTTTACCCGATTGAATGTTTTTATTCAAATACTATTTGTTACAATTATAAATTGGCGCCTTAAATAAATGCATATATTAGTTAAAAACTAAATGGAATCCTCTCTTTCTTTTTCCCAGTAAGAGACGCCTACGGAAGCCAACAGAATTTCAGAAGTGGGATAACCCTGAAGAAAGAATAATTGCTGGAGTGATTAATCAACAACAAAGGATGCGCGACGCCATGTTGGATTAACCTAAAGAAGAAGACACCCCACGACGCAACCCACGACGTTCCTGCAACGCAAAGTTCAATCGAGGACGATTGGAATCCAGCAATGGCCGAATGTAGGCGCCATCCCGACCTTTACCGACACCTGAATGGCGCTCTCCTATTGGCTCGCCACGATCACGCCACCACTACGCGAGACATTTTGTTTTTGGCGATCCACTAAATAAGTTTATATAACAAAATATTTCGAGAGAAAATAGTTTTTTTATTCTTTACAGATCCATGTACGCCTTTTTTATATTGTGACGGTGTTTTGACCCACCGCCAATTTTGAACAGCCCCTTTAACCGCCACCACCTCGGCCGGCCGTGACGCTAAGTCGGCGCATGCGCGGCGGCGGTGACGTGGTAAGCACGGGGAAGGATACCATTGTTTTGACGCCTCCACGAGCCAACGGCCATTTTCATCCTCCCATTTTCATCAAACCTTTTAAACTCTCCTTCACTAGATTATAATTTGTAACAATAATAAACACACTAATAATTAACATTGATATTTATTTTTATATTATATCTGTAAAATAATTAAAATACCCCTTGGAATGAATAATTAATTCATTTCTTCAAAACCAGACGAACCACCACAGTTTTGGCGCAGCCGACAGGATTTTCAATTATTCAAGCATCAAAACGATTTTATTCATTTGAATATTATATTTATTTCAGTCAAATTGTGAACATAATTTGGATTTTAATAATTTTTAAGCAAAAAATAGAATACTGAAAAAAAAATTTTTTTTGAGAATAAAAATAATATCTAATATAATTATGTCGAAAGAAAATATTTTACAATTGCAAAAATACAGCGGGGATCAGAAGGATATTCGTGTCCAGAGCTGGGTAAAACCTTTTGAATTACATGTTACAGATGAAGATAAAGGAAAGTTGTTCTTTTACTATCTAGAAGGAAGAGCCTTAGAATGTTATGCTGATGAAATTGCAGGAACAAATATTAATCAATGGGTAACCATCAAACAAAAATGTATTACAAGATTTGGATCATCAACAGCAACACCATTAATTAATGCACAACGGAGGTATCTACGTCCCGATGAATCCGTCAATGACTACTTTCAGTCAAAAACCCGGCTTCTAAAACAAACTTCCTTATCCAAAGTCGAACAGATCCAGATGTTGACGGAAGGATTACCAGCACAATGGAAGATAAGTTCAGCCCCAATATATTTCGAAGATATAGAGACTTGGGTAAGTGCAACCTTAAAATTGGAGGCTGCTGTTAGCTCCTCGACAAGATATTACATAAATATACAACTATTTTTAGTGAAAATTATTTTGATGTAGGAAAAATCAAAATAGCAAAACACAACATCCATAGTGTTCCTCATCCGCCTATCCAACTTCGACCGTATCGAAGATCAGCCTTAGAGTATGATGAGATTAAACGACAGGTTGAATATTTAAAGAAAAAAAGGACTAGTTTGAACTTCCCAGTCACACTCGTACCAAAGGTGGGTGGCCAAAAGAGGCTTTGCGTTGATAACCGCCGCCTCAATGCCTTTACCATTGACGACAAGATGCCTCTGCCTAACATTCAAGAAGTCATCGATCGTCTTCAGGGAGCGAAATACTTCACTTCGTTGGACATCGCTTCAGGTTATTGGCATGTCGAAATGGCTCCAGACAGCACAGAGAAAACAGAATTCATCACCAACGAAGGACTTTATGAGTGGTTAGTAATGCCTTTTGGGTTGAAAAACGCCTCTGCTACTTTTCAGCGAATCATACAACAAACCCTTGGTCCATTAATGTACAAGGGGTGCATCAACTATCTTGATGGTTTCATCATATATTCTAAAACTTTAGAAGAACATTTTGACCTTCTATCAGAAGTACTAGAAAAATTATATTCCCAAAACCTCAAGCTCAAGCTCCAAAAATGTTCTTTTATCAGAGAGGTAATAGAATATCTTGGATATATCATCAAATACAATCAGGTTACACCTTGACCTCGGAAAATAGAAGCCGTTAAAAGTTTCCCAATCCCCAAAACAGTCAAAAACATACAGCAATTTCACGGATTGTGTAGTTATTATCGGAGATTTATAAAAGATTTCAGTTCAATAGCACAACCTTCAACAGATTTATTGAAAAAAGATAAAATTTTCCACTGGTCTGAAATTCACCAAAAAGCATTTGAAACTTTGAAGAATTTAATCACACAACCTCCAGTTCTGGCAATGTACGATCCCACCTTACCATGTAAGCTCTACACTGATGCCTCAGAGCAAGGACTTGGTGCAGTTCTTGCACAGAAAAATCCAAATGGCAGAGAACGGGTTGTTTCCAATTTCTCAAAACGGCTCAACCCGACACAGTCACGCTATGCCGCTACCGAGTTGGAATGTTTTGCCATCATCGAAGCAGTCAGACATTTCAACAACTACCTAGACAAGCCATTCCAAATTGCCACTGATCATAGTGCTTTAAAATGGCTATTGAATCATAAAAACCCTGGGGGAAGACTTTTCCGATGGTCAATGGAGCTATTTTCTAGATCGTTCACCATTATCCACAGAGCAGGAAGACAGCAAACACATGTTGACGCACTTTCCAAGAATCCAGTGTGCACATTCATAACCGAAGATAAGATGAAGATTGCTCAACAACAGGCAGACTTGCGATTTGTAAAGAACCCTCAAATTAAAAGTGGCATTGTCACTATACGAATTCGAGGCCTTTCCAAAGCAGTTGTACCTGATTCCCTACGGGAAAAATGTCTTCACCACTTTCATGATGACTTTGACCATCCTGAAAAAAACAAAACATTGAAGCTGATTTCCACATATTTACTGGTGACCACAAATGCTAAGGACCATAAAAGAGTATGTTTCCTCATGTAAAGTTTGTCAGCTCAGCAAACAGTCAAACCAACCGACAATTGACCACTACCAAATACCGGACAGCGACCTCCAACCATTTGACCTCATTGGACTCGATACAATTGTTTTGGAGAATGAAGCCAAGAACACCAGACATAAGTATCTCCAGGTCATCATAGATCACCATAGTCGCTACATTTGGGCATCTCTCACAGCATCCAACAATTCAGCTGCCATCCTCAACATTCTTAGACAGCTGTTATCTTCTGGAGTACCAATCAAACGTATTCTGACAGACAATGGTTCGAATTTCACGAGGAGAAGCTTCAAATATTTTTTGCCGGAAATGAAATTGCCCATTCCCTTGCTACTCCATACCATCCTCAGACATGTGGAATGGTAGAAAAGGCTAACCATACCCTCCTCACAAGATTGAGAGCTGCAATTTTGGAGAAACCGAAACAAAAATGGTCGACACGTGTACCCTTTATTTTCAAGACATACAATCAGACCCCACATGAAGTAACAAAATTCAGCTCAAAGTTTCTTCTGTATGGGATTGATGAATCACCATCTTTTGCTGACCATCCCATCACTTTAGAAGAAGCAAGAGGTCTGGCTCGCGAGAATACCAGAAAATCTCAGATAAAGAGGAAGAACCATCATGATGATTGTTAGGTTTTTTATTATTATTATTGTATTTTATTAATTAATTATAATTCATATTCATAGAATTTTATTGTTACTTATCATCATTCTTTTTGTTGTTTTTTTCTTCTATTTTTTTTTGTGTTAATATAATCTCTTTTTTCTTTTGTGTTAAAAATACAACTAAATCGCATTAAATCTTAGTGTAATTATTTTTGTTTGAAATAAATCGAATTGAATCGAAGTGAGTCAGCTCGTTCTTTCTAGAAGAAAGTTCAAAGAAAACGTGCTAACATTTTTTGGTGCCGAAACCCGGGAAAAAAGTAGAAGAAATAGAAAGTTCTTAGATGCCATAGGAATAAAGAAAGGTAAAGTTTTGAAAACTAATCATTAAAATATGGAAACAGAAATCTTAATTTTTGAATCTCTGATTAAAAGTTTAGAATTGATGAAAGAGCAGAAGTAGAATATAATTTAGAAGGCAATGATAATTACGCACTTATGCAAAATAAAGAAGACTTGTTAAATTTAAAAGCTAGCTTTGATAATCAATATGTGAAATCAGTAAAATATAAAGGCATTAATGCTGAAGAAAAATTTGAGGTATCCTTTGAGGCAAAGTCTAAAATCAATTATTTTTTGATTAAAATAAATAGATCGCTGGGAAATTTAAATAAAAAAACATTTTCTGATGAAACGCATTTAGAACTTTTGCCCACCTTTAGTGGTGATATTTCAGATTGGCGGAGTTTTAAGGAAATTTTTATTAGATCTATTGATCAAAATCCAACACTGGGAAATTTTCAAAAACTTCAATATTTAAATTCTGCACTAAAAGGAAATGACGCTAGACTTATTAGGGCGTTCAATATTTCTGATAAAAATTATCCTATTGCCAGGCAAACCTTGGTCAATAGATTCGACAAAAAAAAAGTGAATTGGCTTTTAAATAAATTCAAAATTTGTATGATATAAAAAGGTAAAACAAGATTCGACTAAAGATTTACTTGATCTCCTGGACACTTGTAACGAAAGCATTCAGAATCTCTCTATCCTCGGATTGGAACGTAATAATTTATCGTATATGATTTTAATTCATATAATTCAATCAAAACTTGATCGTTCAATAAAAAAGGAATGGGAGATGAGTTTGCTTGAGAAAGAATATCCATCGTATGAAAAGATTTTTTTTTCCTGGAAAGATTTGCTGGAAGTCTCGGGAGTTTTCAGAATAAAGAAAATTCAAAACAATTCTACAAAATGAATAAATCCACTCATTCTCATTCAGCAACATTTGCCTCTGACTCTAGTATAGATAGCAGAGTCAAGTCATGCGTCTTATGTAAAAGTGAACATTTTTTGTTAAAATGTCCTAAGTTTAATGGTATGATGTTACCTGAAAGATGGACATTTGTAAAATATAATCGTCTATGTTACAACTGTCTAAGATCTAACCATAGAGTATCGTCATGCGTATTCACGCAAAATTGCAAATCATGTAATAAGAGACATCATACTCTTCTGCATCAGTTCAAACCAGAAATGTTTGCAGACATATCTCCATTGACTCATGCCAGTGTCTCATGTTTTGCAAACAACAAAAGTCATGATCGGATATTACTCTCTACGGCTTTAATAAAGGTCAAATCGGAAAACGGGTTTTTTCAAACATTTAGAGCCCTCATAGATACAGGTTCTTAAAGGTGTCTTATAACAAATAGTTGTCGAAAGAAATTAAATCTTCCTATTGCTGAATGTAAAACTACAGTTTTTTGGTTTGGGAAACAAACTTGTAGAACAATCATTGGGTGTGGTCTCTCTCCAATTTAGTCCACATTTCTCAAACCTAATATTCAACGCCAATCCTATAGTCATTGATAAGATCACATCAGAATTGCCCAATTTCTTTATAGAAAAGGATAATTGACCTTATTTGAAAAATCTTCTGTTGGCTGACGCCAATTTTGACAAATATAGCCAGATTGATTTAGTGATAGGAGCAGAGCTTGCTCCATGCTTATTTAACGGGAAGGTTAGATTCCAATTTTTTTCTGGACCCACTGCGTGCGGATCCAAATTGGGATGGTTACTTACAGGTAAAATATTACTGTCAGGTGAAAATTCCAATCAAGATATAACTATGTTCGCGTCGGAGGAACAAGATGATTTTCTCAAAATATTCTGGAAGCTGGAATCAGTATCCTCTGCCAAATCTTTAACCAGAGAAGAAATTTCGTGTGAAGAAATTAATATTAATAATCTCAAAATTCTGGAAGATGGAAGGTACTCTGTTGGGCTGCCATTTAGAAAATTGCCAACTCTTGGCGAATCTAGGATTAATGCTCTGAAACGATTTCTATCACTTGAAAGAAAATTACAAAAATCTCCAAGTATCCTAAAACAATATTGTGATTTCATGTACGAATATCTTTTAATCAATCATATGGAGCTTATTCCCAATGATGAGCTGGATACACCTTCAGTACAATGTTATTATATACTTCATCATTGTGTTTTTAAGGGGCAAAGCACTACCACTAAATTGAGAGTTGTTTTTGATACATCTTGCAAAACTAGCAATGGAAAATCTCTAAATGACTTTCTTCATGTAGGACCAAAACTACAACAGGATAACTTCAACATTCTGATAAGATTTCGAACACGCCCAATAGCTTTTTCAGGAGATATAGAGAAAATGTATCGCCAAGTAAGAATCGATTCCAGGGATTGTGATTTCCAGAGAATTTTATGGAGAAAAAAAAAACCATCAGAACCTTTATTGGATTATAGACTACTGACTGTGACATATGGATTGTCTTGTGCGCCATATCTCGCCATGCGTACCCTACATCAACTTGCAAGGGACAAGATGTCAACTTTCCCAGTGGCCTCAAAAATAGTACAAACCGATTTTTATGTTGATGACTTGCTTTCTGGTGCAGACGCAATTGAAGAAGCTACATGTCATATTCGTGAAGTCAATAATCTTCTTTCTTCAGCCGGATTTTCTCTTAGGAAATGGAGATCAAACGTCCCGGAGGTTCTTTCTGGATTTTCAGAACAGGTTGAAGATAGGCATAATCTTCGGTATTTTGAGAGTGATTCATGTGTCAAAATACTTGGTATTTGTTAGAATCCTTCCTTGACATTTTTCAGATTCTTGTTAATGACATTCCAGAACAAACGAATTCTAAAAGACATTTGTTGTCCCACATCTCCAGAATATTTGATCCTATAGGCTGGCTGTCCCCGGGTATTATTCGTCTCAACATTTTGCTTCAATCACTTTGGAAACAGAAGTTGAATTGGGATGATCCCTTGCCGGATA
>CP092868.1:89676488-89774149 GCA_030710605.1 Cordylochernes scorpioides
CTTTGTGCTCTCAATGGAAGAAAAGGAATTTTCCGTATTAAATAAAATTCAAATCCCTAGATACTTCTCGTGCAGGGAGCTTCACTTTCTGTTGAACTTCATGGTTTTGTGACTCTTCAGAAGTTGGATATGCGGCAGTATTTTATATAAGATCACAATTCAAATCGGGCCAAGTGTAAGTTTCTCTGATTGCTTCCAAGACGAGGGGAGCTCCTCTGAAAATGATTTCCATACCACGGCTGGAGCTGTGCGCTGCTCTTCTTCTCGCAACTTTATATGATACTATTTGCAATTCTTTATGCTAACAAATTGATAGAGTATTTTTATGGACTGATTCCAAAATTGTTCTCAGCTGGATTAAATCTTAATCTAGACATTGCAAACCATTTGTCGGAAATAGGATTGCTGAAGTTCAAAGATTGACTTTACATTCTTCCTGGCATTATGTCATTTCGAAAGATTGTCCTGCAGACTGCGCTTCCAGGGATATAACTCCTTCAGAGCTGGTGGATCACTCTCTTTGGTGGCGAGAACCAACTTGGCACTCGGATGTGAACTTTGAAGATCCAATTCAAACTCAACATGATTTTTCGAAAGAAATATCAGGTGAAAGACGAAAAACTTTCTCAGTTTTTCATTCCACTAATCTTCTTGTCCCAGACTTCATTTTCAAATACTCAAATATCAACGAACTTGTTAGAATTACTGCATGGATTTATAGATTTGTATTCAATGTTCAATGTTCTTTCAATGAAGGAAAGAACGGACATCTATCTTCAAGCGAATTAACAAGTTCAATTCACAATATCATTCACTTCATTCAAAGTTCTGAATTTCAATCAGAAATTACCTGTTGCAAACAAAAGAAATCTTTACCAACTAACTCAAGGCTTTTATCTTTGAATCCTTTCATTGATGAATCTGGACTATTATGGGTTGGAGGAAGATTACGTCATTCAAATCTGCAATTCTATGAAAAGCATCCAATAATATTGCCAAGAGATCATTTTATCACGGAATTAATAGTGCGACAGTGTCATCTAGATCATTTACATTCTGGTTTTCAACTGACCATGTCAGCACTACGATTACGATATTGGATTCCTGCAGGCAGAAGTTTGGTCAAGAAAATAATCCACCAATGCATGGTGTGTTTCAGGGCTAAACGCCAAGTTACCAAGCAAATCATGGGAGATCTGCCTATGCACCGAATTGTGAAATCAAATCCGTTCACTAAAATTGGAATCGACTTTGCAGGACCGTTTTTGATGAAAACAAACATCAAAAGATCCAAAGTAAAATTAAAATCATATGTTGCTTTATTTGTATGTTTCTGCACAAAAGCAGTTCATATAGAAATTGTATCAGACCTATCTTCAGCGGCTTTCCTCGCAGTTCTCAAGCGGTTTATTTCTCGTCGAGGAAAACCTTCTGATATATTTAGTGATAACGGGACCAACTTTAGGGGAGCTAACAACATTCTCCGAGAGCAGTTTGGTATACTGAAAGCTTCAACAATTCAAAAATTCATATCTAATGAACGAATCAAATGGCATTTTATACCTCCTTCCGCCCCAAATTTCGGAGGTATCTGGGAGGCTGGAATAAAATCCTTCAAATTTCATCTTCTCAGATGCTTAAAGTCTCAGATACTCACATTTGAAGAGCTGAGTACTCTGACAACTCAAATAGAAGCTTGTTTTAATTCGCGACCTATTTGTCCTCTAAGTTCAGATTTAGACGATTTTAATCCTCTTACACCAGGACACTTCTTAATCGGGAGACCCTTAACTGCCCCTCCAGAATCTAATGATGATGTTGTTCAGATAAATTACCTCCACCGCTGGAGCCTAAATCAAAAAATTAAAAATGTATTTTGGAAACGTTGGAATCGAGAATACCTCAACAATTCGCAACAATGCCTAAAATGGCAAAAATATTGACCCAACATTAAGGAAGGTGACCTCATCTTGCTCAAGGATACCATATCACCACCAGCAATGTATTGGAGCCTTGGTCGCATCACCAAAGTTTTTCCGGGAGCGGACGGAAAAGTTCGAGTCGTCGAGGTGAAGACCAAGCACCAAGAACTACTTACTAGAACTGTCTCTAAAATAGTACCATTACATTTTGCTGAGGACTAAGTTAGTCCACCGGGGTGGGGTATGTTGGTTTTTTTATTATTATTATTGTATTTTATTAATTTATTATATTTCATATTCATAGAATTTTATTGTTACTTATCATCATTCTTTTTGTTGTTTTTTTTCTTCTTCTGTGTTAAAAAACAACTAAATCGCAATAAATCTTAGTGTAATTCTTTTTTGTTGTTTGAAATGAATCGAATTGAATCGAAGTGAGTCAGCTCGTTCTTTCTGGAAGAAAGTTCAAAGAAAACGTGCTAACAATGATAAACATCCAGATGTGGAATTCTCTGAGGGAGATCAAGTAATGAGGACTGTTGCAAAGCACCATCCATGCATTTCTAAACTCAGCCAAGACAACATGGCCCTTTCTTTGTTAGGAAGAAGATCAGCAGTCTAGTCTATGGCATCCAAGACACCGAAGGACGAGTGTACCGGGCTCATGCTTCTCAACTTCGATCTTTCAAGGACAGGGAATCCTTGGGAGCCGGGGGGTGTGACGGTGTTTTGACCCACCGCCAATTTTGAATAGCCCTTTCAACCGCCACCACCTCGGCCGGCCGTGACGCTAAGTCGGCGCATGCGTGGGGGTGGTGACGTGGTAAGCACGGGGGAGGATACCATTGTTTTGACGCCTCCACGAGCCAACGGCCGTTTTCATCCTCCCAATTTCATCAAACCTTTTTAAACACTCCTTTACTAGATTTTAATTTGTAACAATAATAATCGCTAATAATTAACATTGATATTTATTTTTTATATTATATCTGTAATAATTAGAATACCTTGAAATGAATAATTGAATCATTTCTTCAAAACCAGTCGAAAACCACCACAATATAAACTTATTCGAGTATTGTTTTGCATTTTTCTTCTGGGGTGTAGGACGAATCTCATTATCGTACTTCAGCAGTAGCGGGTCTCTTGGAGTTCTGCGCCCCTCTGCGATGTATCTGTGGAGAGCGCTCCAGGCGGCTATTGAGACATATTTATTCGTAGACGTTTAACAAGACTTTCGATTCCCATTTGAGTTTATTGTAGCAGGCGCGTTAGAGAGCTCTGAAGATATTTTTATGCGTATAGAGGTACCTTGAGCGTATTCTAAAAGTATATATACTTATACTTTGCTACATTGCTTTTATTACATTTGAAGAGCCTAATTTTAATCTAGGTTGATATATAAGTTCTGCTAATCTTTTACCATGGCTGGATACCGAAGTTAACGTTTTGCGCTTTTTTTTACATCTATGAATTAAGAGTGTTGGCGCTATGCCATCCCACGTTAGATGCAAACTAGCACATTTGGCACATTTTGGAGAATGGGATACCTAGTGTTTTTATTGAAGGTATTGTGATTAAGACTGCCGTAGGAACTACAACCAAAGGCTCACTTTCTGCGTTCAAGATGCGAGCAGAGATGATTATTTGCAATATGCCCGCGTTCAGAGCATAAATAGGCTTGTTAATCTCGATAATCACTGTGGTGTGATTTGTAATTATTTTGACGATTACGCACATCGGATTTAATGTTTTCAAATATGCGAAGAATGGATGGGATTCAACGTCCTCCTCACAATGTGTAAATGTTTCGCCTTAAGGAACACCAAGTTCGTCAGCCTTGGTTTGAAAATAGGCGTGGATTTTACGATAAGACCAGCGGTTTTGGAGGCCTTCTCTGCAATATATTTTGCCTTAGTGGATATAAAATTTACTACTCAGTTTATTTTTGCCAATTACTGGAGCAATATTTGTTTACAAAGAGAGCTATCTGAAATTTTGTTCCAATTCATCCAGAAAATAGAAGCTTCCATAACACTATAGTGTGAATGGTTTTTTGAGAGTATCGACACATGTTTTAAGTATTCCATCTTTGATACACCGGTACTCGCAACAACAGTAACTACTGAATTTACGGAATTTGATTTAATTACTTCCCTTTTTGAATAATCAGTCTTAGTGTACCAACTAACTCCCCGAGAATTGAATCAAACACCTTGCCTCTAGTAAAACTTCTGTTTTTAGCCTATACATATTTTCTGTAGGAAGAGGTCTATAAATCAAGGAATTTCGCAAAGATACCCTTTGGATTTTCAATTAATTTTTCGATAAAACCCAAGTTAATCTGAATTGCTTAGAACAATTGAATGTAACATCAGAGTTTTCACTTATCTTGTCAGGTATAGGTGGATCAGCTTTTGTTCCATTACAACAGAAGCCGTCCTCTTGAGTCTTGAAAATCGTCTTGTTTTCGTGGCACGTTAGGCTCAATTGTTGTTGTTTAGGTCCATGGAATTGTACGAATTTCTTATAAATTGTTTTCGGAAGACACCGTGAACTGGGAATTTGTGCAAGCTTGATTGCACGATATGATAATTTCTATAGATGTTGACGTGACTTATCAGAGAATAGGAACAAATGACTTACGCGGTCGTTTTCTGCGGACCAAATTTATATTGGATTCAATGAGTAAGGCTCAAAGCTATCCATATTTTTCCAATACTTGAAAATATTATATGTTTTATTTTTGCTTATTATTTTCTAAATTCAGATTTGTAGCTTTGTTCGTTTTGGCTAATTATTTCTTCAACTATTGACAATATTTTATACTGTAGTTACATGCCATCGAAATTATGGTGTTGGTAACTTCTCCTGTAGAATTTTGATTACAAATTAATTTTAAATTATTTTCTTTTCTAATGGGGACGCAGGTATGACTCCGCGTTTTCTTTACCGGTTAGGAAATCTAATGATATTGAAACAAAATTATACTAGACATTTAAAAAATAATAATTTACATTGTTAGATAAAAATCATTCTCCCCTATAATTTGGCTAGTTCATGGTATCATAACAAAAAGTTTCAGTTTCAAAGCAATACATTCATCAAGCCAATTTTCAACTTCTTCGCGATTTTATAAGAGATGGTGAGCCAGCCCATGTGCCATCGACTGGAAGAGGTGATAATCCGATAAAGCGATGTCTGGAGAGTATGGCGGGTGAAGAAAACTTCCCATTTGAAGTATTTTAGGGTGTCTTTTACCTATTGAGCGACATGTGGCCTTGCGTTGTCCAGAAGCAGTATCAACTTGCCATGTCAATGAAACCATTCTGATCGTTTCACTGCGATGTCTTGTTGCGGAACTGCGTTAATTGTTGTTGATAGCGATGAGCAGTGACTGTTTCTCCTGGTTGAAGAAGTTCGTAGTAAGGTATGCCGTGCTGATCCCCCACCAGATGCACAGAAGAGCCTTCTTGCTATTGATATTGGATTTGTAGGTCGAATTTGTCGGCTGTCCTGGGCTTACCAATGTTTTCTCGCGCTTCGGATTATATCAACATATATAGTCACGACCGTCTTTCCTCAATTCCTCATTGGCCGCTGTCACGGATGCGCGCGCATCATCATTATGATCATTATCATTATCTAATGATAATAACAATAATAATTATTATTATATTATTATCTATATATTTAAAATTCAATGTCTGTCTGTCTGTCTGTTTGTCTGTACTCTATAGATTCAAAAACCATACATCCAATCGCCGTGAAATTTTGGGATATTATTAGGTATATCACCGGGAAGGTTATTGAAAAATAATTTCATGAATATCTTGAATATCCTTAGAGTTATTTGCAGATTTGTAGATTTAACTCGCAAGCAGCGCCCCCATTGTGACGATGTTAACAAGTTTTCTTATCACTAAGTTTGTTATCTTAAATATTATTTATCAAAAGTAAGATTATCTCAGGATGACACGGCAATGTGACACGGGAAAAAATGTTCACTAGATAAAACTATGATTTTCTAATGTAGAAAATTAGGAAAGACAAAATTCAGGATGACACGGCACACAGGGACCGGGAAAAAATGTTCACTTTATCGAGAGATTCAAATTTACGAGTTTCAAATTATCAATATATATCTTTTTTTTTTTAAATGAGTTTTTAGAGAATTGTTTTAACAAA
This sequence comes from Cordylochernes scorpioides, assembly GCA_030710605.1. Lineage (NCBI taxonomy): Eukaryota > Metazoa > Arthropoda > Arachnida > Pseudoscorpiones > Chernetidae > Cordylochernes > Cordylochernes scorpioides. Next base: position 89,682,599 of record CP092868.1, read on the forward strand.
TGTTGGCTAGACAAACCTTTACTCGGGTAAAACCCCGGGCGAAGCCGAGTACGTTTTATAAGTTTATAGAGAATTGTTTTAACAAATGTTCGTTAGACAAACATTCACTCGGGTAAAACCCGGGCGAAGCCGGGCACATCCGATAGTTATTATATATATATAGTCACGACCGTCTTTCCTCATTCCTCATCGGCCGCCTCTGTCACGGATGCGCGCGCACAGGGAGGTCACGTGCTCGCCGGCAGCCAACGGGCGCGCGCCGCCGGCATTACCTCATAGATTATAAACACAAGGTAATAAGGCCAAATAAAAAAATAATGTGTGATAAGGCACAATTTGGATTATATTTAATACAGTTATCAGCGTCATGCACAATTCTGTCACGTTAAGTGTCAAGTTACGGTAAGTAGAAATTTAAAAATTAAAAAAAGATGCCGAAACCCGGGATCGAACCAGGGACCTTTAGATATTCAGTCTAACGCTCTCCTAACTGAGCTATTTCGGCTTATTTTATTTATTTCTATAGAAGCTTCTATCTTTATAATTATGTATATTTACAAAGAGTCAATTCGCTCGCGCCTCTAGCGGTGAAAATGAGGGGTAATACCAGCTGACCTAATGTACATGTAATGTTTGGAGCGGGACGTTTCACAAGAGTGACATCCACGGCTCTAATTTATAATTGTAACAAATAGTATTTGAATAAAAACATTCAATCGGGTAAAACACGGGCGTTGCCCGGGTCATTCGGCTAGTATATATATATATATATATATATATATATATATATATATATATATTTATATATATAACATTTTTAATCCCTAGTCACCATACGATGAATGAAAGACTTTCTTTGAAACCTTTCCAGCAGGATATCAGACATCTTTCTTCGATTTTTCTTTTTCTTTTCACTCAATTCCTGAGGCAACCATTTTCCTTTCGGAGAACGGGAGAACGAAATACCCTTTTCGTCTTAAAAGAATATATACCGAATTCGTATAAACCGAATTCGTATTAGACGAATTGAATTCGTGGTATCCGGGGGTTGAACTTATGTACTACTGATGAGTAAGAAAACTACATTTCTGAGGAATAATGAATAAATTAATTTGAAAACAATATTAATGAAAATATTTTATAATTTTAAGGAACAACAATTATGTATATGTATGTACATAAAGTATTTTATTTTAAAAGACAATATGGATAATATAATCACAATGTAAGGCAATAACATGAGAATATAAGTTTATTTTAAAACACAAATAAAAAAGAACAACAAAAGAAACAACTTACATAATATACTTGGTACATACAATGTTTATGTGTATGCAGTATGCATAGAGTATCCTATATCTGGGTTTTCTCTGCAGGCTTCAGAAAGTCTGTTATAGTTTTTTGGTGGTATTTGATTGGGCACTGTTTCAGACACTCCCTTATTATTTTATTCAGGTCATCTTCAAAATGAACATCAATATCCGCAGAGGTTTTGTACAGCTTCTGGAGGGTTTCGAGGGCCGCGATTACTTCCCCTCTAGTAGGCATCATTATCTCTTCTTTCACCTCATCGTCTTCTGTTTCTTCTTCTTCTTTCTTCTTTTCTTCTAATTCGGGTGAACCGCAAATTTCCAACCCTTCATCCAGGGCAACATACTCCAGGAAAGTCAAAGTCTCAGCTGGGTTTGTAGCTGAAAGGAGTTTGGTCCATTCTTCAGGCTCATCAAGCATTGTTTCTGGAAGTGAAAACGAATCAACCTTTTTTTCCACACCCAATGCGACACTTATTTCTTTAGCCTTTTCTTTGACAAGTGCGCCGGATACAGGAATATTATTTTGTCTACTTTTTTAAAACCATTTTAAAAGCTCATCTTCCACGTCTTGATGGGATGCTTTTCGAAGTCGTTTTGAAGAGCTCGAAGACCCTGAGGCAACAGCCGCATCTATTTTTTCTTTGTTTTTTAGAATGGTTGATAATGTGGATTTCGCAATTTGAAAATTTTCGGCAATTTGCGACTTAGATAACACTCCACGTGCAACTTCGTCCAAAATTTTCCTTTTTAAGGCAAGATCAATGGCGCTTTTTTTTCGCGGTTTAGATGAAATGTTTATGTAGGTTTTTTATGGAAGCTCAAACAATTCACACTTCGATTATTTAGAATTTAATGATTTTTATTTTAAACGCATTATTTTATAATACACACAATCAATTAGTCGGTTATAAAAAAGATATAACAAATAGAAATAAGTCCTTTTTCTTCTGAGAGATCGATTTACACAGATTATTATTCACAGAATATATTTTTATTATTTATATTATATTTAATATTTTTAAATATATGTTTTGTATAAAAATAAGAATAATATAATATTCTGTGAATGCTCCTTGGCTGCTGGCTGGCAGGGGTCACCTTGGCCCCTACATTTATCATTCGAGAAAAACAGCAATACTGGCACAATAGAGTCTAAATTTTCCACTGATTGAGTACATGGAACGACCCCAAGGGGATGGTTTCATAGAAAATTAGTCATCATAACAAACAAAGGACGAATGTTTACACAAAAGACAAAAAGAGAGCCAATACTTGATATCAACGGCGTTTTTGTTGTTTTAATAGTTTATTGTTTTACTTATAACTCGCCTTTAAAAACATATTAGAATTCGTTTTAACCAATTTATTAGTTCTGATGGGGGCTAAATTTAATTCGTATTTCGTCATAACCGAATATTTCGTCTTAACCGGCAAAATCTCTTTGGAAAGCATTGAAATTTAACGGGGGAAAAGAAACGGTTCGCGCAAACCGAGAGTTCGTATAATCCGAGTTCGTGATAACGAGGGATTACTGTATATGAGACTCTATACTGCCTTATAAATAGCTTAAATATCAACTTGTTTGTTTTTAATAAGATCCCATCCACATCAAATGATTAAACCTATTTTAATTCACCTATATTCACATTCGTTGACGTTTTATATTTGAAGAGATACTTGTCGAATGACAGGCGCTTCTTCAAAGGGACATCAACAACACGGAGCAATTTGTTTCCGAGTGTCGCCGTGTTGAAGCGCTATATCGTAGGCGAGTGACTCCAACCAGATACGAGCTCTTTCCAAATGTGGCGTCCCTCAGTGTTTATGACAACAGTGCCGATTTGCCTCTCAATGATTAGGCAAATTGTCCGCGAGGAGTTACAGCGAATATTTGCCTTTCCCCGAGAAGAACCTAAAATTGCCGAAATCGAGCATATGGTGCAAGAGGAAACGGAAAAAAAAAACCTCGCACCCATTTATAGAAATTTCCTTCAAAATAGAGCGCTCAGGCCATTACCAACCCCTAGGTACGAGTTCCAACACAAAATGTTCTACCTTGAACTTCAGTATCCGAAGCAAGTAAAGTGAAGACACGACACCAACGAATGGCGAAGCACGGAAGGAAAAGAAATACTGGCTCGGAATTTATAGAACGGTTAGAAGAAATGTGGCACACTGTTCACATTGTTAAAGACGAAAACGTCAGCCCCAACTTTCCTCAGGGCATTTACAGCAAATACCTGTCCCTGAAGGTGTCTTTGAAAAGTTAGGAATATATCTCCTGGGGAGATTTCCAACATCAGAATGTGGCAACCGTTGGATTATTGTATGTACGGACTACCTAACTAAATATGTGATAACTAATCCATGGAAGTTGCCGAATTCTTCATTGAAGATGTCATCTTAAAGCACGCGCGTCGAGGGAATTAATCAGGGATAGAAAAGAAACTTTACATCTTTAAAGAGAGAGTTAAGTGATCTGAGCAACCAGTGCAGAATAACCCATCGGAAGACGACCGCCTATCATCCCCAGACAAACGGACTCACGGAGAGGTTGACTAAGACCATAGCAGACATGCTGTCTATGTAAGTGGATGTCAACCAGAAAGATGGGACAAGATTCTCCCATTCGTTACATTTGCATACAACGCAGAAAACATGAGTCGACTGGGTAACTTAATTTTTACTTGTAAACGGGCGTGAAGCCGAGACTCCATTAGACGTGTTATTCTCCAACTTATTGCCAAAAGATTACGATTTCAGCCAAACTCTAGGGTCAAGAGCCAAAAAAGCACGAAAACTGACACGTATCCACTCTATGAGGTCTCAGGAAAGTAATAAACACCGTTATGACGTTCACCACAGGAACATAATATACCAGCCTGAAGACATAGTCTGGATCTTAATACCTGTCCGTATAGTGGGATATTCCGAAAAATTAATGGGAGGTTTTTTCGGCCCATAAAAAGTCACATGAAAACTACGATGTAACAACAGAGATTTCACTTACCTTGTCAGGTATAGGTGGATCAGCTCTTGTTCCATTACAACAGAAGCCGTCCTCTTGAGTCTTGGAAATCGTCTTGTTTTCGTGGCATGTTAGGCTCAATTGTTGTTGTTTAGGTCCATGAAATTGTACGCTTTTCTTGTAAATTGTTGTCGAAAGACGTTTACTGGGAGTTTTTGAAAGCTTGATTGCACGATATGATAATTTCTGTAGATGTTGACGTGGATTATCAGAGATTAGGAACAAATGATTCACGCGGTCGTTTTCTGGGGACCAAATATATATTGGATTCATTGAGTTAGGCTCAAAGCTACCTATCTTTTTCCAATTCTTGATAATATTATAGGAACTATTTAGTTTTGATTTTGCCTATTATTTTCAAATTAATTGTTATAGCTTTGTTTGTTTTCGCTTATTATATCTTCAAACATTGACAAGACAATATTTTCTACTGAAGTTATGCGCCATCGTAATTAATGCGCTGGAAACTTATTCTGTAGATTTTTGATTACTAATTAACTCTAAATTATTTTTATTTTTTATTGGGGACGTAGGTATGACTCCGCCTTTTTTTTTCCGGTTACAAAATCTAATGAAATTGAAACAAAAATATACTAGATGTTTATTTAAAATAATTTCCATTGTTATATAAAAATCATTCTCTATAATTTGGCTAGTTTATGGTATCATAAGAAAAGGTTTTGGTTTCAAAGCAATACATTCATCAAGCCAATTTTCAACTTCTTCGTGATTCTACAAGCGATTGTCAGCCAGCCCATGTGCCATCGACTGGAAGAGGTGATAATCCGATAAAGCGATGTCTGGAGAGTATGGCGGGTGGGGAAAACTTCCCATTTGAAGTCTTTTAGGGTGTCTTTTACCTATTGAGCGACATGTGGCCTTGCGTTGTCCAGAAGCAGTATCAACTTTCCATGTCAATGCAACCATTCTGATCGTTTCACTGCGATTTCTTGTTGGCGTAACTGCGCATATTGTTGCTGATAGCGATAAGAAGTGACTGTTTTGCCTGGTTGAAGAAATTCGTAGTAAAGTATGCCGTGCTGATCCCCCACCAGATGCACAGAAGAACCTTCTTGCTATTGATATTGGATTTGGTGGTCCAAGTTGTCGGCTATCCTGGGCTTACCCATGTTTTCTCGCGCTTTGGATTGTAAAAAAATAATAATAATATATACAGTTATCAGCGTCATGCATTCTTTCTTAATTCTGTCGCCGTTTGCTTTTGGTTCAGTGGTAGAATGCTTGCCTGCCACGCGGGTGCCCCGGGTTCGATTCCCGGCCGAGGCATTTTTTTTTTTTTTTACAATTTTTGAAACTCATTTATATTATTAAAATATATGTGTTTTAGCTATCTATGTACAGATTTATGGTCTATGTACACAGGTATACAAGTATGTATACAAGTTATTTGCAAATTGCGTGGCAAATTTGCCCTTTCGCTCGCAAGCAGCGCATCTAGCGGTGAAGATGGGAGGTAATATCAGCTGACCTAATGGACATGTAAAACGTGTTTTAACAGGACATAGAGAAAAATCTGGAAAATATATTTTTCGGATTTTTGGTCAAGAAAAATAAATTGACAGGTTCTGGGAAAAAAGTAGTTGATTTTTATTCAGAAAATGATCATGACAATATTGCTGTATCATTAATATATACAGTTATCAGCGTTATGCACAATTCTTTCTTAATTCTGTCACCGTTTGCATTTGGTTCAGTGGTAGAATGCTCGCCTGCCACACAGGCGCCCCGGGTTCGATTCCCGGCCGATGCATTTTTTTTTTTTACAATTTTTAAAACCTATTCATATTATTGAAATATATGTGCTTTTTCTGTCTATTTCCAGATTTATGGTCTATGTACACAAGTATACAAGTATGTATACAAATTATTTGCAAATTGCGTGGCAAATTTGCCATTTCGCTCGCAAGCAGAGCCTCTAGCGGTGAAGATGGGAGGTAATATCAGCTGACCTAATGGACATGTAAAACGTATTTCAACAGAACATAGAGAAAAATCTGGAAAATATATTTTTCGGATTTTTAGTCAAGAAAAATAAATTGACAGGTTCTGGGAAAAAGTAGTTGTTTTTTATTCAGAAAATGATGATGACAATATTGCTGTATGATTAATATATACAGTTATCAGCGTCATGCACAATTCTTTCTTAATTCTGTCACCGTTTGCTTTTGGTTCAGTGGTAGAATGCTCGCTTGCCACGCGGGCGCCCCGGGTTCGATTCCCGGCCGATGCATTTTTTTTTTACAATTTTTAAAACTCATTTATATTATTAAAATATATGTGCTTTTCCTGTCTATGTACAGATTCATGGTCTATGTACACAAGTATGCAAGTATGTATACAAGTTATTTGCAAATTGCGTGGCAAATTTGCCCTTTCGCTCGCAAGCAGCGCCTCTAGTGGTGAAGATGGGAGGTAATATCAGCTGACCTAATGGACATGTAAAACGTGTTTTAACAGGACATAGGGAAAAATCTGGAAAATATATTTTTCGGATTTTTAGTCAAGAAAAATAAATTGACAGGTTCTGGGAAAAAAAGTAGTTGTTTTTTATTCAGAAAATTAGGATGACAATATTGCTGTATCATTAATATACTAGACGAATGGCCCGGGCAACGCCCGGGTTTTACCCGAGTGCGCATATATTTTAAAAACGTTTTAATTCAAATACTATTCGTTACAATTATAAATTGGCGCCATGGATGTCACTCTTGTGAAACGTCCCGTTCCAAACTGTGTGTTTTTAAAATGTTTTAATTAAAATACTATTCGTTACAATTATAAATTGGCGCCGTGGATGTCTCTCTTGTGAAACGTCCCGCCCCAAACTGTGTGTGTCTTGAAAATATAAAAATTAAAATGTGAATTTTCATAAAGATTTCATCATGTCGATTTTTTTTTTTTTGCATTTCACCTACTAAATCGATAGAGATAATTACATTTGCAACATGAACTTAGGTATATTGACTAAATAGAAAACTGCATAGTAATAAAGATCATTTTTTAAAGGCACCATATCGTTTTTTTTTTCAATAAAATCGAAACAAAAATTAACGATGAATAACGATAATTGCCTTAAAAAGAAATTGCCTTAAAAAAAAAGAAACATTCGCGGTGATTTTGTCTTGCATTCATTTATACAATTATTATATACGAATGACCCGGGCAACGCCCGGGTTTTACCCGATTAAATGCTTTTATTCAAATACTATTCGTTACAATTATAAATTGGCGCCGTGGATGTCATTCTTGTATAATATATAAATGAGTTTTAAAAATTGTAAAAAAAAATGCATCGGCCGGGAATCGAACCCGGGCCGCCCGCGTGGCAGGCGAGCATTCTACCACTGAACCACCGATGGTTATGAAAAATCCCATCCGTGAGCTTCAAACAGACAAACAGACAGAATAAGGCAAATATATAAGTAGATACAGTTATCAGCGTCATGCACAATTCTTTCTTAATTCTGTCACCGTTAGCTCTTGGTTCAGTGGTAGAATGCTCGCCTGCCACGCGGGCGCCCCGGGTTCGATTCCCGGCCAATGCATTTTTTTGTTACAATTTTTAAAACTCATTCATATTATTGAAATATATGTGCTTTTCCTGTCTATGTACAGATTTACGGTCTATGTACACAAGTATACAAGTATGTATACAAGTTATTTGCAAATTGCGTGGCAAATTTGCCCTTTCGCTCGCAAGCAGCGCCTCTAGCGGTGAAGATGGGAGGTAATATCAGCTGACCTAATGGATAGGTAAAACGTGCTTTAACAGGACATAGATAAAAATCTGGAAAATATATTTTTCTTATTTTTAGTCAAGAAAAATAAATAGACAGATTCTGGGAAAAAAGTAGTTGTTTTTTATTCAGAAAATGATGATGACAATATTGCTGTATCATATTTCATTATCAGATACAAAATTATATCCGGAAAAATTTCAAAAAGCAGAGACCACGGGTGAAGCCAGTTCATTTTTAGTATGCAGAAACAAAATTCTAGCAGAAAAACATTCATTCGAGCAGAAGACACAAAGCCAGATCATCTCTTTATAAAAATATCGCTTCTCAGACACAAAGTTTGGAGCGGGACGTTTCACAAAAATGACATCCACGGCGCCAATTTATAATTGTAACGAAAAATATTTGAATTAACATATAGGCTATTAAAAAAAACTAAAAAGGTTAATGTGCTTCTTTTAAAAAAATGTAAAACCAAAAAGCGTTAGTTCCAGCCTTTTACCGCTTAGCGCCGCACTGGTCGCGACGATAAATGAAATTCATTGGTTAATAATTTTACACGTAGTTTGTTTACTCGATGAATGTTTTTTAAAGGTGAGATTATCCAATCGCCGTGAAACTTTAGGAAGTTATATATATTTACTATACTACTGGTAAGGTTTCTGGTTTGAATTTGATTTGAAATAATTATTCGCTGCAATTTTATTTGCAAATTTCTACTTTCACTCGCAAGCAGCGCCTCTCGCAGCATCTGGTGAAATAACATTTATAAATTGTAAAAATTCTAAAATGTGTACCAAGCATGATAAATTTAATATTTAATTTGAGGATTCAGTAATATAATATTCCAATGGCGTTGTGAAAAAAATGGCATTTCAATATTAATATATATTTAGATAAAATATTGTAACGTTTCTGTGTTAAATGTTAAAATGTTGTAATGTTAAAATATATTTTTCCATTGTTAATTTAATTTGTTGTTTTTTTATAATAATGAAGATGCAAATTACATTTTATTTATTTATTTACTAGCGGACGTACCCGGCTTCGCCCGGGTTTTACCCGAGTAAAAGTTTGTCTAACGAATCTCTCGATAAAGTGAACATTTTTTCCCGGTCCCTTGAAAAATACTCGATAAGTTGAATAAAATCAATATTAATTGGTTTCCTCGGTAATTGGAAGTTAAAGGAATAGTATCTTGCCTTGGAATTGTATCATTATTCTTGTATGGATGTACCCGGCTTCGCCCGGGTTTTACCGGAGTAAAGGTTTGTTTAACGAATCTCTCGATAAAGTGAACATTTTTTCCCGGTCCCTTGAAAAATACTCGATAAGTTGAATAAAATCAATATTAATTGGTTCCCTCGGTAATTGGAAGTTAAAGGAATAGTATCTTGCCTTTGAATTGTATCATTATTCTTGTCTCAAATAAATTGCCGTGTCATCCTGAATTTTGTCTTTCCTAATTTTCTACATTACAAAATCATCGTATCATAATGATAATATTTAGAGCAAATTGTTGAATTATAACAGATAAATTAGAATATTTATCTTGATTATTTCTAGGCGAAAAGTTATTTCAAAAATTTTATTTGCTAGAAACCTTCCCAGTACTATACTAAATAACTTCCCAAAGTTTCATGGCGATCCAATGAGTGGTTTGGTCAGGCATAAAGGAGAAACAAACAAACAAACAGACACACATACATTCATTTTTATATATATAGATTTCGTCTCAATTTACAGGTGTTACATTCGAGCACAGCTCGCGAGTAACCTTGTCCTGGCTATTTACACATCGCGAGTTGGTGGAGTAGAGGTGGTCCCCCCGGACCTTGCAGGAGGGCAGCTGTTGGGCGATGAGCTCTTAAATAAACGTCAGGGCCGGGTCGTCGGAATCGGGGATTGATATCTCCTTTATTTTGTAGAATATCTTGTATGGTTGGATTATTTGAATTTTGCATTTGAAGGTATAATTTTTAACGGAAATTTGGTACATATCTTCTAGATCGGGTTGGTTCAAGTCCTCCTTCAGTATCTTGTTTGATAGGTTGAATGGAGCTCCTATACTTGTCCGAAAGCAGATTCTCATAAATGCGTTTATCCTATTTTTGTCTGTGGTTGTAATATATTTGCACCAAACTGGGAGTGTGTATGTTACTATCGGGAGGATACAACTTCTGTATAGAGTAAACCTTTGTTTTGTAGATAGAGGTCAACTTTTTTATTATTATTATTATTAATTATTATTATTAATTATTAATTATTAAAAGCTTTTATTTAACTTGCCTATCTGTCTGTCTGGATGGCTGTCGCCGATTCTTGTAATCAATTTTTAAAATACTTATAGGGCACCTAGAAATATGAAATTTGGTACACATGTTCAAACCTGATGACAATGCTAGCTGACCAATTTCCAGACTTCTGGGTTGTCAGGTTGGCCAAGAACGTACAAATTTCCAAATTTCCTTTCAAATTTTGTATATTTAATTTCATTTATTTTGTTTTGCCAATATCTCGCGAACCGTTTGTTTTTTAGCGATTTTCCTTCGATTTCTCCTTCATTTATAAACTTTCTTGGTATACTTTTTACGCTCTTTCTAATGGTATCATTTTCTTTGAGATTGGTCCACTTTTTTATTTAAAAGCTTTTATTTTACTTGCCTCCATGTCTGTCTGTCTGGATGTCTGTCGCCAAATCTTGTAATCAATTTTTATTAATATACTTATAGGGCACCTAGAAATATATATGAAATTTGGTACGCATGTTCAAACCTGATGACAATGCTAGCTGACCAATTTTCAGACTTCTGGGTTGTCAGGTTGGCCAAGAACGGACAAATTTCCAAATTTCCTTTCAAATTTTGTATATTTAATTTTAATATGCTTCCAGACCATATAGAATAATGAAACTCACAATACTCGCTCAGTCCAATTAATAATTGACAGATAGACAGACATACATTCATTTTTATATATAGAGATTAGCAGTAATTAAACGTAACAGTAAGAAAATGTTGATTTTAATATATGTAAATAGAGTCTCTTAAGAAAGACCACCTAAAAACAAGACTCAACTTGTTTCTCCTGTAGGTGGTCTCTCATTGGAGATTATAATTGATATTAAAGAATCTCTAATAGACCTTTAATAAAAGACTGCCTCTTGGAGAGACGGGTTAAGCTGCGATTTTAGGCATCCTCTCAATGGAAGCTCTACTGTATCTACTTTTTCACACTGTTTGGCTTAATAAATGCCATTTTAACCATTTTGAATGTGTATTAATCCAGTTTTATTTTTTGATATTTTATAGGCAAAATCACTTCATTTCAATTCATAACGACTTCTTAACATTTTTTTGTCTTCATTCAGCTCACTGTTTCACTTTCAAAAATGTCATTAATAATTTGAATACAGACACATTGAAAACCTTCTTAATGATGATGATAATTTTTAATAAATATTTTAATGGAATTTGGGAAATATAAAACGAAACGAAAAAAAGGAAATCTGACAAAAAATAGCTATATAAATCTCCCCAAAGTTCTAAATGATCAAATAGCAAGTGGATATATAAATAAAGTTATACACAAAGATAAAATATAGATTTTAAAATATTTTTTTACTTAATTTTAATGCATTGTAAATTCTTCATCTTCAGGGTCATTGGTAGTTATGTGGAAAATTTGGTGACATTTGGTTAAGTAGTTTCTGAGTTTATCGATAAACAGACAGACAAATTTTGATTTATATATATATACTAGCCGAATGACCCGGGCAACGCCCAGGTTTTACCCAATTAAATGTTTTTATTCAAATACTATTCGTTACAATTATAAATTGGCGCCGTGGATGTCACTCTTGTGAAACGTCCCGCTCCAAACTTTGTGTCAGAGAAGCGATATTTTTATAAAGAGATAATCTGGCTTTGTGTCTTCTGCTCGAATGAATGTTTTTCTGTTAGAATTTTGTTCCTGCACACTAAAAATGAACTGGCTTCACTCGTGGTCTCAGCTTTTTGGAATTTTTCCCGATATAATTTTGTATCTTATAATCAAACATGATACAGCAATATTGTCATAATCATTTTCTGACTAAAAAAACAACTATTTTTGCCCTGAACCTGTCAATTTTATTTTTTATTGGCTAAAAATCCGATAAATATATTTTCCTGATTTTTCTCTATGTCCTGTCAAAACACGTTTACATGTACATTAGGTCAGCTGATATTACCTCCCATCTTCACCGCTAGAGGCGCTGCTTGCGAGCGAAAAGGCAAATTTGCAACGCAATTTGCAAATAACTCGAAGAATATTCGGAATAGAGACTTGAAATTTTCACTTTAAGTTTTTCCAGATTCTACTCTATATACTGTTCAAATTTCAGTCAGATTAGTTACGTTTTGTGGACGTGTATAGCCGACATTGATACCCACATACATACATACATACACTGACTTTTATATATATAGGGATGAAGATAATACAGAGATAATAAATCAGAGTGCTGAAAATATAACAGATTAATTAATATTTATCCTTATTTTTTCCCCCCAAAAAAAGGTTTTTCAAACTAATAATTAGATAGAAACCTTTCTGGTAGTATATTAAACAATTTTTCAAAGTTATATTGCGATGAAATGAGTATTTTGGTCCGGCATAAAGAAGAGGCATATAATCATTTTTTTTCTATATGCATGATAATAGTTAGAGCAGATTGTTGAATTATAACAGATAAATTAGAATATTTATCTTGATTATTTTTAGGCGAAAAGTTATTTCAAATATTTTATTTGCTAGAAACCTTCCCAGTACTATACTAAATAACTTCCCAAAGTTTCATGGCGTTCCAATGAGTGGTTTGGTCAGGCATAAAGGACAGACACACCACACACACACATACATTCATTTTTATATATATAGATGATCTGGCTTTGTGTCTTCTACTCGAATGAATGTTTTCTGTTAGAATTTTGTTTCTGCATACTAAAAGTGAACTCGCTTCACCCGTGGTCTCTGCTCTTTTGGAATTTTTCCCCTATATAATTTTGTATCTGATTATCAAACATGATACAGCAATATTTTCATTATAATTTTCTGACTAAAAAACAACTATCTTTTCCTAGAACCTGTCAATTTAAATTTTTCTTGGCTTAAAATGCGACAATGCTGGAGGTTGCGAAAGGATTTTTTAAATAAATGTTCAAGACATGGAAGGAATTAGAAATCCAAATATTCAGATTCCTATATAAAACGTCCTTGGAATTACAAGCAAATAAATGAGAAAAGCCAACAAATATATTAATTTTATCTGTTATAATTTAGTCGTCTTATTCCAATATCATCATGCATATATTTATATTCATTATATATATATATAGGTGTGTGTGTAACAATATACCACCATACATTTCACGACACCTTTTTAAATAGTTCCCCTTTTTCAATTAGTATGTTGTTACTTTTAACTATCTAATCAATTGTTTAATTATAATTCAAATTGTATATGTACCAATTAACCCCTAACAATAATCCACTGGGTGTCTCTAACTTTGTAATATAATTCAATAAATTTAGGGTTCCCAAAAGCAAAGAGACGCAGTTGTGTAAGTAACGGATTTTGCTTACGTCACTTCCGACCTCCCACGAGGAATTGACCAATCTGCTGCGAGCAGGCTTGCAGCTATTTAAGGCCAACGTCGTCTCAGTGATAATGCTTTTTTTGGACTGGCATTTATATGACTAAAAATAGTGTGAATAATTAATTATAATACATTTTAAAAAAAGCTTTTATTTAAAATGCACTAAAAATAACAAAAAAAATATTTCTGAGGTATTGCTTTTTTTTCTGAAGGTACCATTTAACAAATAAAATAATAGACTTAGAAATAAAAGCGGTGGGGTAAAATAATAATAAATTTGAGATCAATGTGATTTTATATGAAGCAAATGATTAGTAAGATTATGCCTTTCATTAAATTTATACCTATTTGCTGCATAAATGATTATCATCCCCCACCGCTTTTATTTCTAAGTCTATTATTTTATTTGTTAAACGGTACCTTCAGAAAAAAAAGCAATACTTCATAATTATTTATTTTGTTATTTTTAGTGCATTTTAAATAAAAGCTTTTTTTTAAAGTGTTTTTTATAATTAATTCAAATATTTTTCGTTACAATTATAAATTGGCGCCGTGGATGTCATTCTTGTATAATATACTAGCGGATGTACCCGGCTTCGCCCGGGTTTTACCCGAGTAAAGGTTTGTCTAACGAACATTTGTTAAAACAATTCTCTATAAACTTATTTAAAAAAATAATAGATATATTTTGATAATTTGAAACTCGTAAATTTGAATCCCTCGATAAAGTGAACATTTTTTCCCGGTCCCTTGAAAAATACTCGATAAGTTGGTTCCCTCGGTAGTTGGAAGTTAAAGGAATAGTATCTGGCCTTGGAATTGTATCATTATTCTTGTCTCAAATATATTGCCGTGTCATCTTGAATTTTGTCTTTCCTAATTTTCTACATTACAAAATCATCATTTTATCTAGTGGACATTTTTTCCCGGTCCCTTGAAAAATACTCGATAAGTTGAATAAAATCAATATTAATTGGTTCCCTCGGTAATTGGAAGTTAAAGGAATAGCATCTTTGCCTTGGAATTGTATCATTATTCTTGTCTCAAATAAATTGCCGTGTCATCCTGAATTTTGTCTTTCCTAATTTTCTACATTACAAAATCATTATTTTATCTATTCTCCCAATATATATATGTTGTAGATAAATGATAAAACTAACTTTGACTTGTGCGTAATTAATAGGTAGAAATCTTACTTCTGATAAATAATCTTTAAGATAATAAACTTAGTGATAATAAAACTTATAGATAAAAATCTTGTTATTATCGTCGCAATGGGGGCGCTGCTTGCGAGTTAAATCTACAAATCTGCAAATAACTCTAAGGATATTCAAGATATTCAAGAAATTATTTTTCAAAAACCTTCCCGGGGATATACCTAATAATATCCCAAAATTTCACGGCGATTGAATCTATGGTTTTTGAATCTATAGAGTACAGACAGACATTCAATTATATATATATATAGATTAGCTCGAAACTTACGAAGACCATCCTCTAATCCTTTGCGGTGATTTCAATTCTCGTCATCCAGTTTGGTTCAATAAGGGAACGAATTTCAACAGATATAGACTACAACCAATTATTGAAGAATCTAACCTATACATTTATAACCTAAAAATCAACACTTGTCGCGATGCAAGTATAATAGATCTCACTATTTCTAATAAACATTAATTGAATTCAATAGTGAACTGGCACACTCCCGAAATATCTGAAACTTTTGCTCATGCTGCTATAGTATTTGAAATAAGATTAAAACAATTATTCGATCAATAAACAAAAATCTACATTATAGAGTTCTCTAAAATTAACTGGTGGAATAGCGAACTGGAAAAAATGAAAACGTATTTCCACTATATAAGAAATTTATATTATCATAATGAAACAATTAGTTATAATATATTTAAATCAGTTAGTAATAAATACAATAATTCAATAAAAAAAAGCTAAAAGAATCAAATGGCGATTATTTATAAAAAAACTTTACTAATAATCCATTTGGAAACGCATTTAAGTTTTTAGTAAATTGAAAACATCAAAACAAAAAAGGGAATACCCATTATTGATTTTAAAAATCGCTAGAAAATTTGAAAGAACAAAAGATGATAGAATTAATGAACAAGTTAATTCCAGACAATCAAATTTTGACGACTTCAGTCAACAATTAACAAGAAGATACAAACCACAAATGAATAATAAAAGCAGAATATATATCGAAGTAGAAGAAATAAAGAAATCAATCTCCAATATTGATGTTAAAAAGGCGCCTGGAATAGATAGCATAAGCAATAATATGATAAAATATGCTTCTCCCAAAATTGTATCGTTTCTAAATTAATTTAGATATTTATTTAATTATACAAATGCAGCATCAGCCTATTTATGAGAAAAAAAAAGATGCCAAAGACATTAGGAAAGATACTGCAAAAAAGAAAACCAGACACAAAAATGGAGCTAGATTCAAATGAAAAACTATAACAAATTAAGTAATCAACAATTGATTATGCAAATACAGCATCAGCCTATTTATGAGGAAAAAAAAATGCCAAAGACATTGGGAAAGATACTTCAAAAAAGAAAACCAGACACAGTATAATTAAATAATTATTTAATAAATATATTTAAAAGTATATTATACTGATGAATGGAAAAGAGTAGCTCTTAAAATAATTCCTAAACCTAACAAAACGAATTTAGAAATTGCTAAAAGCTACCGACCTATATCTCTAATATCAAATCTCTCCAAGATTTTTGGAAAAATACAAAAAAAAAAAAAATTATGAATTTTATCTATAAAATAATATTTTAAACAAAAGACAGCATGAATTTATAAAAATGAAATCAAAGATAACATGTTTGGAGAAAAATAACAGAGGTTATATTGGAACATAGACAGAATCATTTAGTGTCGTTAATTGCAATCGATATAGAGGGTGCATTTGACAATGCATGGTGACCAGCTCTTTTTAAAAGAATAGATCAAGATAACATACCCACTGAAAAAAAAATACTTATGGTGATAAGAAGGTTTAATAAAACAATATCAAAAGGCTGTCCACTGGGCGGACCACTGTCTCCATTGCTATGACTGATATTACTGAATGATTTATTAAACAAAATACAGATTCCCAATTCTGAAATACTGTTATGCTGATGATGTGACAATAATAGAGTTTGGAATAAAGACAAGGATACTATTAAAAATTTGATAGAATTAATATTGGAAAAATTCGATCAATGGAGTACTCAAAAAAAACTGAACATCAGTTTTGAGAAAACTAACATTCTGCATTTGCACAATAAAGACATGTCCGCAATAAAGTTTAAAAACAAAATAATTATGCCAGTATAGGAAAATGAAATATTAGAGTCACTTTTGCAAATCTCTTTAGAAATAAAAACTTAATTTCAATCCTCATATAGATATTATACTAAATAAAGCAAAAAGATTTTTAAAATCTGCTACTGTCAATTTGCGGAAAAGCTTGGGGTATGAGTACCCAAAAGAGACTTACATTATACAAAACAATATTGAGGTCAATGCTTTCTTATGGATCGAGAATATGGTATAAATTCGTTAATAAGAAAAATATAAATAAATTAAATTTTCATTTCAATACCAAATGCTATTATGGTGCACGCAATCATATAAAACGACAAGTTCTAATTGTATAGATAGCATAGCCAAGTTGTCTTTGCTTAACGATTTCATTGAATCCAAAGATATGAAATATGTATCAAATAATTTAAATTTATAAGGAAAAAAATACAATTTAGATGTCCCAAGCATATAAACAGATTTTATTGAATTTAAAATGGCTACTTTAAAGAACAACATAAATGAAACTTTTCAAAGCTTCTTCCCTTACAACATACCAAAATATTTCCGGCCAAACTTTCATATATGCTTGGTTCATCAATGGTGAACTTTCCCGGCGGTTTCGCTAATTTAATCTACCAGACCGCTTTATAGAGCTCTAATACTGTATTGGACGATTCTGCTTATATATGCTGCACTGAAGGGTGGAATCTTATAAATTGTATTCAAGCAAGCTATGGACATAAGCCTTCAGGATAGTAGAATTGCATATAAATGTTTGCATCGAGAAATGCTCTTCCGCAAACAATAACTGGCCTTGTACTTATTGTTTGTATTGAAACAAAAACCACACGGCGCATATGTCTTTGGCGAATATTGGAGGGTATGGGTGAACTTTGATTCCTCACCTTGCGTACAGCCTTGACCTGAAACCCTCAAACTTCTACGTTCTTGGAAGATTAAAAGGTATTTTACTGGTTAAAACCTCGCCCAGAAGTTCAACCCCTCCTCTACGTGGCGGCGGGAGAAACAGCACAAGTAAGGAACTGCCCTGTAGGGCAAAGTACGGTGTCGTGAGCCTCGAGCCGCTACGGTAACCGTGAAAGCCTACAGGGAACTCTGAATTTTTGGCTGATTAACGGGGAAATGGCACCCCCCTTTTCATGGAGCAGCAAAATCAGGAATTGACGATACATGCTACTGCGTCCGAGGGAGCCGACGGCCTGCAATCCGGGGAACCATATGGACAAGACACCTCAGTTGGCCGAAATCAACTAAACGTTGATTTAACCTGTTCCTTGATATTTGGCCAACCCATTTCCTTGATAAATCAAGAAAAGTCAACCACGAACGCGTTTCGAGCTGTTGGCCCCCGTCAGCGTGGTGCATACTGTACCTTACGACCCAAATTATTTTGGTCTCAGAGGCTTCCTGAGAAATCAAGAAATGGGTATTTAAGGCCAAACTTGCGTAAATACGCTAAATATGTGAAAAAATAATAAAAATAAAATAATGAAAAAGGTCAAGTGTTTGTTATTAAAATCAAAAAGGCAATCCTGACCACGTTCACATGAACTTTTAGATGGCATAGCGCCATCGAGTAGATGGTATAATAACAAACACCTGGCATTTTTTATTATTTCACATTGTGGTAAATATATTTCAATTCCACACATGATGCTACAATCAAGTTGGTGTTCTTTCAGAAGATGGAATAGGATCTGGGGGCGTGTTTGAAATCAATAGGCGCTAACAGCTGCAACATTTCGGTAAAGTTCATGTGTAGCACATGGACATAGAAATTAATTTCTATAATTCATCCCAAAATAACAAAATACAGTCGTCTCTCGATAATTTAAAACTCGTTAATTTGAATCTCTCGATAATTTGAAATTGTTTCCTAGTCCCTTGGAAAATACTCTATAAATTGAATATAATAAATATTAATTGGTCCCCTCGTTAATTTGAAGTTGAAGGAATAGTATCTTCCCACAAATGAACATTTGTAAATAAATGTACAAATGTTTAAAATATTAAATCATGAATTTTGATCAAACTCTTGTTCACTTGATATTATCAATATGTAAGATTCTATATGAAAATTAAAATATGAAGGAAAATGTTGCATGCGATTTTCTCAAGCCGGACCAGCCCAACTAACTGAACAAAGTTAGACCTCAAATTTCCCACGCCGAGCGAAGTCAGCAGTTTTACATTTCAACTGGGCGACTAGCGGCTGTACTGAAAGGATTCAATTTTTATAGCACGTGGACTATAGTCGCTTCCCGCACCTACAGACAAAATCTTTGAAGCAACTACCGTCGCGTTCCGCGCCCAATGGTGAGTTCTTTCAATGTATGATTTGTGTTATTAAAATAAATACAAGAAAGAACAAGTGTCTTTCCATAAGTGGAAAAAGTATGTGATTCAAACTGTGGAGGATGGATAATTTAAAAAAGATAACGCTAAACCGTTTGGCATTTTTCTATCGACATTATCGAATATTTTGAAAAACAACAGTTCGCATCACCGGAAGTGCCTTACATGCGAATAGAAAAAGGTCATGCCCAGGGTGAATTTTCCAAACCCTTGTTTAAGAAAGGTTAGACCCGAAAGCTCCCAATAAATGTATTACTTTCAAAACTTGTGTGAGTCACTTATTTAATATTGTATCAACATAGTATGCATATAACAGAAATCCTTTCCTTTATATCTATAAAAATGAAATCCAAAATCGATGTTTGTTATCGCGTTGCGCAAAATCTACAGAATTAATCATTATATAGTATTTGAATAAAAGCATTTAATCGGGTAAACCCCGGGCGCTGCCCGGGTCATTCGGCTAGTCTATATATATAAAAATGAATGTATGTGTGTGTGTCTGATTGTTTGTTTGTCCTTTATGCCTGACCAAACCACTCATTGGATCGCCATGAAACTTTGGGAAGTTATTTAGTATAGTACTAGGAAGGTTTCTAGCAAATAACATTTTTGAAATAACTTTTCGCCTAGAAATAATCAAGATAAATATTCTAATTTATCTGTTATAATTCAACAATCTGCTCTAAATATTATCATGATGATACGATGATTTTGTAATGTAGAAAATTAGGAAAGACAAAATTCAGGATGACACGGCAATTTATTTGAGACAAGAATAATGATACAATTCAAAGGCAAGATACTATTCCTTTAACTTCCAATTACCGAGGGAACCAATTAATATTGATTTTTTATTCAACTTATCGAGTATTTTTCAAGGGACCGGGGAAAAAATGTTCACTTTATCGAGAGATTCGTTAAACAAACCTTTACTCGGGTAAAACCCGGGCGAAGCCGGGTACATCCATACAAGAATAATGATACAATTCCAAGGCAAGATACTATTCCTTTAACTTCCAATTACCGAGGGAACCAATTAATATTGATTTCATTCAACTTATCGAGTATTTTTCAAGGGACCGGGAAAAAATGTTCACTTTATCGAGAGATTCGTTAAACAAACCTTTACTCGGGTAAAACCCGGGCGAAGCAGGGTACGTCCGTTAGTATTTAATAAAAGTCAAATGTTCACTGCAAAGAGAATTAGGGTGAATATAGAAGTTAGAAATAATTATATTATTTTGGGATGTTGGAATAATTATTGTTGTACAAAATGAATTTGTAAAGTTTTCGACCTTTATATATCTCAATATTTTGTTCAATACAATAATTTCCGTATATTTATCTTCGTTTTATCCGAGCAAACAATCTGAGATTCTATATCGTAAATAACATCATTGAGCAATACATATGGTTCTTGAATCAAAATAATATCTGGTGGGTTAGATATAATATTGGATTGTAGTTCACTAGTTGTTATTAAACTCTTCCCGACGTTTTTCTGTATACACTTTATATTTTCATTCATTCAGAATAATTATGTGTCAAAATGTCAAAGAAATAATTTAAACTAGGTGTTTTTTATTCTTCATTAATATGAGATTATTGTGGTATTTGGATTATTTTATATAATTTTATTTTATATAGCGGGAAATTAACATTATTGATTAATCAAGAAAATCTAACCACGAACGCGTTTCGGGAGCGTGGTGCAAGCTGTACCTCAACGACAAAAAAAAACAGGTAATTCAGGCATACTAAAAATAATGAAACGGGTAGTTAACGCCACAATTGCGTAAGAACGCTAAAAAATAGTACGAAATGGCCAAAAAATTGGAACACATAAGAAAATTACATTGTCATCGTGACTCAATGAATGATTTGTAAGTAGACAATTTTGACACATTTAATAACGTAGACAGGATATATAAATACCACAAACTTCTACTATAAACAAACTAAGGAACTTTTGCAATCGAAAAAATACCAATTTCATCAAAGCTTTGAAATAAACTAACTTTTAGATAGAAATAAAAAGATATAACAAAAGTCACCTTTAAGAAGTCCACTATAATTCTTGAAAATTCCTTCAAAGTTGTGAAGTAGTTTCGTTCGATTGGCCAACCCACCCATAAAGACTTTCAGATAAAGTCGCCGTCTGGCGCGGGTAAAGCTCCGGATAAATGGGCGTATTTTGCTGATAGATCGAATAACTGGTCGCTCTGGTAATCTCGGTTTGCCAGGTGGATCAGGTGGAATGTGGGGTCAGCTGGATTAGCCGAGGGGTCAAGGCTAATTCTACTGACCCAGATCAACTCGAAAAACACCTTTGTTTGCACACTTGGGCGTGAAAAAATATATTTAAACCAAAAATATTCTTTTAGGTCTCAAAATTTAGAAACAGCTATCGCCAGTAGAACATGTTGAGATATTTAGATACAATCAAAATGACAAGAGTCCAAGTCGTCTAAATATAAGTTCTAATAAAGTCTTATCTTAAATGATAAAAAATTTGGTTTCTGTTGGTTTTTGTGGGTGTTTAAATGGGAAGATAGGGATCACGTAAATTATATAATCATTAAAATATTTATTAACATATAAAATTAAAAGAAAGGATATATAAGGACCACGTAAAGTATCTGTTCTTTGCTTGTTCTTCTGTTTACCCTTTTCAGTTCTTCCAGCGTTGTTTATCTTCTTTTTCACAGAATATTATTCATAATTGTAAATTTTAATAATACTTAAAATTAAAAAACAATAAGGAATATTTTTAAATATTAAATAAGAATGTTACACAAAATTATAGGCAACATATTTGCAACAAATCCCCCCGTAATTTTGGGGAATATTTTCCATTAATTCAATTAAATTAAAGTTTAAAGTTCAAATATGGTACACAATGAGAATGTCGGGCTGGTGGCCGACAGGTCGTGACGTCACCGCACCTCATGGTTGTCTCCCATAATTCAACGCGCCTTCAAAATGGCTGCTTTGTTTACAAATAGAATGATTTCAAAGTTTGGAATTTTATGATACACAGTGTATTATCCTTGTGCCTAATGTATGCTTTTCTTTTACTTATAAAACTTAGATTCTTAATACATTAGATCAGTAAAATCATGAGGCAACCATCTCGAACTTTTTCCTTACTTTATTTCTCCAAAAACAATTGTGAACAACAAAAAAGGTGATGATGATAAATTCAATGAATATTTACAGAATCACAGAAAAATTATATTAAAAATTTAACTATGATCATGAATACCCTAACTAAATTAAACATTCTCCCGCCACCAACTTGATGGGGGACCATCAAACCATTATATAGGTAACAAACATAATTTTACAATAGGTCTTCTGTAAGTCCCATTAGCAGTCTTGACTTCTACCACTCTGATTCTAGCGTCATCTCCTGGAAACACCTTTGAAATTCTTCCAATCTTCCATGTTAGTGGAGGTTGTTGTTCATTCTTTATCAACACCAGGGATCCTTCCTTAATGTTGGGTTGGGGCTTACACCATTTGGATCTTTGTTGAAGTTGTGACACATATTCTTGGGACCATCTTGTCCAAAAATGATTCATTGATTTTTGAATTAATTGCCATCTATTTGGCAAACTCATTGCTATGATGTCATCTTCATCGGGAAGCGCTGTTAAAGAACCACCTATTAAGAAGTGACCAGGAGTCAATGCCTGTAGATCTTCAGGGTCCTCAGAAAGAGGACAAAGAGGTCGCGAATTCAGGCAAGCTTCAATTTGTGCTAACAATGTTGTTAGTTCTTCAAAATTTAGCAAAGCACTGCCCATTGTTCTTCTAAGATGATATTTCATGGACTTAACTCCGGCTTCCCAAAGTCCACCAAAATGTGGAGCTGATGGTGGTATAAATTTCCACTGAATTCCCTCTGAATTCGTAAGAACCTTACTGGCATTGTGACATAGTTTCCCAATAATCTTATGCGCACCAACAAAATTAGTGGCGTTGTCACTATGAATTGTTGCTGGTTTACCTCTTCGAGCAATGAACCTTCTTATTGTGGATATGAGAGCATCTGTGGTCAGACTACTGATTAATTCTAGATGAATGGCCCGAGTGCTGAAACATATGAACAAGGCAACGTAAGCATTCATGGTTGAAGTTGTACGTCCCATGTTCCGTTTAATCAGAAAAGGTCCTGCAAAATCTATTCCAGTTACCAAAAACGGCCTTGATCTGTTGATCCTTGCAAAAGGTAGATTTCCCATTAATTGAAAAGGAGCTTCTTTACGAAATCTAGCACATTTCATGCATGTTCTTAAAATTTTCCTTACAACATTTCTTCCAGAAGGTATCCAGAATATATTTCTTATTGCTGCAAGCGTAGCTTGAGTTGATGAGTGAAGATTATGGACATGAACATTGTTTACAATAAGAGTGGTAAGATGATGTGATCTTGGAAGTAAAATTTGATTAATTCGATCACCATAAACATTTGCATTTTTTAATCGTCCTCCAACTCTAATGATTCCTCTTGAATCCAAAAAGGGACATAGATTGTATATTCTACTCTTATTCGGGATTGGTTTGTTGCTTAACAGGCAATGCTTTTCTTTGGAAAATTCAATAGATTGAACACACTTAACAACTGACAACAGGGCATCATTCAACTCTCTTAATGTTAAGGGCTCCCTGTTCCTTGAATGTGAAGGCATTCGACTGTTGTTGACAAATCTTAAGCACCAAGCTATGATACATTTCAGTTTGGTTAATGATGAGCAGTTTGTCACAATGGATGGAATTTCACACTCAACTGTACCAAAATGCGTCTTGATTTTTTCTTCTTCCTTAAATTCTTCCTTGGAGCTATTAATGAATTTCTTAATTTCAAGGGCAGGTTCAATTAGCCATGGTGGCCCATTCCACCATAGTGGATGTTCTACCAAGTCGGATGGAAATATTCCTCGTGATGCACAATCTGCTGGATTCTGCCTTCCATCAACATGGCACCAAACCCCGGAGACAAGCCGTTGTATCTCAGCAACTCGATTTGCCACAAATGTCTTCCATCGGCACGGCTCGGAATTGATCCAGCATAAGGCTATAGTGGAATCAGACCATAAATAAATTTCATTGATGGTCAGAGGAAGGTTATCATATACAGTTTTCACTAATCTTGCCAAGAGTAGAGCAGAACATAATTCTAACTTTGGAAGTGAAACTACCTTCATGGGTGCGACTCTTGTTTTTGCCACTAAGAGAAATGTCTTAGCGCTTGTGTTTGAGAGGATCACCTTTAGATACAGAGATGCAGCATATGCCTTCTGTGATGCATCACAAAACCCATGCAATTCTACCTTCATAAATTTACCTGGTACCACGCATCTTGGGATCTGAATGTGCTCTAACGATGAAAGATCCTGGTTTATCAAAGTCAGCTTCCATCTTAGTTCCTCTGGAATTGGGTCATCCCATTCCAAACCAGTCTTCCAAAGTTCTTGCAAAATCAGTTTAATAGTGGTAGTAAATGGTGAGATCCAACCAAGTGGATCAAATATTTTGGCAACCTGTGATAGTATTCCTCGTTTTGTCATAGAGTTCAGTGGCAGAGCTATTCCCTTAAATGTGAAACCATCAGTTCTTGGTTGCCATTGAAGGCCTAAAACGTTGACAAATTCCTTGGAATCCTCAAACTCAATATTTGTGTTGGTGGATCTCAAATGATTTGGTAAAAGTGACAGAACATCAGGAACATTGGAGGTCCACTTACGAAGTTCGAAGCCTCCTGCACTTAGTAAACCATAGAGTTCCTTAACCAAATTCTTGCCTTCATCTACTGAAAAGGTTCCAGTTACTAGATCATCAACATAAAAATCTGTCAATGCTATTTTGCTAGCCTTTGGAAACCTACTCTGCTCATCCAAAGCCAACTGTTTGATGATACGAGTGGCCAAAAATGGTGCACAACTAGTCCCGTAAGTGACAGTTTCCAGCCGATAGTCCCTTATTTTATCATTAGGATCATTCCGCCATACAATTCTTTGGAATTCTGAGTCGTCTTGTGATATTCTAATTTGCCTATACATCTTGGCGATATCAGCATTTATAGCAACAGGATGAATTCTGAATCTCAGAATGATGTGAAACAAATCCTGTTGAACCTTGGGCCCTGGAATTAAAGCATCATTCAAGGACAAACCTGAATCAGTCCTTGCTGATGCGTCGAAAACTACTCGTAATTTGGTGGTGCAACTTTTTTCCTTTATTACAGGATGATGAGGCAGATAGTACCTTCCCTTAATGATATCTTCCTTTGGTACTAAGCTCATATGTCCCAATTCAAGATATTCCCCAATGAAGCTTCTATATTGGTCATAAACTTCAGGTCGTGGAATCAAAGATCTTTCCAAAGAACAAAGTCTTTTGATCGCATTGGATCTTGATTCTCCTAAATGGCATTCATTCCGAAATGGCAGTTGTACAACATATCTGCCTGTGGAATCCCTTCCATGTGTTTCCACAAAATGGATTTCAGCTTCATTCTCATCCTTAGATATAGAAGTCACATCAGGAATGGATTCCAATTTCCAAAATTTTTCGACTATATCTTGGGTTTCCAGGCATGCATGATGTGACCGAATGATATTCCTAACACCTCTCCTACTACCCTTAGAGGAAACTCTTCCAGAAAGGAGCCATCCCAATTTAGAAGACGTGGCAGTTAGTTGTTCTTCATCGCCGATAACGGACTCGCCAGTGAATAGGGTCATAACTAACTCAGCACCAATTAATATGTCGATGGGAGCAGAAATATTATAATCTGGATCAGCCAGAGGCATGGTTTTGAGATGCGCCAAGTTTGACTTTGGACATGTAAGAGTTGGCAAATTATTTGTCATCTAACACCAAGGCGTTCACCTTGAAAAGTTCATTGGAATTGAAATGTGGCGTAAATTCAAACTCCACAAGTCCATAAGAGTGACTCGCAAAATGTCCCGAAATTCCCGATATCTGTGAGTGTACGGTAACATAATGAAGTCCTAGTCTTTTTCTACATTGTCCTGATATGAAGTTCGCCTGAGACCCTGAGTCTATCAAGGCTCTACATGTCTGAGGCACATCATTGTTATCCTTGATTTTAATCCTAGCAGTTGTAAGTATAACATTTGAAAAATATTTCTCATTACTTAAAAGACAAG
This sequence comes from Cordylochernes scorpioides, assembly GCA_030710605.1. Lineage (NCBI taxonomy): Eukaryota > Metazoa > Arthropoda > Arachnida > Pseudoscorpiones > Chernetidae > Cordylochernes > Cordylochernes scorpioides. Next base: position 89,709,219 of record CP092868.1, read on the forward strand.
TTGTATTTTTAATGTCCTTTTCACACGCAACCTTGGGTTCTTGATGAATCAAAGTGTGGTGTCTTTTATTACAAATTTGACACATGTTTTTGCTGTAACAGTTCTTTGCCAAATGGTTCGGCTTCAAACATTTGTAACACAATTTAGCCGAACCAACAAAACTTACTCTCTCCGACTCAGGCAATTTCGAAAACAAAGTACAGCTTGAAAGAGCATGAGCACCTTCACATTTGATACATTTCATCACATATGAACCATAAGCATTCACCTTATGTGATTCCCTTCTTATTGAATGTTTCTCCACATTTGCATCTTTATTTGGCAAATTCTGCAAGCTTTATGCGTGAATTTCTAGAAATTCCATTAAATCCTTAATTGAAGGCACAACCCTTGGGTTGTTCTGCAATTCCCACTGTTTTCTTGTGGTTTTATCAAGCTTATCTTGTATGATCTTTACGAAAAACACACCAGATAAACTATCGATTTGGTAACCTAATACCTTCACTGTTCTTACTATCTCGTTGCAACTATCTAGAAGTTTAAACATTGACTTATGGTTGTCATCGGCTAACTTTGGTAATCTTAATGCATTATCTATTTGGGTGAAAATCAGATCCTTTGGATTATCATATCTTGTTAATAAGGTTTGCCAAACCTCAACATAATTATCGGCTGTAATTGGAAATGCGTTGACCAGTCTTAGGGCTTCGCCTCTCAGTTGGCCTTTTAAATATTGTAACTTTTCAATATTAGGTATTTGTGAGTTAGAACCAACCGCAGAAAAAAATAGATCCTTAAATGAAAGCCATGATTCTAATCTACCATCGAAAGTTGGCAATTCAAGTTTAGGCATTTTAACATGTAAATTTACTTTTTTTTCAGATGCTTCTTGCCCATTATGCCTTAAATCCAATTCACACATTAATCTTATACACTTATCTATGCAATTTTCCACTTCGTCATTCAAATCCTCATCCTCAAGTTGCTGCAAGAAAATATCATTCATTTTCATTAAATCATTTTTTGCATAATCTAGTTTGCATTTCGTTGAATTAACATCTACCATAGACACTATAGATTCGATATTTTCTTCAATGCCTTTTATACTTTTTTTTATCCTTTTTAATTTCTTAATTAAAGTTTCGACTTCCATAATTGCTATTCTTTTATCTATATATTTTCCCAAATATCTTAGTTGCAATATATGGCTACAAGAAACTTATGAGTTGCCTTTTTTTATTTAAATTTTTACTTAGCTTTTACTTACGTTTTATCGGGCTCGAGTTGACCAATGTATTATCCTTGTGCCTAATGTATGATTTTCTTTTACTTATAAAACTTAGATTCTTAATACATTAGATCAGTAAAATCATGAGGCAACCATCTCGAACGTTTTCCTTACTGTATTTCTCCAAAAACAATTGTGAACAACAAAAAAGGTGATGATGATAAATTCAATGAATATTTACAGAATCACAGAAAAAATTATATTAAAAATTTAACTATGATCATGAATACCCTAACTAAATTAAACACACAGTATGAAATAAAGTTTAAAACACACATATTAAATATATCCAAAAGAATCATATTTTATATAATCGAAATTATATTTAATACAATCAAAATATGTCATAAGTAATATATATATTCAAATAAGTAAACAATCTCTTTTTAAAATTGTTTATACAACATTAATCATTTTAAAAGTATTTCTTAGTTTATCTTTGGATTCCACTTTTGTAAGAAAGTCTGATAAATTATCAGATGAAGGTTTGTAAAATATAGTATAATTATTAACAATCAGATTTTCATGTAAAAAAATAACAGCTCTAATTAAATGATTACTTTTAAGAGAAGTAACTCCAGTTTGCAAAGGGTAATTGCTGATTGGTTATCACAATTAATTTGTATATTAAAATTAACATTTTTAAGATATACTTTTGCAAAAAGTTTCTCAATTAAGTATTTCAAATATACACATCTTTTGTAGCAGGTCAATAAAGCATTCATTTCTGAATCACAGGTTGATAAAGCAGTATTGTCTTGTGACTTTGACATCCATGATATGAGACATGAGCCTAAATGAGTAGTAATGCCAGTAATAGATTTTTCTTTATTTTTTCCATCTCTCCAACTAGCATCACAAAATGCTTTAATAAATGTACCATATTCACTTGTATAACATAAGCCTAAACTTTTAGTTCCTTTTAGATATCTGATAATATTCTTTTTAAGGAAGACATATGAATTTCTCTGGGGTCATTTGAATATTTAGATAAAAGTGTTAAAGGTAAAGCTATATCTGGCCTAGTTCTTGTTGGGAATCTTTTATGGTTCAGACAATGAAACAACAAATAACAAGTTTACTTACAGCTGAAGTGGTTTTAAAGAATTAGGCGATTTTACCTTTTATGAAAGTATTTTAAATTTATTATTTTCAAAGAGAGATAGAAAAGAACATTTAACAATTTACATTATAATTACTAATTTTGTAAACAAAACCAACACTCCTTTGTTCTAGTTTTTATATTACAGTTTTGTCAGTCTAAAGTATTTCAAAATCATTGATTTACTATTATTCTTTTTTTCCAACATTCCCTCTTAAATCAGTGATCTTATCACATTCAACTGTTTCTTCACTTGACTCATGTTTTGAATGGTTGTCATAAGAAGGGATTTGAATTTGTCAAACTTTGGTCTGGCTAGAGGTTTTGTTAGGATGTCTGCAATTTGGTGTTCTGTTGGACAATATATCAGGTTAAACTTTTGAGCTTGATCTTTCACAAAATGATATTTGACATCAATATGTTTAGTTTTAGTGGTGAATTGGCCTGATTTTATAATTTTTATAGTGCTTTGGTTATAAACATAGAGATTTATATCAAAATTATCTGGAATTAATTCTTCTAATAGGGATCTTATGTATGACACTTCTTTGCATGCATCTGCTGCAGCAATGAACTCTGCTTCAGTGCTTGAAAGGGCAATTACAGGTTGGTTTCTGGAGCACCAACTTATGGGACCTCCACATAAGTAAACTACATATCCTGATGTACCTTTTCTAGTTTTAATATCTCCAGCAAAGTCAGAATCACAATACACATTTAATTCAAATGGCATCTCTCCATCATATGATATGCCTAAATTGGTGGTGTGATTTAAATATCTTAGGGCTCTTTTGATGTTTATAATATCTTGAGTTGTAGGATCATGCATTGACCTGCTTTCAAAATTTGTGGCAAAGGTCATGTCTGGTCTAGTTTTGTTTGTCAAATATAAAAGGCTTCCAATTGCTTGTCTGTAGGGAAATTTGTTATCATTTGATATTTCTAAGTTTTTGTCTAATTCTTTTACTACATCTGTAATGGGAGTGGGTACTGGTTTTGAGTTTTGCATATTATATCTTTCAAGAACTGATTTTGCATAATTTTCTTGTGAAAGTAAAATTTTATTTTTTTCCTCAAAACACAAATCTATTCCCGAAAAAGTTCTTGGATCATTGTTTATTTTAACTTCAAACTCTTGGGATAGTTTTTCTAAAATATTATTTAATTCTTCTTCATTATCTCCCATTAAGATACCATCATCTACATATATTGCAAGGTACATATTTCCTTTGTTGGTTTTAAAAAGACAGCTCTGATTTTAGTTGTATGAAATCTTGGGATTTGAGAAAGGTTTTTAATATTTCATTCCATTTTAATGGGGCTTGCTTTAAACCATACAATGCCTTTCTTAACCTGCATATGTTCCCTTTATAACCTTCTGGCAATTGAACGTATATTTCTTCATCCAAAAACCCATATAGAAAAGCTGTTTTTATGTCAAATGTTTTAAAAACAAACCTTCTTTTAGCCATTAGAGAAAAGTATATCCTTAAAGAGACAGTGCTTATAACTGGACTGAATGTCTCATCATAATCAACGCCTGCTTCTTGTTCAAAGCCTCTTACAACTAGTCTTTCTTTGTAGCGGCCATCTTCTTTCACTTTAAAGAGCCATTTAGAGGTCAGAATCTTCTTGTTTTATGCTTCATTTTCTTTTACTATTTCCCAAACTTCATTTTTGGCAAGAGACTCTTTTTCCTCTTTTATTGCCTTTTTCCATTTTTCTTGATTTGGACCAGATATAGCTTCAGAGTAAGTTAGAAGAGCTGATTCTGTTGTTCCATCCTGCTCTAAATAGAAGTCTTCATATCTTGATGGTGTTTGTAAACTACTTCTTGGTCTAAGATTATATTTTGAAGTACTTGGTTTTGTAGGGATATCTTCTTTGTCTTCAGAGACTTCTGGTAGACTTGGTTCTTCATTTAATTCTAGTTGATCTTCAGATTCTTCTTCTGGTTCGACAATAGGTATTTTTTCTTCTTTATTTATACATCCTTTATCTAAAAAAATTACATGTCTAGCTGTAAAGATTCGTTTGCTTTGTTCATCCCAAAGGCGATAACCATTTGGTGCATAACCTATAAAGGTATATTTTTTACTTCTGTCTTCCAATTTCTTTATGTGTTTTAGGGTTTTGACATAAGCTTCACAACCAAAAAGTTGTAAGTTTGACAAATTTGGTCTTTTGTTGAACCAAAGTTCTGCAGGGGTTTTCTCTAATTCTTGAGTAGGGCTTCGGTTCAGCAAATAGGCTGAAACCCTTACAGCTTCTCCCCACATGTATTTTTCTACACCAGAATCAATCAAAAGAGCTCTAGTTTTCTCCATCAGGGTTCTATTTAATCTTTCGGCTTTGCCGTTTAGCTGAGGTGAGTGAGGTATGGTGAGATCCATAATGATTCCTTTAGCTTTGCACCAGGATTTTATATCTTCATTTACATATTCTCCGCCATTGTCACATCTTATTTTTGAAACTTTTAGATTCATTTGGTTTTCTGCTTCTGTAATAAATTCTTTTAGATATCCTTTTACTTCATATTTATTTTGTAACAAATACACATGACAAAAATGTGTGTAGTCATCAATAAATGTTAGAAAATAGTTTTTGTTGTCATGGGTAGTGGGATCTAAAGGTCCACATACATCTGTATGGATTATTTCTAAAGGCCTTTTTGATTTTGTTCTAATGGAATTGAATGGCTTTCTTACCTGTTTAGCTTTAATGCATGTTTCACAAATTTCATCTTGACTTATTTTTTCTATGTTTATTCCATTAACCATAGATTTTAATTGTTTTAAGCTTGAAAAACTTATGTGACCCATTTTTCTGTGCCATTTTAGCATTTCTTCATTTAGGGTAGCTGTTAGGTGAGATTCTTAAATTTCGGGGTTTTCTGTTTCTATATTTATTGTATAGAGTCCATTTTCCTGTTTTTCTCCTTCTAAAACTTTTTTCCCATTTTTTACGACAAATACCTTTTCATCTTCAAAGACGACTTTGCCTTTATTTCTGGTAATGGCACTTACCGATAGTAAATTATTTGTCAAGTTTGGTACAAACATCACCTCCTTGAGATCACATTTTTTCCCTTGAATTTTTCCGACTGATTTTGCTATTAGAGTTTCTTCCTTTTTTTGCTATTGATATTTTTGAGTTGCAATCTACTTCATCTAGTAAAAACTTTTTACTATTTATCATATGGCTTGTTGAGCCACTGTCTACAATAAATTCTAGCAATTCCTCATTTTTACATTTTAAAGTCTCTCCTGCAAAAAAGGACAATTTTTCTTCATTTTTGTTTCTGAAAAAGCAATTCTTTTCTTTATGATTTGTCTTTTTACAAATTCGGCAAGGAATATTTTCCTGGAATTTATTTTGAGATTTCTTAAAGAAGCATTGGTCTTGAGTATGATTTGTCTTTTTACAGATGGTACACCATTTTTTATTTAGTCTACAATATTTTGCTAAGTGCCCGCTCTTTTTGCAGTTAAAGCACTGCTTTACTTTAGTAGCACTCATGGCTATTCCCTCTTCAGGCTTTACTTTTTGTTTAGTTTCTTCAAGTGATAGTCTTGATATTAAGTTTGTTAACGTTTTCTCACTTTTTGGTGTCGAGTCCCATGCTGTGCTGAAGTAATTAAAGTAGTCTGGCAAAATGCTCAATATTTTAGAAATTACAAAGCTTTCCTCAATTTCTTGTTTTACATTATTTAGTTTGAATACTAAATTTTGCATTCTGCTTATATTTGTTGCCATATCTGTATTTTTGTCAAATTTGAATCCATGAAATTCTTGTAGTAATTTGCATTTTAATTGCTCATCTTCTCTTTGATAAATGGCTACTAGTTTTTCATACATTTCTTTTGAAGTTTTGCAATTTAGAATATGTGTTAAAACATTCTTTTCAATGGTTAACATTATGTATTTTTGTGCTTTGGCGTCTTTTAGGCTCCATTTATATTTTCCAGTTTCATCTTTCAAGTCTTCAAACAACGATTTTCCATTTACAATATCTAGAAGGCCATTTGCTTTGAAAATAATTGTTATCTGAAAATTCCATAAATCAAAATTTTCAGGATTTTTAAGCCTCACAATATTTCCTATATCTTCGCTGACAGCCATTTTTGTTTTTATTTATATTATATATATATATATTTTACCGCGATTCAAAAAGAACCACGCTCTGCTACCATGTTGGGAATCTTTTATGGTTCAGACAATGAAACAACAAATAACAAGTTTACTTACAGCTGAAGTGGTTTTAAAGAATTAGGCGATTTTACCTTTTATGAAAGTATTTTAAATTTATTATTTTCAAAGAGAGATAGAAAAGAACATTTAACAATTTACATTATAATTACTAATTTTGTAAACAAAACCAACACTCCTTTGTTCTAGTTTTTATATTACAGTGTTGTCAGTCTAAAGTATTTCAAAATCATTGATTTACTATTCTTCTTTTTTTCCAACAGTTCTTACACTCAAATACATTAATGAGCCCAAAATTTCCTGATATTTTTTAATGTCACATTTAGGTGAATTTTCAAATATAGCTAAATTAGTGTTTAAATCAAGTGGTGTTAAAGCATGTTTACACTCCTGCATATTGAATTTTAATAAAATTTCATTAACAAATCTCTCTTGATTGATGAAAATATTATTATTATTTTTATCCCTAAATATATCCATACCAAGGAAATGGATGTCTCCAATATTTTCCTTAACAGTAAATTTATTTTTTATTTTAGAGATTGCATTAGACAATATTTTCTCATCTGAATAATTCGCAATTATGTCATCTACATAGATTCCAAGAATTAAGAGTCAATTGTTATTTTGGTAACAAAATACACATTTATCAGTGTTGTGTTTTAGCTTTAAAAGCACACAAAAAAATATAATAAACTTGAATTTGTTTATTCAAGTATCAAAAACAAAGCTTTACATATAGAACAAATAATAATTAAGAAGAAGAAAGAAACATTTTAAGAAAAAAGGCAAAAACAAAACAAAAGTACTGGTCAAAAAGAAACATTTAAAATCACAGATTAATATCTTCAACACTTCCCCTTAATCATATTTCAAATGTTCCTCATACCCAGTAGATATTTGAAGATTCATTTAACTGCTTCCCAGTCATATTTTGTTGGTGCTGCAAGTTTTCGAGAAACATTATTCAGTGCAAAAGTGATATCGGGTCTTGTTAAGCAGCTCAGATGCATCAGACTACCAATCGCTTCACGAAAGGGAACATTTTCTAGAATCTCTGCTTCCCCAGGAACAGTAGAATTATCAGTTGGTGTTCCCACTTTATTCGCTTGAGACATATTGAATTTCTCAAGAATTCTTTTTATATATGCCTTTTGATTTATAAAGATTGACCCATCCGGTTGCCGCTCTATCTCAATACCCAAAAAGTAATTTAATGGTTCACTTGTGATCTTAAATGAAAACATTAGTTCATCAAGAAATTCTTTGATTTCCTGTTCATTTGTACCAGCAATGATTCCATCATCAACATATATGGCAATAATGAGTAGATGATCATTTGTTTTTCTGAAGAATAAACAGGGGTCAGCTGTACTTTCCTTCAGACATCTTTCTTTCATGAAGTTGACTATTTTCTGATTCCAGCATCTTGGTGACTGTTTAAGTCCATAGAGACTTTTCTTCAATTTCCATACAAGATCTGTTCCATTGTTGAATCCTTCAGGTTGTTTGATATAAATTTGATCTTGTAAGTCTCCATAGAGAAAGGCTGTCTTTATGTCAAACTGAACCAATTTTAAGTCTTCATTAGCAGCAATTGCTAAAAGAGTTCTTATGGTGTCATGTCTTGCTACAGGACTAAATGTTTCTTCATAATCTATACCCTTCTTTTGTACAAACCCTTTTGCCACCAGTCTTGCCTTATATCTTGTAATCTCTCCTTCAGAATTCAATTTGGTCTTTAATACCCATTTACAATCAATTGGGTTTTGCCCAGGTGGTAATGTTGTGCATTCGTATACATCATTTTCCGTTAAAGAATTCATTTCTTCATTCATTGCTTCTTTCCAAAATTGTGCATTTGGAGAATCCATTGCTTCTTTGTATGTCTTGGGTTCAAGACCTTCTGCAATATTTATTTCAGCATCAATATACCTTTGAGGTTTTGATATATTTGATCGATCACTTAGATTGTATACGTCTGATGTTTGAACATTGCTTTCAATTTTCTCAATATCTTGAGTATCATTTTGTTCATCAATCTGATTACTTGAAAGTTCCTTATTTCTCTTTTCAATATCAAGGCTAAATGTTGGTATAGTTTCCTTGAATATTACATCCCTACTTGTGACAACTTTGTTTGAGTTCGGCATCCAGATTCGATACCCATCCTTGTTACTGCAATAACCAACTAAAATACCTTTTTCGCTTTTGGCATCTAACTTTCTTCTCTCTTTTCATCAGGCATATGAACAAAACATTCAGTTCCAAATATTCGAAGATGATCAACTGCTGGTTTTTTATCAAACCATAGTTCATAAGGTGTCTTTCCCTCAATTTGTGTTGGTCCTGTTCTATTCAAAACATATGTAGCTGTATTAACTGCCTCTGCCCAAAGCTTTAGGCTCATATTTTTGGCATATATCATTGAACGAGCTGCTTCTATTAAAGTCCTGTTTTCCCTTTCCGCTGAACCATTCTGTTGTGGAGTATATGGCATTGTGATCCTATGATTAATACCATACTTGTTTGTAATTTTTGAGGTTTCTTTATTTAAAAACTCCTTTCCTCCATCTGTGATAATTTCTTTCACTATATGTCCAGTAGTCTTTGTTTCCAAGAGAAATTGTTCTAGCTTTTCAATGACTTGTGACTTTTCTTTTAGGAAATACACTGATCGGTATTTTGTAAAATCATCTTTGAAACACACAAAGTATCTCATCCCTCCTTTCGAAACCTCCTGCATAGGGCCACATACATCTACATGAATTAAGTTTCCAGGTTGAGTAGAAGCATATTGTTCTCTTGATCCAAAACTCAGTCTATGTTGTTTGCCATAAATGCATGCCTCGCAAGGTTCATTGTCCATGACTGCATCTATTCCTTGTTCTTTAAGCCATTTTTGAACATGCCTTTTATTTTGATGTCCAAATCTTTCATGCCATAGTTGTAGCATATTGACATTTTGGGTTTTGGCTAAATTGACTTCTGCAGCATTTTCAGGTTTGATACTTGTTATTAACATACCATACAAGCCTCCTGGTAGGTTTCCCTTCTACAATAACTTCTCCAGTTGTTGTCTTAAAAAGTTTACAACCTTTTTTATCCATTTTCATTTCAAACCCTTTATCCAATGTGGACTGTAATGACATCACATTACGACTGAAATTGGGAACATACCATACATCAGTTAGGTAGTGAGTTTGCCATTTACCTTTTACACAAGTTTCAATTGTTATAGTTCCACTTCCATAAGCTATCAATTTTTCATTACTTCCAACTTTAACAGTCTGTTGGGTTGGAAAATCCTTATAAGAAGTATAAAAACTTGCATTTCTTGTAATGTGGTTAGTAGCTCCTGAGTAACCAATCCAAATGTCTTCATCTTGTTCATTGAATCTTTCACTGATTAAACTTTCAATTAATTTTGAATTAAGTTTTAATTTAGTTTCATCCTTTTTTTTCCTTTAGTTTCTTCTGTTTTGCATACCTACAATCTTTGGCCAAGTGTCCTTTTCTATGACAAAATTAGCATTCTCTTGTTTCTCTTGTTTTCTGAAAATTTTCATTACTTTTGGTAACTTTTCCTTTCATATTTTGCTTATTTTCATATGCATTTGCATTAGTGCTGTCGAACTTGATGCGCTGCATTCATCTCGCTGTTGAATTCTTATTTCGAGTAACCGAAGCCTTTGTGTGAGATTGTCTACAGAACGTTCTTCTTTAGACACTGATTCCCAAACACTTTTAAAATCAAAATATTCATCAGGCAAGGTGTTTATGATTCTGCACATCAGCATGGATTCAGGCAATTTCAAATTTTCTTGTTTAGTAAGTTCATTTTGCATATCATTCCATAAACTTTCTAATTTTGAAATGTGCTTTGAAATATCATCTGTAGGATCCTTCTTAAAATGAAAGAATTGATTATAGAGCATGTCTAATCTTTGACCAGAGCTTTGCTCATAGACACTTAACAATTTGTCCCACATATCTTTAGCACTTGAGCAGGGAATGATTAGTTGACTTACATCAGGCATCACACTTGTTGTAAATAACAATTGGGATATTGCATCTTCACTTTCCCATTTTACATATGCCTCTTTTTCTTCATTTGTTTCTTGTTTTATTGGCTTTCTATATGTTCCATCAACAACGCCTATTACTTTGTTTATTGTTAAAAGCAATTTTATATTTTTCTTATATTCTGGCCAGTTTATTAATCCTTCCAATTTGGGAATATTCATACCCATTTTAATATTATCCATTCCAGCCATTACTAATATAAATTTTAACGTAATAAACAAAATAGAATTCTTTTTAGGCTTACCGTTGCTTTGTTATATTTCGCAGTGAATGCGTGGTTGGGTCCATAACCTGTTGTGTTTTAACTTTAAAAGCACACAAAAAATATAATAAACTTGAATTTGTTTATTCAAGTATCAAAAACAAAGCTCTACATATAGAACAAATAATAAATAAGAAGAAGAAAGAAACATTTTAGGAAAAAAGGCAAAAACAAAACAAAAGTACTGGTCAAAAAGAAACATTTAAAATCACAGATTAATATCTTCAACAATCAGCAGAAAATATTTTAAAGCCATTATTTAAAAGATATTGGGTAAAAGTGTTATACCATATTTTACCCGATTGCTTGGTTTAATTTACAAACTAAGCTTTTATCACTCACTTCAAATCCTTCAGGTTGTTTCATGTAGATGGTCTCTTCAAGGTTCCCATAGAGGTATGCAGTAACAATGTCAAAACATTTGATGTCATATTGCATGATGGCTGCAAATGCTAGTATGACCCTAAGTGAGTCATTCTTGATGACTGGTGAGAAGATTTCTTCATAGTCTTGGCCATATCTCTGTTGGTAGCCTGTTGCAACTAGTCTAGCTTTGTATTTTCTATCTTGTGTTGTTGCATCTTTCTTGATGGTATAAATCCATTTATTTTTGATTACTTTAGAGCCTTTGGGAAGAGGTTGAAGTGTCCAAACTTTATGTTCTCTTAGAGAGTCAAGCTCCCTTTCCATAGCTCCTATCCACTTTTCAGAATCAGGTAAATTCATAGCTTCTTTGTAGCAGTTGGGTATAGAATATCCTTGATGAGATGTCTTTAAAACAATATCACCAGTTTGGTAACTTGAATCAGGTGAGTCATTATCCATTTCTTCAACATCACTTAAGGAAGGTTCATAATAGAATCCAGGTCCAGGATGATGAGGTCTCAGATCATAATGGTGTTGTTGAGTTGGTGATGAAACATTTCATTGTAAGATTGCTTCTGTTATAGATGGATGGTAATTTTCCTCAGAATCTTAATCTCCCAAGTTAATTAGGGTATAAGTTTGGGCCACCTTATCCTTTTCTTGATTTAAAAGTTCTGATCCTTTTCTTGTTTCAAAGAATTTTACATCTCTGGTTTCAGTAATAGAGAAATCTTGGGGGTTACAAATTCTATAGGCTTTTCTATTGTTGGAGTATCCCACAAAAATTGCAGTTTTGGTGATTTTTTCAAATTTTGAGTTTGGGGGTCCACATTTCTGCTAAACAACCAAAGATTTTCAAATGTCCAATTGTTGGCTTTCTTCCTGTAAAAAGCTCTTCTGGAGTGCACCTTTTGTTATGTCTTGATGGGGTTCTATTTTTAATGTATGTGAATGCATCCATGGCTTCAGCCCAAAAAAAAGTTGGCAGTTCTGCTTCTATCAAGAGTGCTCTGGTGCCTTCTATAAGAGATCTGCTTGCTCTCTCTGATCTTCCATTTTGTTCTGGAGAATAGAAAGTTGTTTTCTGGTGTTCAATACCCTTGGTTGCAAAGTATGATTCTAGATTAGAATTGACAAATTCCAGGCCATTATCACTTCTTATTGATTTTACTTTTCTTTCTAAAGTATTTTCAATTCTTTCTATGAAATTCTCGATGGCATCTGGAGTGTCAGATTTAGATTTAAGAAAGTTTGTAAATATTTTTCTTGAATAATCATCCACTATTGTTAGAATGTATTTTGCTTTGCCAATTGAGATTGGTTGTATAGGGCCAATGAGATCAACATGTAGGAGATCAAGAGATTGGGATGATTGATCAAATTTGACTTCTTTAAAAGGTTTTCTGGAGAATTTTGCTTGGGTGCATGTTAAACAATTCAGATCTTTTATTGTATTGCAGTTAAATTTGTATACTAGTGCATTGTTTTGCATCATTTTCATGTATTCTTCGTTGATGTGACCAAGTCTTTTATGCCATATATCCCATGATGTGTCTATGATTTTTAAAGTTTTTGGGGTTGGTGGGAGATATGTATCAGTAGCTTCATTGATTATGTAGAAGTCTTCAATCTTTGATGCTGTTAATAAAGTGTCTCCTTCTTCATTCTGAATGTGTCCACCCTTATTGTCAAAAAGAATCTGCTTTTTGTCTTGAATGAGCTTGCTTACAGATATTAAATTGTCACTTAATTTTGGTACATAGAGTACATCTTTCAGAATGATAGATTATTCATCACTGTTCTTTATTTCTACATCTCCAATTGATTCTGATGTGATGTAGCTATCATCAGCCAAGGTAATTTTCTTATTCATGGCTTGGATATTCTTCAGATGGTCAAGGTGAAAAGTCATGTGACTGGAAGCTCCACTGTCAAGAATCCATTGTTGTTCCAGATTGTTTTGCTGCTTCACAAGTTTAGCAAAGTCATTTCTATTTTCATCTTTGGCAAATGTAGCCTTTGAATTTTTATTGGGTGTATTTGCTTTGTAGCCACTTGATCCTTGTGATGCAAATGTTTGCTTTACATTTGTATTTTTTTTTGTTTTCAGGGTTGTGCCAGCATTCAGCTGCCTTGTGTCCTGGTTTGTGGCATATGAAGCATTTGTATGTCTTTGGTGTTTTCATTTCTTTGTAATGTTTATATTTGTCCTTGCTGTAGACTTTAAAAGCTGAGGAATTTTCTTCCTTTGTATCATTAGAAAATCTTTCGTGGTAGAGTTTTAATGAGTTTCTTAAGTCAAAAATTGTTAATTTTTCTTGGTTGCTGAGTTGAAGTACGATGAGATTGTATTTGTGGGGTAAACCTCTTATAACTGAAGTGATAAACTCTTCATCTTCAATATCAGCGCCTAGATTTCTGGCTTTTTCCAAAAGTATTTCTGCTCTGTAGAGATAATCTTCCCATTTTTCTTCCCTTTTCATTACTAATCTAGAAACGTCATTTCTAGCTTCAATTATTATCTTCCTTTTATCGCCCTCATATCTGGCATGTAGAGCTTTCCAAATTTCCTTGCTAGTTTTACATGTTAAAATCGAGGCAACTAAGGAGTCAGTCATAGAACAGGTAAGAATACCTTTGGCTTGTGCGTCCTTTTTTTCCATTCTTTAAACTTTTCTTCTTCTTTGGGTGGATCAGCTTCCAAAATGGCGTCCAAATCTTTTCCTTCCAGAATTGAAATAATTCGGAAATACTAAGAGGCGAAATTTTTGCCATCAAATTTTGGTATTTGCACATTACTCTCCATTTTCTGAAGATATTCTTATACCTTTTCGGTAATCAGCTTTCCGTTGAATCCCAAAGAAGTTAGTCTTTTGGTATTAGCGACGCTAGGCCTTTTTTAGGCGCAGTGGAAGCGTGCTGGGCCCATAACCATTGTTGGTTTTTGTGGGTGTTTAAATGGGAAGATAGGGATCACGTAAATTATATAATCATTAAAATATTTATTAACATATAAAATTAAAAGAAAGGATATATAAGGACCACGTAAAGTATCTGTTCTTTGCTTGTTCTTCTGTTTACCTTTTTCAGTTCTTCCAGCGTTGTTTATCTTCTTTCATAGAATATTATTCATAATTGTAAATTTTAATCATACTTAAAATTAAAAAAACAATAAGGAATATTTTTAAATATTAAATAAGAATGTTACACAAAATTATAAGCAACATATTTGCAACAGTTTCCTTTTTTTTTATTATGTTAGTTCTTGCTTCTTCTCTAATTATTATTTTTTGATTGTTCTGATACAGTAGAACCTCTCGGCAAAGGATACCTAGTTGCAGAGCCAAAGTGTATTTTATAGAGAGGTGTCCTCTAGCATGAGTATTTTCTCAAAGAGGTTTTATTGTACTATATTTCGAACTTTGCTGTGTAAAAATGAAATTGTAATATATTATTAGCCAAATTAAATATTAGGGGCACATGCTGTATATGTGAATGGGTCATTTGCTGGCTCAACGTTTCCACCTGGCTCCTAACGACTCCCATTATAAAGCCGCCATTTGCTTCAATAGCTTTAGACCTGGGTCACAGGTGGTGTTGCTCAATCCAACCTGTGGTGCTTTTCCTGCTTTGTTGAAATATACTGTTCATTACAGTTGGACGATATGCCTCCTCCTAGCAGGGGAGATGCAGACCTACTTGAAATTTACAAACGAAACGGCCTGGTCTAGACCCTCACTTCTTTAGAATGACAATACACCTGTTCCTGGTTTGTTGAAACTAAGTGAAATATACTGCTCATTACACTTAGAACAAATGTCTTCTCCTAGCAGGGGAGAAAGGCAGAACTTCCTGAAAATTTACAAAAGAAGCGGTCTGGTCTTGACCCTTACTCCTTTAGAGTGACAATACGCCTGTTTCTCTCTATAAGAGTTAAACTTCTACAATTCGTCTTTACGTTATAATACTTTGGCCAAATAGAAACTGTTGCACCTACCATGATTTGTTAAAACACAAAGTTCGTCTAGGTATACCATCTTATGAGAATTCCAAACTAAATTATAGTTTACTGTAATATAAACGCCTATGATTCTTTTAAAAAAATAACAATTTTCTACTTCAAGAATTCCGAATTTGATGCGATATAATATAAAGCAACTAATTAGCAAGTTTTGGTTTCGCTAAAAATATTCTACCTCTTTCCTCAATGTACGATTATATAGATAAAATTGTTCAATGGCGCGGAATCAGAAATATTTATTTTCTTTATTATTAATTTTTTTTTCATTTTAACACAATCCTCAAAATAACTTTTTCTTCCATATAATTATTTCTTAACCAAGTAAAAACGGTACTGAACACGGTACTGAAATGCTTGCATGGTAAATGCACCACATGTCTACGCATTTCGAAGCGTTGATATTTACTTTCAAGGTACTAGAGTCTAAATTGGTTACTTGGAATCATTGGTGAGGTTGAAAATAGGATGGCTTTTATTTTTTAACAAACTGCATCAAATGGGGCTTTGAGACTGAGTGCTTACCGCCAAAAACTACAATTTAGATGATATATCTCCACCCCTAGATAAAAATTATAGAACATGTTTTGATATCCTAAATATCTTTAATCCTAGCTCTAGCTTTCTTTGTATCCACAAATGTACATATTGACAAATATTTTCTCATCGATTTTATATGTAGCAAATGAAGACATTAAGATGCGAATGTTTATTCTCACAAATAAAACAAACTTATACTGTCCTTACTCGATGAAAAATATTGGGAGGGCTTGGTTCATCAGTGGTGATCCCTGCCAGCGGTTTCGCCAATTTTTAATCTACCAGACTGCTTCTTTAGATCTCTAATACTGTATTGGATCATTTTGCTTACATATATGCTACACTGAAGGGTGCGATCTTGAAAATGGTATTTAAGCAAACTATGGACATAAGCTTTTAGGACAGTAGAATTACATTTAAATGTCACTTTATTGTATGTCTCGACAGCAATTAGATTTTACAAGAGAATATTATCTTGATAACAAATAAATTGATAACTTGGCACAATTGTTTATTAGAGATACGGTGTAGACGTTCTTTACAAAAGCGTAGGAGGGGATGTGGGTTCTGTAAGGAAAGGTCTTCACTAGGCTGCACCGTCCCTGATAGTGGCTTGGGACTGGACGAATCCTGTGGACACACACAATGCAATCTCTAGCACTAACTCAAGATAGTATTTGTAGACGGTCATCTTTTGTCACTGATATTTATTATTTCAGGTGTGACGGGCGTTCCTTCTCAATCAGGCTCCTATAAAAAGATGGCTCCATAGTTTTCAACTGGCGGTTAGACATTGCAAACAATCAGCAAAGAAGGATGTAAGATATATTCGCACTTGCCACTATATATAAACGAAAACCTTCTATGAAAGTCATCTGATGAGCGACCTCCTTCCTGATCAACAACGTTTGTACAAGCTTGTAACGCTTATACAACGCTTGTAAAATCAAAAATGATTTAGTGTAATTTAATTCAACCTCCAATAAACGACTACCTCCAGAAAAGACCGAAAGTATCCATATTTTTGGGCTATGGAAGTCTCTCATAGAAGTTCTACCGTATAAGAGCTATCAGACTTCTCTCACTATGAAACAACCTAATCACGTTATAAGAAGTACGGAGCAACATGAATGCCAGTTAATCTCAGCGAAAGACATTCCCAGTTGAAGGAATTTCAGAAAGGCATTACCAGCGGTCTGAAAAGGGCAGAATGGTCAATTGTTACAAGTCAATCGATCTGACGTCACCGTTCGATTGGGTCAGTGTGACGAGGTGGTACCTACACACTGGAGGGTCGACAGCGGATTGCAAGATTGGACGCCACAGATCCCACAGTGAATACCATACAGGTTGAAGCCGGGACTTCAGTGAGTTTATAAAAGCACAGTGTAAAAGCACTCAATCTCAATTGATCTGGAGGTCAATCTGTGAACTCGACGCCGTGTCCTGCTATCAACACCCTAACACAGGTGCTCTACAGTGGTGCCAAGCCCAATAGAACACCACTGAGGACGACGAGTAAAATATAGTAATATTGAGGAAAAATTAATCAAGCCTCCAGGGAAAATGTCTTTTCAAAACATTTTTATTCTCCAGCTTTCGGCCACGGAATAATAATTACGAGAAAACGTATAATCATTATACCAAGTTTTCTCCTGTAGAAGGGCGTCTAGCCCGAAAGCTAGAGAAGAAAAATGTTTTGAAAAGACGTTTTTCCCTGGAGGAATGATTAATTTTACTCAATATTGATACAAGGGATTATTCTATTGAATATCTCGTAATGTTTGCGCCGTTTTGTGTTGGGGTCCGGTGATAACCGTAGACAGATTTGGAGACCCAGGTGATCGGCAGAATTTCACCTTCGCTACCGAACGCTACATTTCACTAGGTGTAGACAACATGGTGGCATCACCTACGATAGCCTCTTGTTGCATTTCATGCCACAATAACGCGCTAGGTGCCTGACGTCTTCTCGCCATCTTGTCTGAGATTCCTAGGACGAATTTCTAGCCAGGATTGCATCATGATGTTCACAATATTCCATGGTCTTCTCGCTCCCCGGAACTTCACCCATTCAGTATGTGTGAAACCAGCTAAATAGACAGTTAACGCAACGCTACAATATTTTGGATTTGGAAGCCTCAGTCCATGAAGCCGTCTCTAACTATTATTAACAGCATATATCGAGATTAACTCTCAAAAAAGCTCTTTATTAAAGAATGGACGATATCTGGAGAACAGGAAGATCTATAAATAGCTCGATACATGCTACAAAAACAGCTGATAACTTCAGTTGCAACTTTACACCAAGACAGAAATTACTGGTTGTGGAGGCCATTCACCTTTTGTTGTATTTTTTGCAGGTGAGAATAAAATAATGAAATATTTAAGAGAGAGAGTTGATTTTTATCACATTCCCTTCAAACTCTCTGCTTTAATATTAAAATAATAAATTATTTTCTCTTAGATGACATTTTGCAGGAAGGACGTTGATCGATAAAAATAATAGTAACTCTCCCGTATATATAGGGCAGCGAGCCATCTATTTCTCGTAGTTATCAGAAGTCCTATATTTTAGTATTGTAGCAGGAATTTATTTTGCAGCTATGACTACAACAATAACCGCTAGATAAACGAGGAGATACTCGATAGAGCGAATGTCAATCCATGCTGGTCTTCAGGATTGCTAAATTTAAAGCGACAGATGTCGGTTAAGAGTTCAGTGGAGTTCAGGGTACTACGGAGATAGACTTCAGCGTACTACGGGGAGCGACTTCAGCGTACTACGGAGATGGAATGGAAGCGACTTCAGCATATAACGGAGATGGAATGGAAGCGACTTCAGCGTACTACGGGGATCGACTTCAGCTAATAAGGCGATGGACTTCAGCGCACTACGGAGCGCGACTTCAGCGTACTACGGGGAGCGACTTCAGCGTACTACGGCGATGGACTTCAGCGTACTACGGAGATGGAATGGAAGCGACTTCAGCGTAATACGGTGGGCGACATCAGTGTAATACGGAGATGGAATGGAAGCAACTTCAGCGTACTACGGGGATCGACTTCAGCGTACTACGGGGATCGACTTCAGCTTACTACAGGGATCGACTTCAGCGCACAACGGGGAGCGTCTTCAGCGTACTACGGGGAACGACTTCAGCGTACTACGGGGATCGACTTCAGGGTACTACGGGGAGCGTCTTCAGCGTACTACGGGGAACGACTTCAGCGTACTACGGGGATCGACTTCAGGGTACTACGGGGATCGACTTCAGCTAATACGGCGATGGACTTCAGCGCACTACGGAGCGCGACTTCAGCGTACTACGGGGAGCGACTTCAGCGTACTACGGCGATGGACTTCAGCGTACTACGGAGATGGAATGGAAGCGACTTCAGCGTAATACGGTGGGCGACATCAGCGTACTACGGAGATGGAATGGAATCAACTTCAGCGTACTACGGGGATCGACTTCAGCGTACTACGGGGATCGACTTCAGCTTAGTACGGGGATCGACTTCAGCGCACAACGGGGAGCGTCTTCAGCGTACTACGGGGAACGACTTCAGCGTACTACGGGGATCGACTTCAGGGTACTACGGGGAGCGTCTTCAGCGTACTACGGCGATGTACTTCAGCGTACTACGGAGATGGAATGGAAGCGACTTCAGAATACTACGGGGAGCGACTTCTGCGTACTACGGAGATGGGCTTCAGCGTACTACGGGGAGCGACTTCAGCGTACTACGGAGATGGAATGGAAGCGACTTCAGCGTACTACGGAGATGGACTTCAGCGTACTACTGGGAGCGACTACAGCGTACTACGGAGATGGAATGGAAGCGACTTCAGAATACTACGGGGAGCGACTTCTGCGTACTACGGAGATGGAATGGAAGCGACTTCAGCGTACTACGGAGATGGACTTCAGCGTACTACGGGGAGCGACTACAGCGTACTACGGAGATGAATTTCAGCCTATTACGGAGATGGGCCTCAGTGTAATACGGAGAGTGACTTTAGCGTATCACTGAAATGGATTTCAGAGCACTATGGAGAAATAATCCAGAGTATTAAGAAAGCGACTTCAACCTACTACATCGGAAAAAGAATCAAAAAGTATATATTTAATAATAGAGTCTCTTTTATTCATCTATGTATTTTTCATCACAAAAATAAATTTAAAAAAAGCTTTATTAAGATCTTTTGAACGTATACAGATTCTCCGAGTGGAAGAGGGTGTATACAGAGATAACAGTAATAGTAACAAAAATTAACTATTTATAATGTATCAAAAATTGGGAAAAGAAAGTAAGGGCTTGGCATAAAACTATTCGCAAGCAAGCGAGAACAAACAGTTTATTTTCTTAAAAAATAATAATAATTAGTAGAGTATTGACAGAAATTTAGATTAATACGAGTGGAAATATAATCATAAGGCACCTTTAAAGTTCTGTACATGAAAGGATCAAGGGTAGAGGGTTGTCTAAAGTCGTAATATACAGTTTTAGTGGTCAATAAATTTGTTCAGTAGAAGCCACCAGATTCATTTAGTAATAGAGCTCTGAAGAAGCGGTCTTGTAGATTAAATTTGCGAAACCACTGGGAGTGTTCACCACTGATGAGCCAAGCCCTCTCAATATTTTTTCATCGCAGTAAATACAGTATGAGTGAGATATTTTTCTGTGAAAAGAAACATTCGCGTCTTAATGTTTTCATTTATTATATATAGATGGCGCGTTATTGTTTTGTATTAATTTATGCTTAAATGGCCTTGTCTTTATTGTTTGCGGAAGAGCATTGTTATATTCAAATATATAAATGTAATTCTACTCTCCAAAATGTTTATGCAAATAGTTTGCCTAAATACCATTTTTAAGATTCCACCTTTCAGTGTTGCATATAAAAGCAGAATCAACCAGTACAGTATTAGAGCTCTGAGGAAGCGATCTGGTAGATAAAATTAGCAAAACCGCTGGAAGTGTTCACCACTGAGGAGCCAAGACCTTCCAATATATATATATTTTTATCGCAGTAAGGACAGTAGAAGTGTGATTTATTTGTGAAAAGAAACATTTTTGTATTAATGTTTTCATTTGTTATATAGAAAAAAATATTCCACTACCGAACACCCCAACCACCCAAAATTCTGGAATTTTGTCAACTTGTATTGTTAACTGAACTGCCAAGTCGAAAAATCTCATACATCTTTGTGTAGTCTGGAAGAATATCAAAATTGAAAACGAAAATTTAAATTAAATATAGAAATTCAAATTAGTCCATTGTCATCCTTTCCGACCACCCAGAAATATGACATTTTTAAAAATTGAAATCTCAACAGGTTTGAACAAGTGTATAAAATTTTAAGCTTCTAGGTGCTTTGTAAGTACAAGTACTTTAAAATTCGATTGCAATATTCATAGTGAAAATAGAAATTATCCAATTTCCGACCACCACGATCACCCAGAAGGCTGAAACTTTGTCTACTGGCATTGTCCTCAAGTTTTAACAAGGGTAACAAATTTCAGACCTCTAGAGGTATCCAGTATATCTATTAAAAATCTATTTAAAGATTTGTATTAAAACAGACACAACGATACGCAGACAGATAAGTAAGTTAAATGAAAGGTTTTTGATAGATAGCGGCCTCGTAATTGCATCATTGTTGGCTGCTTGCGAATGAATTATATGGTGAAAGTTGTCTCAGAAAATGCTAAAGGCACAAATAGGACTTAAAGGTAGTACATATGCTCCATGATAAGCAATATTCACACTTATAATTAACCTTGCAAAATTGTATTACTCGATATTTATGTTGCCTTTATTAAAATGCTTTTTCATCATTTTTATTTTGAGGAAATGAAATTACCAGTATACCTATAGTATTATAAAACTATTTTAGTGGCGTATTATTCTTTTTAAAATAAAACAATTTCTACTGTCCTTAAATCTACCATTAAACTGGCGAAACCGCTGGGAGGGTTCACCACTGATGAGCCAGGCCCTCCCTTTAATTTTTTCATCGCAGTAAGGACAGTAGAAATTGTTTTATTTTAAAAAGAATAATACGCCACTAAAATAGTTTTATAATTTGATAACAGATGGCGCTCTAGTACATCATACCTATAGTATAGTAACTTAGTTATTTTCTGTAAATATGTAGTGTTATGTATAGAGAATTAAAACATTTAGACGCGAATTTTTCTTTCATACATATATCAAACTGCTTTTAAATGCCCTGTCTATAGCGACCACCCTAGACAACCCTGTTATCAGCTGTGTTATACATCCACCTGTCTATACAGACCACCCTGTCTATAGCGGTCACTTTAGGCAACCCTGTTATCAGCAGTGTGATACATACACCTGTCTATACAGACCACCCTGTCTATAGCGACCACTCTACAGCTGTGTGATACATCCACCTGTCTATACAGACCACCCTGTCTATAGCGGCCACTCTAGACAACCCTGTTATCAGCTGTGTGATACATCCACCTGTCTATACAGACCGCCCTGTCTATAGCGGTCACTTTAGGCAACCCTGTTATCAGCTGCCTGTCTATACAGACCACCCTGTCTATAGCGGTCACTCTAGGCAACCCTGTTATCATCAGTGTGTTACATACACCTGTCTATACAGACCACCCTGTCTATAGCGGTCACCTTAGGCAACCCTGTTATCAGCAGTGTGATACATACACCTGTCTATACAGACCACCCTGTCTATAGCGACCACTCTAGACAACCCTGTTATCAGCTGTGTGATACATCCACCTGTCTATACAGACCACCCTGTCAATAGCGACCACCCAAGACAACGTTTTTAAAATATATTCGCACTCGGGTAAACCCCGGGCGTTGCCCGGGCCTTTCGTCTAGTATACAGGGTGTACCAGGTAAATTGGGAATTTCAACAATGGTATTTTAACTGAAATTTTTTGCAAGTAAAAATTAAAATATCCGAATGAAATTTGACACAGTAGTAGATAAAAGGATATAGTTTTTATTTATTCAATGTAGTTTCCATTATTAGCTACAACAGTCTCGAGGCGAGTGCGGAATGAAGCACAGGCCTTGGCGACGATGACCTTGTCCATTTGGGTCATCACCGTGTGAACTGCTTTCTTGACAGACTGGATGGTGGTATGAGGAGCTTTGTTGACATCTCTCTCAACAACGCCCCATACATAGTAGTCGAGGGGATTGCAATCTGGAGAATTAGGGGGCCAAATATCAGGACCCCAGTGACTAGGGACGTTAAGTGTCAGCCACGATTGTGTCTTTTTTGCCTTATGGGCTGGAGCTGAGTCCTGTTGGAAGACATACTTCCTTCCTGCGGCCACCATGTCCATCCAAGGCTTCACAACGGTCTCCAGAACATTGATGTAGGTGTCAGCGTTCATCCTAAGGCCCTTCTCAAAGAAATGGGGAGGCATGACATCACCTTCACTGCTGATAACGCCAAGGACCATTACGGAGGCAGGAAATTTCGTGTGCATCACGACAGGTATCTCTGAGGGGTCTTTACAGATCCACCGATCATTCCTGGGATTTACCTTTTGGTCCACGTCAAAGTTCTTTTCGTCAGAGAAGAACCTTAGCATGCCAAAAGAGTCGTGTTTCAGGTTGTTGAGGAGGGCAGCAGCCTTTCCTTTTCTGTTATTCTTCATATTCTCAGTCAGCAACTGACCTTTCCGAAGGGCATAAGACTTGAGACCAAGGTCCTCATGGATAGTTCTGATAATTGTCATAGAGCCAACGTCCATTTCCTTGGCTATGACCCTCATGCTCTTCCCAGGATTTCCATCAATCTTCTCCTTGACATTTTTGACAAATTCTTCGCCTCTTACCCTGTCCGATCGACGCGAGTGCTTTTTCCTTGTAGCTATCCCCTCTTTGTTACTGTCGGCCTCATCAAACTGCTTCTTGACACGATAAATAGTGGTTTTGGGCAACTTAAGAAAATCCACTATCTCTTTGGGGCTCCTTCCGGCGCGCAGAGCAACGATGATGGCAGCTCGATTTTCAAATTCTCGGTTACTCTTCATCACTACACTGCGCACACATGTACTGTTGCATTTTACATGAATATGGCTACGTAATGAAAAAATAAACAAGTTTTTAATCTCAAGTAGTTTTGTTTTATGGACTGTCAAAGTTAGTCCCAATTTACCTGGTACACCCTGTATATATATTGGGAGGGCTTGGCACATCAGTGGTGAACCCTCCCAGCAGTTTCCCCAATTTAATCTACCAGACCGCTTCTTTAGAGCTCTAATACTGGATCATTCTGCTTATATATGCTACACTGAAGGGTGGAATCTCAGAAATGGTATTCAAGCAAACAATGGACATAAGCTTTTAGAGAACAGTAGAAATACAGATAATATTTGCATCGAGCAATGATCTTCTCAAACAATAAGGATAAGGTCAATTATTCATCGCAGTAAAGACAGTAATAGTTTGATATATGTGTAAAAGAAACATTCAGGTCTAAATGTTTTATATTTGCAATATATCGATGGCGCGTTATTGCTTTATATTAATATAGTGTTATGTATATATGTTTATTTTCTCTGTGAAGCGAAGTAGGATGATAGGTAAATATAAATCAAACTAGAATATATTATAAAATATATTTTAAAGAGGGAAAATATACGTACTTAGCGGTTCTGGTATCACACGAGATATTGACATTGGGACTTGAGGCCGAGGTCGGCGATTGTATTTGCCATTGTCTTCAGCCAGATTGTCGCACGTTCCGGATTTCCGGTCAACAAAACGTCGATTCTTGGGAGATAGCAAATCTTTTTGCAGACGGCTATACCTGGCCGCCTAGGTTAGGACAGAGTTCGGCAATCTTTCAAGTCGGAAGAGTCAAAAATTTCAATTTACAAAATATCAATTTATTTTAAAAAGCCACAAAATGTTTTTATTACAAACAATAAATAGTATATTCTCGCATGAATAAGTATTCACGTATAGAAATATATAAAGAGCCGCAGCTTCACATCCAAAGAGCCGTATGTGGCTCGCGAGTCGCAGTTTGCCGACCCCTGGGTTAGGATTCTGGTGGGTTGGGGCAATGGTTCTTGCATACGAAATGGTCAAATAACACCTGAAGCTGACGTAGTAACGCAATATACTGATGTCATGGGTTTGTGTGTCTATGTATATGTCACTATAGGATTTCTGGAAAAGTAATGAAGTTCTAGGCATAGCAATACACGTACAAAGCCTTAGTCCACGTCACATGCAATTAATATCGAACTGGTAGAGAGAGAGAGAGAGTTCGCATAAGAATAATTTAATTCAAGCAATTCGAACGTTCCTAATCCTTCATAGAATTTCCCCAATTAACATCCTAAAGTCTCGCTTCCATGTTACTTTGATAGTGATGTCTCTTTTCAATTCCAAGCTTTATGCTTACTTAATACGATCTATAGATTAAACGGGTCCTTTCATATAACTAATGTTTTCCTATATACTTTTGATAGCAAACGTATATCCTCCTGAATTTTCATGACCTGAGAGAGAGAGAGAGAGCTAGAGTTACCGCGGCTGCTGGCACTAGACTTGCCCTCCAATAGATCCTCGTTAAAAGGTTTAGAGTGTACTCATTCCAATTACGGAGCCTCGTTAGAGTCCCGTATTGTTATTTTTCGTCACTACCTCCCCGTGCCGGGAGTGGGTAATTTGCGCGCCTGCTGCCTTCCTTGGATGTGGTAGCCGTTTCTCAGGCTCCCTCTCCGGAATCGAACCCTGATTCCCCGTTACCCGTAACAACCATGGTAGGCGCATAACCTACCATCGAAAGTTGATAAGGCAGACACTTGAAAGATGCGTCGCCAGTGCTAGGACTGTGCGATCCGCCATAGTTATTCAGAGTCACCACGACTATCGGAGTTGCCCCCGTTTGGTCTTGGTCTAATAAAAGCACCCTCACCCTAAAAGGGACGAGGGCTCAATTGCATGTATTAGCTCTAGAATTACCACAGTTATCCAAGTAAATGTGTACGATCTAAGGAACCATAACTGATTTAATGAGCCTTCGCGGTTTCGCCTTGCTAGGGCGTGTACTTAGACATGCATGGCTTAATCTTTGAGACAAGCATATGACTACTGGCAGGATCAACCAGGTATCCTTCGCCAGTCCCCGCCGCGAGACGCCCTCGGGCAGCCTCGCCGGGACCACGCTTAGGGACGCAGCGCCCGCCTCTCCGTGGCGGCCACCGCACCCTTGACCCCCTCCGCCGGAAAGCCCGACACCCACTGGTCCGGGCACTTTCCACGCATCCGTCCAGACGCGAGTTCGCACAACCCAGTGCGAGAGAGAGAGAGAGAGAGAGATTGAGATTGAAACTGATTTATTATAACGTCCATATAAGATTATATAAGATTAAATACAGATTAAATAAAAATATGAATAAATAAGATTATATAATGAAAAATACAAGAATAAATAGATATAAATATATAAAGCAATTGATAAATATACATATATATAAAATATATACAAGGTCTTCATTGGTGGCGCCCACCGCGAGAAAGACTCCGCCACCGATGGACTGCGAAAGTTCTTTCCCACAGGGTGGGCAGGTCGATGTGTTGGCTGGCATTACCCAACTCAAGACCAAGATGGTACTTGTAGATGGTAGCCTTCGCCACACTTGTTAGCTTCACTGCCTCGGGATGGAGGCCGACGCCGAAGAGCCAGGCCTGCAGATCCAGGGGCAAGTCGCAGGAAGCGAACACCTCCCGGAGCAGGGTTCGCACGGCTCGGCAACTCCAATATCTGTGGGCCAGCGACCCGTCGCTGGACCCACAGGCGGCACAGTTGGCACGCCTCGAGGCAGGATGGTCAGGATGTGGTAGGGCATGGAGGGCCAGCCGTAGGGCGACATCTGCGTCGTGCCCCGAGAAGCAGTTCCGACGCAGGTCGGCCCAGGGGATGGAGCGGGGCACATCCACGGTGGGGGTCCACCGGGCAGCCAGCTCTGCAGTAGGATGGGCCTGGAGCCGTGCCGAGTCCAATGCCCGGCGCGCCCTCTGGCTGGGTAGGCGGGTGATGGGGGTCGCCGATCCCCGCAGGACGATGGTCTCCGCCTCGTACTCCGCATGATAGCTGGAGCTGGCGTTTTCCCGCAGGAGACGTTGGCAGAAGGCCCCCAGGTGCTGCGCATCTAGGAGCGCGGCCCGCGTTGAGCGCGCAAGTGCAGGGGCGCCATCGGAGAAGTCCCCGACAGTCGCCTGTAGCCAGCGCTCGGGAGCCAGCAAGTCTGGCGGCCGCAGGAACCTGTTGTCACCTCGAAGACGCAGGGACCTCAGGCAGGCGGGATGAAGAACCCGGTGGTCAAGCTCGAGGACGCTGGACGCGGCCTCCCACAGGCTCAGTAGTCTCCTCCTCCTAGGCGAGTGCCAGACGTCAGGAGCCGGCGGTGTCAGCCACGCCCGGCTGCGGACCAGCCAAGAGTAGCCGTTGGCGGCGCCGCGAAGAGAGGCCTGGACCCCCTTCAGGCAGGCGAGCCGAAGCTGGCCCGCGATGTCAAGCAGGCCGACGCCACCATCGGAGACTGGACGAGCCAGAATGCGTCCGGGGAGCCACGAGACTCGGCTCGTACCCCACACGAAGCGCGCCAACCGCGCCTGCAGCCGGCCGATGGTGGTTTCAGGTGGAAGGTAGCCATGGAGGTGGTGCAGGATGGAACCCAGGACCAGGCTGTTGGCCGCGCGAGCACGACCCACCAGCGACAGTCCGCGGGTGAAGGGCGACCACCTCGCGATGGCTCGCTCCAGCAGCCCCATCAGGTGTGAGGCCTGGGAGGCGACGGTGTTCCTGGTGGTGATGGTGCAGCCTAAGACGGTCAGCGACTCGGACGTCCAGGAGATTCCCAGAGGAGAATCCGTCCGGTGCTTCCAGGAACCGCACCAGAGCCCGCAGCTCTTCTTGAAGTTGACAGCCACCCCGGAGGACATGCGGAACTCTTCAAAGATAAGGGGCACGAGCTCAAACTGAGCGTCGTCCCTGATGAAGAGTACGATGTCGTCCGCATAGGCGACCACGTTGCCGCGGCCCAAGGTCCTCTCGAGGCGGCGTAGCAAAGGTCCAACTCCGATGCTGAAGAGCGCGGCGCTGAGACGGCAGCCCTGCCTCACCCCGTTGAGAAGCGGGAAGGCCTTGGTGTAGACATCTCCGACCCGGATGGAGGCGTCTGCTTCCCCGTAGAGGACAGCAATCCACCCTAGGAAGGTAGATGGTAGGCCCAGCTTCTCCAGCAGGGCGAACAGGTAGCTCCTGCTCAGGGTGTCGAAGGCCGACTTCAGGTCCAAAGAGATGACAGCCAGCGGCGTGTCATATCTGGATGCCCCGGCGGCTTCGTCAGACACTCGCGCGATATTCCAGGAAGATGACCGTCCTGGAACGGCGTAGGTCTGACATTGGGGCACCAGGTCTGGTAGATGACGTCGCAGACGAGCCATGAGCACGCCGCTGAGGACCCTGTAGTCGGTCGTTGGCAGGCTGATTGGCCGGAATGCCTGTAGACCCGGACCACCGTGCACTTTCGGCAGCAAGAACACCTTGCTGCGCCTTGAGGATGGAGGTAAGGCCCCGCGGAGCCGAGAAGCCTCGAAGACTTGCCAAAGAACTTTGGCGAAGAAATCTTCAAAGGCTTTGACAAACTCGCAGGGTAGTCCGTCCCATCCCGAGGCACGTCCGTTTGGCAGGCGGTGGATGACTGCCGCTATCTGGTCGCGGGAGATGTCCTCAAGAAATAGCTGGTCCCACTCGTCGAACTCCAGGGGAGTCACTTCAGCTAGGAAGTCGGCGATGGCTTCTTCCGAGCTTGGAGCCTGAGCGAAGCGACTGCTTAAGCGCTCCAGAAGGAAACGCCTAAGCTGGCCCCCGGAGATGGCGTTGCCGTCGTCGTCGGTGAAGGTGGAGGGAGAGCGGCGTCTGGCTCGGAGGGAACGCCCGAGGTCCGACAAGGAAGGATAGTCGGAGCGGGCAGTGTCGTCCTCCAGTCTCCGCCTCAGGAAGAGGCTTGCTCTCTCGATGTATCCACCGCCGGACTCGGCGACGGCAGGCGCGAGTGACCGTATCTCCGCGACAAGATTTGCCTTGATCCTGGTCCATTTTTCCCATAACATCGGAGGTGAAAGATTTGCTAGGTCTACCGATATTTCATCGATGAACGTTTCCATTCGATCGACAAAGAGGTCTGACCGTAGCAGCTTTCCGATGCAGGGAAGTCTTGTAGGAGCTGGGTCTCCTACTTGGATCAGAACGGCACGGTGGTCTTAGTAGGCATAGTCAACAGTTTGGTATTGGGTGACGCGGTCGCAGAAGCCTGATGGAAGTAGGATTCTATCCAGACGACGCGCGTCGACCCGGCTTCCGATGGTGGCAACCCTGGTGTGCTCCAGTGCAGCATCGAAGAAGGTGGCGACGTCGACGAGGTCGGCTTGGTCCAGGAGCTCCGCGAGGGATTCTGCTGAACCTGATGCCAGGTCCTTCGCCGATTCCTCGGAGATGTTCAGGTCACCGAAGATCCACGCACCTTCTTCACGCGCCAAAGCTGCGATGATCTGGAGCTGGCGGCAGCGCTCTTCAGGAGCATGAGAGACGTGGGCGTTGACACACGTCACGGAAATTCCCCGGACGGTGAGGTCGATGACAGCCATCTTGCCAGGCCATAGGATCTGCTGCCGATGAACAACGACGCCGGCCGCGAAGACGCAGGCGAGGCCTGATCCCACGGTGGTCGTTGCGGGAGCAACAACGGCGCTGTAGCCTTGGCAGAGGTCTCCTACGTCGTCCAGGGACATGACGTTCGTCTCCTGCAGAAAGCAGATGTCGATCTCATGCTCCTTGAGAAAACAGCAGAGCTGAATTCTCCGGCGAAGAGCGGCGATGCCGCGCGTGTTCAGGGTTGCAACTCGGAAGTTCATTTAGGGTGTCGAGCAGAGTTTCTGGCGCGATATAGCTTTTTATACAGGGTGTTGCTAGTGCCCCCTGTCAAAGCCATAAGCGCCGTGGCCGTGGTGTCGATGACCTTTCTCTGCTGGATGTTGGAGTTGGCCAGAAGCTTGTCCATGAGGCCATTATTAGTAATGGCTTGGAGGAGTTGTTCTCTCTCAAAGCCTACCTTCTGGACGCTGGCGATGGCCTCAGAAGCTTTGGCGTTCTTCATAAGAGCGTCCATTTGTTTCTGGGCCAAATTTCGCTTATCCTGGGATAGAGGAAGCTCCTGGGTGTTATATGGTGGGCTGGAATCCACGTTAGTCCGCTCATCTTCGTCGCTGGGTGGAGGGATTGCGACGGCTGTGGCGGTGGGGGGAGGAGGGATTTCAGCTGCTGATGTTGGCGCAGCTGCTGGTGAGGCTTGGGAGGAAGAGTCAAGCGGCTTGCTCCAGGCAATTGGGCGCGTAACAGGCGTCCGCTCAGGAAAAAGCAGCTTGTCTTCCGTCATGCCAGTCTTTTGTGGACAGTTGGCCCGCTTGTGTCCTTGCCTGTGGCAGAGGGAACAGCGGATCCCGTAGCTCACGTAGACTGACGAGATCATTCCCTTGGCCTTGATTTCCAGCCGGGCAGGAATCTGGGAGAGCCTAACTCCGTCGTGCAGAGTAATGAAGGCTTCCCGACGAGTGTCAGCCCAGCAGGAATTCTCCAGCTCCATCATCTGCTGGACGATGGAAGTTACACGGCCGTAGGGCCTGAGCGCCGCGATCAGGTCAGCGTCCGTTATAAAAAACAGTACGTTGCCCAAGGCGATACGCTCAGCCTTCTTCCTCAAGGGAAAGGCTCGAAGATTGGCACTTTCAATGTCCAGGCCCTCCTCGATGAGCCTCTCGGCGAGCTTCACACTGGAGAGAGCGACTATGATGTGCCCCTCCATCTTGCTCATCTGGTAAACGCAGCCTTTTCCCAGCTTCGCCTCCAGCGCCAAGAAGTACTGCGCCTGGCTGAATTCTGGGGAGAATTCCAGGTAGACACATTGGTCTACCTGACCGGCCGCCGACTTTGCTCTGAACTCCGCCTGTTTCTGCAGAGTTTTGGTGCACCTCTGCACTCGGGGCTTGTTCGCAGAGGGGACAGCAGTTGGCCTGGTGGCTGCAGATTGGACGCGGCCTCTTTTGCTCTGACCTTCTGCCGCCGTTTCAGATGGTCTCTTTCGCTCGTGGCTGACGAGGATGAAGCCATCATCTTGCCCCTCCATCGGGAGTTGTTTGCCTTGTTCGACGAGGTCAGCCCAGCTCGTCGAAGGCTTGCCTGTACCAGGCTCTGGTTCTTTGGTGTGCCCCACAGTAACCACTGGGGTCTGAGGGGTGCTGATGGCATCAGCAGATGTTGATGACGGATGGCTTTCAGCCAAGGTCATTTGAGCTTGGAGGGGTGGGGAATCCCCCATAATAGTTCAAAAATTCTAATCTCTTCGGAGGCGGTTAGAATTTCCAGGCCTCTAGAGTTGGGGCAGGAGCGCGCGCCCGTGCATCCTCGCACCTCGAGAGAGAGAGAGAGAGAGAGAATATTGAATATTTTACATGTTATGTATTTGTAGAGGCCTGCCAACTATTGGGTTCCGAAGGTTGGATTCGATTTACTCCTTTTTTCTAATTGGTTAATAGAATAGGGCGCTGAGTGGGGGGCACATCCCCTGTGGAAGTTAATCGTTACTCTTCAATCAAACACAACTTTGGTAAACAAACTTTAAATTGTTCTGTCGATAGCGATCGACGCCAATTACTCCAACATTGGTTGATTGCTGGCAGCCGTTACTTGGAATTTGTCGGAAAACTTACTCCATTCTGTGATACAGTAGAACCTCCATTTAGCCTACAACCCGTTAGAAGACACCTCTCCATAAAGGAAAGTTTTCATTTGCAAAATTACCATTTTTACAATTTAGCAACTCTCCGGTAAGAGGACATCTCTCCTTAAAGAACACTTTGGCTCTGCAATTAGGTGTTCTTTACAGGAAGGTTCTACTGTATATTCTTTTGCCTATTTCCCTTAATAGTAATTGTTTGTTTGTTGGTAATGCACCATTTTACCTTGGATCCAATTGGAAGTGACAATTTAAATATTTGGTGTCCTTTACAGGAGGTTCTACTGTATATGTGTTAAATTTGATATATATGCTCCCAATAATTCTATTCTCTGCTAACTTATTTGCATCCCCTATAGATATATATGTTTCCTACATATAGAAGCACAACTGTTTCTACTTACTAACATACCTAGTGGCGCTACGACAGTAGAAAGAGAGGCAATAGATATATTTGGGATCTAACCAAATTTGATGGTGCTCTATATCAGAGAAGTTGCGATGTAATCACTGTAGTCGTTTCCTGTCTGCACACAGTATATAGAGACGCCATTATAGTTGTGGTAGTAATGTCTGATAGAATGTTGGTTCTCCGCTAGGTGGCCAAGTTGGGCGGACGTGAAATTCTTCGCGGTTCCCGATAAGTACATATTTAAAACATATTTCGCTTTTTGTGCTTCTACTTGGATTGACTTTATTGTGAGTATTCTATCGTTGGCCTATAAATTATATATTCTCTACGAAAAATATGAAGCTGATTTTATTTATATCTATAAATAATATTTTCATTTTTTGCTAGAGAAGCTGCTGTGATTACTATATATGTGAATCCTCGCTCCAAAACTTTTTCTTGTTATGCAAATAACTTCAAGATTATCTCGTTGGCTCATCCCGTCGATGTATTATTTTAATGTTTGTTACCGCTTATGTTAGGTATTGAACCAAATCCTGGTCCAACAGACAAGACAAACAAAATTAGACTCAGGCAAAGATAAATATTTGCATAATCTAATTATACCACGTTCAATTAAAATGATGACTTGGGTAAAAAAATAAAAACTAGATTTGCTTCAGTAGAACAAGGAATGGAAATAAAGAATCAGCGCCTATAACACCCCTATTCATCTTTGTAAACTACTTCTAAAGTTGTTTCGCTCAATACAAATATAATATCTGATTTCGAGAGACGGTTGGAGCTTGGAGAGATGAGGCAGAGGGAAAATAACATTATCATTTACGGGCTTGAAAGAACAGAAAATGAACACCCTGGCGAATCTCGCGCCTTGATTCAAGATTTGATTTCAAACACGATCCAAATTTCCGAAAAATTCAAGATAGAACAGTGCCGGAGATTAGCCAAAAAAAAAAAAAAAAGCTAACTCTCCGCTGCGTATTGAAGTGCCTGAATTAAAGCAAATAATTATGATTTTCAGGAATGTTTTCAGACTCGGGGACAAAAAATATGCATTAATAAAGATTACCTTCCAACTATTAGATACCAAGAAATATACTGATTAAAAACGAAAAGAACTCATGACTATGGGAACCGTTTCCAAGATCAGGGAAAACAGGCTAATTGTCCGTGGCATAAGCTACTCTGTTTTAAATGGCCGCATTGTCAGCTCCAGCGGCGATACGTTATAGCAAACTACGGATAGCATTCATACTGTACCACAGTTCAACATATTTTTATTGTTAAAAAAAACCTTCTCTGGGGATGAACTTTTGCGACAACCTAGACAAAAACTATCACGGGATTACTCATTTCAACAAACGATCAAAGGTTGTCAATCTGCACTTGTGGCTAAGCATAAAAACCCAAATTATCTGAATAAAAGATTACCAACACCAAGGAAAAATCCTAATACAATAATCTACCGGAATATAGGTGGACTCTGTAGATTTATTTCCTTTTCCCACTCATCGATTATCTTAAATAGTTTGATGTTTCGCTTTGACAGAAACGTAGTGTCATTCCCTGAAGGACTTTGCAGTTGAAAACTATGAAATTTATCAATCTCTGGGTTTAAAACTCTAAAACCGAGGAAGACGTTCAGGAGTCATTATTGTGGGAGTTAGCAAAAATATCCAACAAGCAATTGTAAAAATAGAAGTGAAACCGCAATGGATTTCGGCAATCTTCAAACTAGTTCCATCCACAAACTTATTACTGGCTTGTATGATATTTGTTCACATACCCCCAATCCAGTCACAACTTGAGATTCCAAAAATATATATTTTTTGTTACATTGAGAATAAAAAACGGGAGAGGTTAGAAATAGTTCTTTGTGGCGATCTAAATGTTCACAGCAGTGACTTTGAGTTTTCCATAACTTGCTGGACGTCCCGACACTGCTTTCTACCAACCGTACCTCCTGTGATTCATTCTCATCGTCTCTTGCAAAAACTCTTGTTTATCTTCTCGATGAGAATTCATTCGCGATAATAAATGGAAGATCTATCAGTGATAAAAATGGAAACTTTTATCTCAACCCAATGATCCTTAGTTATTGATCTTTCTATTGTTTCGCCTGCACTACTTGAACTGATTGTTGATCTTACTATTGAATGCATGCCTTATTCGGATCATCTACCACTTGTCTTAAAATTTAATGGTCTAAACAGGATAAAGTTAAAAGAAGATACAAAGTTTCTTTCCATTGGCAAGTATTCCTGGGCAGCTGACAAGTCTACATCTTTCAAAAGCAGTTTGAGGGATTTAAGTAATTTACTAACGTCAGATTCAATTGTCTCACAGGTCGAAAGGCTTACAAGTGAAGTTCAAACGGCAATGTTAAGGACGGGGATTATAACTAAGACAAGTTCTGGTGGTGTTAGGTCTAAACCGTGATTTGACGAGGAATGCTACATAGCTAAGAAAAAATATGAAAGACAATTCAATATAACAATTATCGATCGAATAGTGTAGGAACTACACATACACTGTAAGGAACAGGCCAAAGAAGACAACCTCGCCGATTGGAGCATAATCACAAGCAATTATAATTAGATTCAAATAAAGTTAGTTCCTTCCTATCTGTCAAGTTCTACAAATTGGTTTTGTGGATTTAATTGTTTATTGATCTTTCTCTCGAATGGCTTTACTCTCATTCTAATTGGCTACATTATAATATGGACTCTCTTACTCTTTAGG
This sequence comes from Cordylochernes scorpioides, assembly GCA_030710605.1. Classification (NCBI taxonomy): domain Eukaryota; kingdom Metazoa; phylum Arthropoda; class Arachnida; order Pseudoscorpiones; family Chernetidae; genus Cordylochernes; species Cordylochernes scorpioides. Next base: position 89,744,078 of record CP092868.1, read on the forward strand.
ATATAGATTAACTAACGCTACTTGATATATTGATTAACCGATTTGTGTGAAAGTGATGTCATATAAAATAGATTTTGAAATCGTATAGTTTCACAGAAAGGTATTAAAAGATAAATATAGGTATATGCTGAGAACATATATCGCCCTATGTTACAATTCGAGATGTCAAGGACAAGAAATGCCAACAGGCACATTCACCTTCACCTGAACTTCCTCATAAATTACGTAACGGTAGCGCCCGACGCTGCGCATGTCCGGTTTCCTCACGTCGCCCAGCACTACGATGGCACGGATCGGTGGGCATTGGTTGGTGGCGGTCGTCGCGCTGGTCGGGGTGGCGGCTCAGGTTCCCGTCAACGGCACCGCCGGCCTGCAGGCCCGAGCTGCCCGGCAGGAGACCTTCACCGATCCTTTCACTGAGGCTGTCCTACAGAGTCTGCCGCGACGGGCCCGCGAGATCCTGCAGCACGGACTACCGGGCGTGGGCCTGCTGAGGGTGATGCAGGATTTCGTGCTGTCGTACGACACAAGGTTCCGTGTGCCCCACTGGGTGATGGAGCTAGTGACCCCGGAGAACTTAGGCCGGGCCCCGGAAAACAACGTGAACCGCTCCGAGCAGGTTTTCTACGACGACGAGGCCGTGCACCCGTTCTTCCGCTCCGAGAACCGCGACTACTCCCGCAGCGGCTACGACCGCGGCCACATGGCTCCCGCGGGCAACCACAAGAAGTCCTCGGCTCACCAGCGCGAGACCTTCATCCTGAGCAACATCGCGCCACAGGTAGGCGGGCGTTCTATTGGACTCTTGCTTTACGTGAGGCATTCAATATCGTTAATGATGGACCTACACATTCCTTTGGCTAATTGAAGGTATTTGTGTGGTTGTGTGATATATAACTATATATGAAGAGGAAATTGCAAAAAAAAAAAAAAAAAAACATTTCTTTCAAATTCTCTGAAAAATATACAAAATGTATTATTGAAATCTATAAAAATTGGCACAATTTGTTCATAATATAAAAATATATGAAAAATATTACAAATGTGAAATTGTACTGGAATAAAGTAGATAAACCATCTCTTTATCATGCAACTGAAAGTTTCTGATGGCTTGCGCCATCTGTCGGAATAAATATCAACTATTCGTTGATTTCTAATTATTCCTGAATTTGCCCGAAACGCGTACGCGGTTAGCTTTTATTAATTAATAAAGAATGGGTATTTTGGTCAATTAAGGAATAATTTTTTTAAAAAGCAACGAATAGTTGACAGATGGCGCAAGCCATCGGCAACTTTCAGTTGAATGATAAGGAGATGCCTCTTTCTTAATAAATATACATATATATATATTTGATTAAATAGCATTTTTGTTTGTTTGTTTTGATTATTGACGATTTTAGCCCCCTTGGAGATTTTAGGACAAAGCTATCAGAAATAATCTAAGGTGTCTCAAAATTTCTCACATCTATTCTTTCTTTTATCCTTTTGCCATAGTAATATGCATAGGTTTAATGCACTTTCATTGAAGTCTAGGATTGATATAATTTTTTAAATATCTGACCGTGGAATAAAAAACATTCGTGAAAATTGAGATTTATAAAAGCAAACATGATTTATAAAAATATACTTACGTTCTCATAATATACATATTTTTCTAACAGAGTGTTAAAGGCGATTTTCTGATGCCAAACATTTCTGAAAAATGAATATTTATTCGTTTCGGTGTAAAAAAAATGAAATTCCGGTTACAGGAACGTTGTTAATTCTTCCAATGGTGATGAGCCGGACGGGCAAAAAATACCCATCAGTTTACAACTGGCAGCCGCTTTAAAAGTGGACGAATATCAAACCAAGATGTTTCAAGAGTCGTAAGACCTATATAGATAAAAACAGAAAAAAAATTACCAAATCGCAGAAAACTTTCAGATAATACCTAGAAAATACTCAAGAATATACATTAAATTTCGTTGATAACGTGTCTTTCAATGGGATTGGTTCATTCCATTACTCACGACAATTTGCAATTGGAAAAGAAGTTCGAAAAGAGATTGGACTTTTCAAACCAATCCCAGATTCTTAGCGGCTGTTGTAGTTTTGGGGTTTTTTTTTTTTTGACAAAAAGAAACAAAATCATATACTTCCTCAGGCCTCATACTCACCGGATCTTTCTAGATGAATTTTTCCTATACAGTAAAATCAAAATTGTCTTTTAAAGGGTAGCGATTCGACTCACGAAAAGTCATGGAAGAAAATTTGCTGAAGTTCCATAGAGACTGGAAAGAGAACGGTTATAAAAAAATGCTTCAAAATTTGGGAAGCAATATGGCATAGGTATTTATATACTTAAGAGGATTATTTTTAAGATTAATGAATGATATTTTATTTTAAATTTGAATTATATTTATATTTTTAAAAATCCGGAAATTAAATAATAGACCTTGGTATATGAAAGTATTTAGAAATGAGGAATATATTTTAAAATAACCTATAATCCACCTCAAACAAATAAACACACTATTAATAAAATGAACCGTTTATCTATTATATAGATTGTGCCACAATTAAACGGAGTTACGGAAAATTGCATTGTCATCGCGAGTTAGCAAGAGAAACTGAAAGCTAAAATGGTGAAATCGGTATAAAATATTTTTCACACAAAAGGTTTTTAATATGAATAAATTAGGACGAGGGTAACAGAATATATCATTGATAATCAGTTTCTTCACACTAATTATCATCAGTTGAAGCTTAAAATACGTGCTTAGTATACTGATGGATATCCTATTATGTGATAGATTCTAATATAAATAGTGGCTAGAGCTACATTAACGATTGAATGGCGCAGGTGGGGAAGAACTTCAACCGCGGTATCTGGAATAGACTGGAGATCTACGTCCGTGACCGTCTGGTGATGCAGAATCGGGAGACCTTCATCTGTACCGGGCCCCTGTTTCTCCCCATGTGAGTTCTGTACCCATTTCTGTACCGGGCCCCTGTTTCTCCCCATGTGAGTTCTGTACCGGGCCCCTGTTTCTCCCAATGTGAGTTCTGTACTGGGCCCCTATTTCTCCCCATTTGAGTTCTATACCGGGCCCCTGTTTCTCCCCATGTGAGTTCTGTACCGGGCCCCTGTTTCTCCCCATGTGAGTTCTGTACTCAGTTCTGTACCGGGCCCCTGTTTCTCCCCATGTGAGGTCTGTACTCAGTTCTGTACCGGGCCCCTGTTTCTCCCCATGTGAGTTCGGTACCCAGTTCTGTACCGGGCCCCTGTTTCTCCCTATGTGAGTTCTGTACAGGGCCCCTGTTTCTCCCTATGTGAGTTCTGTACTCAGTTCTGTACCGGGTCCCTGTTTCTCCCCATGTGAGTTCTGTATTCAGTTCTGTACCGGGCCCCTGTTTCTCTCCATGTGAGTTCTATACTCAGTTTTGTACCGGGCCCCCGTTTCTCCCCATGTGAGTTAGGTACCTGGCCCCTGTTTCTCCCCATGTGAGTTCTGTACCGGGCCCCTGTTTCTCCCCATGTGAGTTCTGTACCGGGCTCCTGTTTCTCCCTATGTGAGTTCTGTACCGGGTCCCTGTTTCTCCCAATGTGAGTTCTGTACTCAGTTCTGTACCGGGTCCCTGTTTCTCCCCATGTGAGTTCTGTACTCAGTTCTGTACCGGGCCCCTGTTTCTCTCCATGTGAGTTCTATACTCAGTTTTGTACCGGGCCCCCGTTTCTCCCCATGTGAGTTCTGTACCGGGCCCCTGTTTCTCCCCATGTGAGTTCTGTACCGGGCTCCTGTTTCTCCCCGTGTGAGTTATGTACCGGGCCCCTGTTTCTTCCCATGTGAGTTCTGTACCCAGTTCTGTGCCGGGCCCCTGTTTCTCCCCATGTGAGTTCTGTACCCATTTCTGTACCGGGCCTCTGTTTCTCCCCATGTGAGTTCTGTATCCAATCTGTACCGGGCCCCTGTTTCTCCCCATCTGAGTTCTGTACTCAGCTCTGTATCGGGCCCCTGTTTCTCCCCATGTGAGAGCTGTACCGGGCTTCTATTTATCCCCGTGTGTTCACTCACCAAATATAGTTTGATCTACGTTTGTTGAAATACCGAATAATCAGGGATCACACACCGCACTTGTGATAACATACCAAAGATTAAAAATTTACACAAATTTAATTTACTAATACCAAAGATTGGCATGTATATGTGTTAATGTACAAAGTTCAGTTATTCTACCTGCGTTTAATCCTATCTACTGGGCTATCCAGACGCCAATCGAACAGAAAAGGTCGAATCCAGTTCGAGGTAATCGGCAGGAAGAACGTGGCGGTGCCAACCCATTTCTTCAAGGTGGTGGCGGCGGCCGACAGCCGCGGACAGCTGGTGCTCGAGAGCTACGTGCTGCCCAACCAGGCGGTGAACGGATCCCTGCAGAACTTCCTGGTAATACTCTCTATGTTGTTGTCTAATGAAAAGCCTCAGATGTCTCCATGAATCTCTATCACAGCATTCGCAATGTCCAATATCTTGGGTGTGTGAAGCTTCTGTTCTGGGTTTATGTCAATTTTCTGCAAGGCTGTGGCTATTGCTGGACAAGATAATGTGTGGGTAGGTTCCACACTAGGACAATATTTCAAAGAAGATATAGATACTCTCTATATTCGTCGTATATTCCATGTTCTTTTCACCCTAGACTTGAATCCGTATAATCTTGTCTAAACTAATTTTATCAAAATTGTGTAAGGCCAATCTGAACGGCTAAATAAGCACTACCTCCAAAATTAAGCACGGAGACTAAAATTCTATATTAAAACGCTTTGTGGAATATATTTTACCACAAAATTAAATAAATGACCGTTAAATTATATTCAGAAAAATATATAACCACATCAACCAATGATTTATTTAACTCCCGACACCTCAGGGGATTGGTTAATATTCCCCTGAAGAGAGTGACATCGAGTCACTGAGATGTCGGGAGTTAATAAATCATTGGTTGATGTGGTTATATTTTTTCTGAATCAAAAGTTCCAACCAACAAATGATCTTCGAAACCTTAAATAATAGGTAAATAAGAAAATAAGCCAATAACAAGCAAGAGTGTAACAATTTCATTTGTCAATTAGCAACCCTATAAAACACGTCTCTCATTTGAACCGGCTCTGTTCCTGTAGAATACATATATTATGGTAAAGATAGAGGCTACCTGCCGGGATTCATAGTTCTTCAAATAAAAGACTTCGGCCAGTGAATATTTTTTATTGTTTTTACATTTCGTCAAAAATCTTTTGTCATCGTCGTTTTTGTTCGCTCCTGACGAAGACAAAATATTTTTGTCGAAACGTCGAGACAATAAAAAGAATTACTGGCCGAAGTGTCTTTTATTTGAAGAACATATATTATTTTTATAAATATCACTCTATTATTTGAACACTAAATTGGAAATTCAAAATTAGAAAAAAAAATCATTTTTACACATTTTTTATTTTCGAAATGAGTGCAATATTTTTTCGGAAATAACAAATTAAACAGACATTAAGACAAAAAAGAGGTTTTATTTCGAACACATTGCTCGAAATTTATTTGCATAAACGATAAAAGACACGATAATGGTAGGGTTGTTATAACATATTATTACATCTACATATATTTCGCGGCATTACACAAAGTTTGCAGAAATAGATTTGAGAAATGTGTTGTTCTCATCCTTTACTATTCGTGTTCCAGAGTAGGCCTATTTAAAAAAATATGTATTATAAAGGGTTGTAATTAAAAAAATCTTTGCAAATTCGTGCATTCTAAAAATTGTATGTATTGTTGCTGTTGTCGTGTCCGATGAAGAACCTCATATATCTCCATCCATCTTTATCACAGCAGTCGCAATGTCCTCTATCTTGGGAGTGTAAAGTTGTTGTTTTGGGTCCATGTCAATTCTCTGCAAGGCTGCGGCCATTGCTGGGCATGAGAATATGTGGGTAGCTGTTGATTCCACACCAGGACAATTTTTGCATGTCCTGTAGGTTCTTACGCCAGCTGGATGTTTTGTCATTCTTTTGTGGTGTTTCGTTCTGAATTTTGTTATTGTTTTTGTAATTCTTCTCTCGGAGTTTATTTTGCATATTTGATCTTTCCTTATCTTTTGTTGAATTACCTTGCATTTTATTATGATGCATTAGCGCGCCATCTGTTATTAAAATTCGAAACTATCTCCCATTAATTATTCTATTGCAGTAAGGAAGGTAGAAATTGTTTATTTTTAAAAAGAATCATACGCGTCTATAATAGTTCCGTATATTGCATTTTGCCGATGTTGTATGTAATGCATTGAACTATTTGAAGGTGAATGAAACGCCTACTCTACAAACAACACAAGACGAAATTATCTTTATATAATATACTAGCGGATGTACCCGGCTTCGCCCAGGTTTTTCTCGAGGGAATGTTTGTAGTCTAGTAATAAGAAAATATACTACACCTAAAAACTATCAGAGAAACCACGGAAGGTGAACAGAAAAATGCTTACAATGGATGTTATGTTTACGATATGAAGTTAAATAAAAACAAAGATAAAATTTGCATATGTTGGTCACTATAAATTTGTATATTTGTTAGGCGAAATTAGAAACATGATAAAACAATTGGGTATTTAAAAACAAATGTAGAAATAAAAGTTGAAGTATAATAAACAATGTTAAAGATTAGTTTTAATTATTAATCAAGATTGTGTGTGAATATGTGAGAAAGATGTAATATCGTTGTTGTTTTCTTGGCCGACTGTTTTACATATGGTGTTATCTTAAAATTGCTTGTTTTGAATATTTTTTAGATTGAGATTATTAGCTAGTATGTAAAAAAATTAACTCTGTTGAAATTTAATTTTGTATTTATATATAAATGATATTAACTCTGTTGATTTTTTTTGTATTTAATCGATAACAGCGAAGTTACGCATGTTAATGTTAGGAAATATATTTTGATGTTAAGCAAAACCTGCTCCATCTCGTTTTACATAAATGTTGAAAATTTGGTTGAAATTGATGCATTGTAACGAAAGTTTTTAGTGATGTCCACTTATGAAATTTCCATTTTATTAATATAGATTTTGAGCCAATCAATAAAGAATCAAGGATTTTGTTTCTTTTCTCATTTCTTTTATTTCTCGATCTTTAGGCTAACATGCCTCTCAACACGGAGATGCAGAGGTAGTACTTCTAGAGCTACGTGTTGAAGGACATGTTAGCCCGAAAGCTCTAGAAATAAAATAAATTAGAAAAGAAACCAAACCCTTGAAATTGATTGTGTCAACATGTAAAACCAGGGAGGAATCTTTAATATAATATATTCTCAATCATCCCGAGAAACCTCTACACAACCTCTTAGCGAGCAATTCACTAGAGCTAACAAGAATTCCCTTCAATATTTCGCTCTATAAGGAATGTTCTAACCACATTAGATTCAAAAGGTGAGGACATTTCTATCCAATTTTCGAGATAATCTCACCTCAACAAGTCGGGATTAACGGAGATAGAAGGATTATCTCCAGAGCTCTAGATCATGTCATGGCTGAAGGATTTATTGTGGACCGCTATCTACAGACTGTAAATATACATGTGTTAGAGAATATACAATTTGAAAACATCTTGTCTATTCCCCTTCATTTCTCACAGCCATGTTTTTACTGAAAATAAATATCAAAATATTTTTTTGAATTCCAAGGGTTATCTACATATTCAGTATAATTCCCAAATGATATGTTTGTGTTAACCATCATTCAAAAACACAGGGGATTTCTTATTTGCACTTGTTTCTCACTGCTCTATTTTTTTCTGAAAATAAATATCCAAAGCTTTATTTTAATTACAAGGGTAAATTATATTATCAGTATAATTCCTATAATAGCGAAATTTGTTTGTGTTAATCCTTTTAAAAACACAAGAAAATTTCTCATTCGCAACTGTTTCTCACTACTCTATTTTTTTCTGAAAATAAATATCAAAAGCTTGTTTTGAATTCCAAAAGTAAACTATATTGTCAGTATAATTCCTATAATATATAAATTTGTTTGTGTTAATCATTCAAAACACGAAGAAATCTCTTATTTTATTAATAGCTTCAACGAATAAAATTGAGTTCTTGTATGAAAAAAAAAAAAAAAACTAATCATTTTCACATATTATTTTCTTAATATAATTCTTTATAAATTATTTATTTTTTCATCTTTAATCTCTCTCAGGTACATATATACGCTCTAGGAACCTGGTCTACTAAAAGAATCTTCAGTCAATTCATAAATTTCTAAGTGGAATTTTATATATTTATTAGGTTAATAAACCATTTTTAATGCAGTAGAACCTCCCTTTAGCGGACACCTATCCACAAAGGACACTTTTAATTTGCAAAATTACCATTTTTACAATTTAAAAACTCTCCGGTAAGAGGATACCTTTCCCTAAAGGAAACTTTGGATCTGCAATTAGGTGCCCTTTACAGGGAGGTTCTACTGTCTATAGCTGCTCAAATATATTTTGATTTTTAAAAAAGTTTATTAATTATAAGTTTCTCTCAAATACCCACACACAAAAGATTTTATGATCAATATGAAACTTTCGAAATTCAAAAATTCACTCATTAAATATGCTCTCGAAATATCTAAGATTTAGTTCCCACAAAATTAGTAGATACAAAAATGGTGCCATATCGTGACAATTAGCAAATAAACATCTCGGCAACCAATTTAAATCTGAGTTTTCTCTCAACGCTCTCTATCAAAGGTGAATAAATTAAGAAAAAGGTCCATTTATCATGCAACTGAAAGTTGCTGAAGGCTTAGTTGATATTTATTCCGATACTAGCCGAATGACCCGGGCAACGCCCCGGTTTTACCCGATTAAATGTTTTTATTCAAATACTATTCGTTACAATTTTAAATTGACGCCGTGGATGTCACTCTTGTGAAACGACCCGCTCCAAACTTTGTGTGTTTTTAAATTATAAAAATAAAAATGTAAGTTTTCACAACGATAATTAAAAATTATATTATTTTGACTTATATATATATATGGATATGAATATATTTTAAAATTGATATATACATAAAATTATAATAGCAAGTGATTTCTCGACCCTACGCCATCATTATGTCACTCAAGGTCTGCACGTGAGTCTTTGTTTGAAAAGGGATTTATTTACACATCTGTTCTAAAACAACAAATCCCTGTTTTCAGTCAAAAGGCGATCCATTGAATACATTTATAAAAACTAGCGTACCTGTGTCTGTGAAAGGAAAAAAAAATCTAAAATTTTCGAGGGATTTCTCCCTCTTTAATGTGCCATAAATTGATAAAAAGGTAGCAATCCCTCGAAATATTTTGAGAAAATATTTTTTTTTCACCTTTCACAAATCCAGATAGGCCCCTTTTTCATATATAAATTATTTAATTAAAAAGGCATATATTGTATTAAAATATCATTTATTTTATCAATATTTCAGTTGGCTGAACGCCAACCTTTATCAAGGTGTTATAACATTTTAAAGTGTGTCAACAACAAACTCAGCGCCACATAACGTCAACAGAATTAGGTTTTAAAAATATTTTGTTATATTCAATGGGGAGAAAAAATTTGATAAATATATTTATATTATGGACAAAATAAATTTAGTAAAATATGGGTGTGAATATTTTGAAAATTAACAATAGCGCCTATTTTATATTTAAAATTATTTGAACTATGTGTTAAAATATTTTTCGTATAAAAATAAATAAAAAATATATAAAAGAAAATGTTAAACTAAAATTTTTACCGAAAACATAAAGCGCAAAAAATGTTTGAAAAGTTGGTTAAAATAAAATATCAAAATAAATTTATATGCAAAATTGTGAAATTTGAAATAAAATATAAGTGAAATTGGAAAAATATTTTTAAAAAATAAATTAATTAATTAATCCTGTGTTGTGTGATGTTGTGTGTGATTGTGTTTTAAAAGCTATTTAATCTTTTTTTAGCATATATTTACAATTCAAATAAATTATATTTATATTACAAATATACTTTTCTACACTATATAATTGCATATAGTTTTGTATAGTAAGCTGTATTAAACAGGAAATATATAGGGAGGTCGGAAGAATTCTCTGAAATTTAAATTACAATGAAACGCAGCCTCCGAAGATGGGTTTATTACTTTATAAAAGAAGAAACTTATCCTCAGAAACTACGTTTTATTGAAATTTAAATATCAGAGGATTCCTCCGACTTTACAAAAACAATGTGAAAAAAATAGTACAAATATGTTATTCTTCAAATTAAAGATACTTCGGTCAGTAAATCTTTCTATTATCTCTCTGAGATAATAAAAATATTTACTGCTCGAAGTATCTTTAATTTGAAGAACTATGAATGCCGTCCAGGCAGCCTCATCTGTACGAAAATATGTTATTGTACTGGGATAAGGTGTATAAATTATGAAAAATAAAAATACATCTCCTTATCGTGCAACTAAAAGTTGCTAATGGCTGGCGCCATCTAACGGAATAATTATCAACTATTCGTTATTTTTTTAATTATTCCAGAATTGGCCACAAGAATGATTATTCGGTCAATTCTGGAATAATTGAAAATCAACGAATAGTTGATATTTATGGCAAGAGCAATCATAAATTTTCAATTGCACGATAAAAGATGCTTTTTTCTTTTTCATATTTTAGAAAAAAAAAGAATGTATTCTTCGGATTACGAGGTGAGAGAATCGATATTTGACTATTATCCATAGGTTATCTTTATTCCTGGCAAAATGGAGAAAGCACCTAAAAAAGCAACTCATGGAGGCAGGGTTTTATTGTAACATAGAGAGGTGTCGACAGATGAGCGACGGCACCAGGAAATAGCTTCAAGATGCGGACTCCCGATATGGCCAACCTTGTCTAAATCGAAATCACAGTTTCCACGGAGGATTTGTAAAGATGCTGCTGGTCAATACCTAGATATTTCCCCACAGGTCACTTTTAACTTTCACACCGTAGAATTATGTTTTCTCTTCTAAATGGAGTTCGAAAATATTTGCCTTTCTTGTTTATATGATATATATCATTAATATTTTAATACCTTTATTGAAGCACGGCGCCGGGAGGGCTGGCGGCTGTGTCACACGTGACACATTGAAATTCCGGATGTGTATCATAGTTTATTTTTTATATGAAAAATAGACACTTCGGCCAGTTGGAGTTTTTTTTTTTTTCTCAACGTTCCAACAAAATTCTTTTGTCTTCGTCAGGAGAAGTAAATAAAACAAAACATTTGGCAAGGCGTTAAAAATTGTTCTGAAGTTGGAAGTGCGTTCTTACGTGATTTTTCGGATTTAGTACATCTTTTATTTACTTCTCCTGACGAAGACAAAATATTTTTGTCGAAACGTTGAGAAAATAAAAAACTCCAACTGGCCGATGTGTCTATTTTTCATATAAATATGAATGCAGGCTAGGCAGCCTTTATTTTTACGAAATCATAGTTTAGTTAAAAAGTCCTAATTATCAAAACCCCTTAAACTTTTCTGCTAAAAACTTAATACAAAATATCTCTCTATTCATCCAAAAAACAATAGTAACATATTTCAAAACTTTTCTAATAGATAAATTTGGTAATATGTAAAATATTTTGATTTGTAGTTAACTTTTAGGATAAGCTTTTTCATATCAAATTGTATAAATTAATATTTAATGTAAAATATAAATAGTCCAAACCAAAATATGTGAATATAGTAATGTATATAAATAACCCCGATACAGCATAGCTTCCTTTTATAAAAAGCTTTTACCTGTAAAAGGGTCGTTTAAAGCCCGAAAGATTATAAACCCGATAAAAGTGTAATGAAGAAACTTTTCCTCGGAGATTTATATTTGATTAATCTAATTTATCTTGTTTAACCTATTATACTTATTCATCGTATATACTTATAATAACTTTATCAATATCCTATAACGCGATATACCAAACTCAGGTATATTTGCGTCAATACATTTCTAACTTCATATCAAATTGGCTATATACAAGAAGAAAGGTCAAGGAGAAAAAAGACAAACAATAGCAATTCTCTATTTATCGTATAACACTTTTAATAAATTGTAAATTGATTTTGAGTGAGCGTCTGTTGCATCACCGAATTCAACATCTCTTAAACAATATGAATACACAAATAACGAAGAGTTACAGAAAAATCCTTTTATGATCAAAGAGCGTCAGAGTTTATTCACAATTCTGCCAAAATTTTCGAAAATAATCACAACTTATGAGAAAAGATAATTTATAATAAATTCACATATTTATTTAATATTTACAACAATAAATGTCAAAGATACATCTATTATAATGAATCATTTGTATCAATCCATTTATAATGTTTATCATACAATTCGCACTATTATTCCTAACGGAATTCCTATACAGTTCCATCCAAATTTTATAGTCTCTCAACTTGTTACATAATACGGAAAATTCCAGAAATACATTTTATATAGTCTAAAGCCGCGACCTCTGGTGGTCAAGTATTTTTTTCCAGGAAATATAATTTGAAATTAAATAATATTTTCATATAACATATATATATTATAAATTGTTTTGAAAGTAGAGAAATCAATAAATGAATCTTTAATTAAAAGGCATATATTGGATCAATATATTAAATATTTTACCAATATTTTAGTTGGCTGAACGCCAACCTTTATCAAGGTATTATAACATATTTTAAGGTTGGCGTTCAGCCAACTGAAATATTGGTAAAATAAATGACATTTGATCCAATATATGCCTTTTAAATTAAATAATATATATCAATATATTAATTAATTATAGATTATTAAATTATATAGTTTACTACTCGTACTCTGTATGGCAAGAATCGGATAGAACCCAATTTAAACTTCGTTCAATCAGACTATTGTAACTTGTGGGAGCATATGTAAATGTGGAATATATGATTGTATATATATACTTCAGAAATTTATTTAATTTTATCTATATATATATAAAATTGAATGTCTGTCTGTCTGTATGTTTGTACTCAATAGATTCAAAAACCATACATCCAATCGCCGTGAAATTTTGGGATATTATTAGGTATATCCCCGGGAAGGTTTTTGAAAATAATTTCTTGGAAATCCTTAGAGTTATTTGAAGATTTGTAGATTTAACTCTCAAGCAGCGCCCCCATTGCGACGATGTAACAAGTTTTTTTATCAATAAGTTTTATTATCACTAAGTTTATTATCTTAAAGATTATTTATCAAAAGTAAGATTTTCTACCTATTAATTGCGCACAAGTCAAAGTTAGTTTTATCATTTATCTACAACATATATATTGGGAGAATAGATAAAATGATGATTTTGTAATGTAGATTTTGATTTGTAGATTTAACTCTCAAGCAGCGCCCCCATTGCGACGATGTAACAAGTTTTTTTATCTATAAGTTTTATTATCACTAAGTTTATTATCTTAAATATTATTTATCAAAAGTAAGATTTTCTACCTATTAATTGCGCACAAGTCAAAGTTAGTTTTATCATTTATCTACAACATATATATTGGGAGAATAGATAAAATGATGATTTTGTAATGTAGAAAATTAGGAATCACAAAATTCAGGATGACACGGCAATTTATTTGAGACAATAATAATGATACAATTCCAAGGCAAAGATACTATTCCTTTAACTTCCAATTACCGAGGGGACCAATTAATATTGATATTATTCAACTTATCGAGTATTTTTCAAGGGACCGGGAAAAAATGTTCACTTTATCGAGAGATTCAAATTTACGAGTTTCAAATTATCAAAATATATCTATTATTTTTTTACATAAGTTTATTATCTTAAAGATTATTTATCAAAAGTAAGATTTTCTAACTATTAATTGCGCACAAGTCAAAGTTAGTTTTATCATTTATCTACAACATATATATTGGGAGAATATATAAAATGATTATTTTGTAATTTAGAAAATTAGGAAAGACAAAATTCAGGATGACACGGCAATTTATTTGAGACAAGAATAATGATACAATTCCAAGGCAAAGATACTATTCCATTAACTTCCAATTACCGAGGGAACCAATTAATATTGATTTTATTCAACTTATTGAGTATTTTTCAAGGGACCGGGAAAAAATGTTCACTTTATCGAGAGATTCAAATTTACGAGTTTCAAATTATCAAAATATATATATATTTTTTAAATAAGTTTATAGAGAATTGTTTTAACAAATTTTCGTTAAACAAACCTTTACTCGGGTAAAACCCGGGCGAAGCCGGGTACATCCGCTAGTATGTTATATATTGGAAAACACACAGTCAGCTCAGCTAGGGGATTAGCTGTTCTAATTAATCCTGTTGGCTTCAATATCTAGCTAGCTAGAGCAGTTTCAATCTGGTAGCCTTCATTGTCATTAGTTGTTTCCACTCATATCACTTTAAACATGAAACTAAATTTTAGAGTCAAATGGCGATCCATCAAATAAGTTTATATAAAAGGGCGTATCTGAATCTGTAAAGAAAAGAAAAAAAATCATTTTTTTCTTTAAATATTTCGAGAGATTGCTCTCACTTTATCAATTTATTGCACTATAAACTTAATTTACAAATTAATTTGTCTTCATGTGATCTACAAGAATTTGTGAATTAAATTTACTGTGTAATCAATGAATAAAGAGGAAGCAAACTCCGAAATATATTTTATGATTATTTTTCTTTTCTTTGAAGATCCAGGTACGACCTTTTATATAAACATAAAAGTAATCATAAAATATATATAACACATTTAATTTTAAATTATAATTCTGGTTTAATAATGTTTGATATTATTCTATCCACACACACAGTTTTTAAAATTATTATTATCCCTAGTACATAAGGTGCAGGCCATAAAAATCATGGTGGGTAGTTAGCGACTGCTTTTACTGTAAATGCACCACATGTCTACACACTTGAAAAGCAGTTCGACTTTTGCACTTACAAATGTCTGTTTGGTTACTTGCCCTCGCTAGTGAGGTTGAACTTTTTCAGAAATCAGCACTTAATAAATTAAAGAATTTTGTTTGCCAAAATTATAATAACCTTTTGATGCTAAAATTCGAGACTATTATACTTTATTCAAATTACAATTGCAATACAAAAACAACAAGAAGCTTTATTAAGATTTTTCAGTCTTAAACAGAATTTCCGAGTATTACAATTACAATACAACAACAACAAAAAGCTTTATTAAGACTTTTCAGTCTTAAACAGAATTTCCGAGTATTACAATTACAATACAACAACAACAAAAAGCTTTATTAAGACTTTTCAGTCTTAAACAGAATCTCCGAGTATTACAATTACAATACCACAACAACAAAAATCTTTATTAAGACCTCTCAGTCTTTAACAGATTCTCCGAATATTACAATTACAATACCACAACAACAAAAAGCTTCATTAAGACCTCTCAGTCTTATACAGATTCTCTGAGTATTACAATTACAATACCAAAAATGCGATTATTTAAAGATGCAAATATAATGTGTGACTATAAAGATATAACGACTTTAAAGATATTAATAACACATTGTCACAAATAGAAAACAAAAAAGGCATATCCTGACCACTAACACGAGCGTTTTCTAAATGACAGAGCGCCATCTAGTGAAACAAAAATAAACTAAACATTGATTTAACCTGTTCCTTGATATTTGGCCAACCTATTTTCTTGATAAATCAAGATAATCCACCACGAACGTGTTTCGGGTTGTCACAAATATAAAATTTGGGGTTACAAAGTATAAGCGCTGCATATTGTATTCATGGCTATATACATTTTTGCGTAAACATTTCAATTTTTCCAACAACGTTAATCCTTGTAATAAGGCATTATAAACTCGTTTGTTGGGAGAAAAGAAACATTAGCGCTAGTATAGGTGTTATATTTATAAATATTGTTTCATATAACGTCGAATGTTGATTAATTCATTAACAATCTTGGAAAATATTCGATGTATCATTTCCAAATTTTTAGAAATAATATATATATATGTGATAGGAGGTGCTGTCGACTCTTCTGTGATGAAGTCTTGTCGACTTATCTGTGATGAGATCCTGTCGACTCTCGCTATAGCTGTGGTAACCGAGGGTCAAACCTGTAGTAACCGAGAGGGACAGTCAGGGCGTGGAGAGTTTTCCAGTACCTCTCTGCACTTTGGAAGACCTTTAACAGTTTTCACAGAGTACAGGCAGTCGTGGTCGAGGCAGAGTGGAAAGCTTGGGAATGTCCACACATACAACACGAAGAGACACAGCTGCAGTAGGAAAGTTCCATGAACAGATAAAAGTCGAGCTGAGAGCAAGATGGAGTTAGAAGAAGTTATTACTGTTTTACATAGCGATGAGGTGGTCCTGGCTTAGACCAACAAGGGCTCACGCCGACGGTGAAATTACTGTCTGAGTAGGGCTAAAACCGAGGTTTTTTATATACCATTCCCGAGGAGGGGGGGGGGGGAGGGATGAACATGTGAGAATTTGGACTTGGACGTCTGCGGCATTCTGCACCCTTTGACCTCGATGGCAACGGGCTGCCAGATTCTTTTTAAGGTTGTTGGATTTCTCTCTCGAATTTAGACGTTTTTGAACTTCTCAATCTTGCTATAACTCAGCTCTTAATCTATTACATAGTTTTATTTATTTATCCTCAGTTTGTACAAAGTACATTACATATGGTAATGCAATGACACATGCCAATCATGCGTATAATTATTCATAGATGTGTTTCTATATACAACATGACAATCTTGTTATAAGTATTATACAATATAGGGTTGTTGGTTTAAATTACCATATATAATTAATTAAAAATGTTGATATACAGAGAGCATCAAAAGAAAAAAAAACGGTTTCTATATATATATATATATATTAAAAATAAAGAAGGCATCTCCTGACCACGATCACATGTGCTTTTTAGATGGCAGAGCGCCATCTAGTGGAGCAAAAATAAACTACACGTTTATTTAGCTTGCTCCGTAATATTTGGCCAACCCAATTTCTTGACAAATCAAGAAAAGCCATCCACGAACGCGTTTCGCGCTGTTGGCGCTCGTCAGCGTGAAGTAGGCTGTAACCACTGCGACCAAAACGATTTTTTAGTCCCAATGGCTTTCCGAGAAATCAAGAAATGGGTATTTAAGGCCAAATTTGCGTATGTCTTCTTTATTTTTAATATCCACACCTGACCCCCTTATCTTTTATTTTTTCTATTGTTTTTTCATATATATATATATGTTGTAATATATTTCAATATATACATAATATCCCCATATGTGATATAGCCATAGTGTAACAACCAAAATTGTAGACACAATTCAACTTGCCAGTTTGGCCATCCTGTTATATCAAAACGAAATAATAAAATTAGATTGAGTGACATCTGGCGCCCAGACAGGAGGAAAGTCTCCGATTACATCGTCGGTCCGAAAAACATAGTCGAATTACCAACAGTCTCTTTTACACTAGAATAGATCAGGCCGTCTCGTCAGACCTGCCTTGACTGGCGTCGGCTTCTTTGGCCACTCTTTCTGAAGTAACATCCAACATGCCTCGTCCTTTTTTGCAATTCCATTCATGCCTGAACCACTTTGATCATTGTGGCCACCATGACTGCATCTAATCAACCATCATGCCACAATAGTCAACCTACAGAAAAACGCATTATCAAAGATAGTCGACAGTATCATTTTCAATACAATAAAAAGTCGACAGGATCATTTTGCATCACTGCATTTAGTCGACAGGATCATTTTGCATGACTAAATAAACCTGTTTGGTTATTTTCTACCATATTTTCGGAAAAAAAAGTGATCTGTCTTTCCAATCAGAGAATGACCGCAATTCTCCAGCAGAATCACAGTAGGTAGAGAGAAGTTCCAAGGCAGGTTATCTGTAGCAGTTCCGGACGGAAGCCGTTCTTGGAAATTCCGGCGGATTCCTCCATTTGACAGTTTGAAACGTTTATCCTTTATCTACGCTGAGTTCGTCTTCAGTGTTGCAAGATCTCACAAAAGTCGCGCGAACCCTTGGAAAATATGGTAGAAATTATATAATTCGAACGTCTTTAATTCAAAAACTTCTTCAATTCGGATATTTATCTCGGTCCCTAGAATTTTCTATAAATAGAATTTCCGTTTCTAATTCGAACGCAATGGTTGGTTTTCGACCGCTCGACCCGGGAAGAATCCCGCATTGGGCACTTTTTTTCTGATGAAAAAAAAAAGCTTCAATGGCCCCCGATTCTTGCAAAAGTCCAAACCCACCAGCGAATGCAAGTAGCTAAACGGGGCTCTGGCACATTTGTAAGTGCAAAGTCGAACTGTTTTTCACATGTGTAGACATGTGGTGCACTTACAATAAAGGTATTGGCCAACTTCTAACCACCATAATTATCATGGCCTGTACCACGTGTACAGGGATAAGCAAAAAAATAAAAATATAATTTTTGGTTAATTCTATTTTTTTTTATCCCTTGGGCTTTGAATTATCCAAGTTCGATTGTCTAATATTAGAGAATTAATAACATTTATCAAGTATTCCACATCCGGATATCCGCCCCCCCCCCAGGGGTTAAATATATTCATTTTAATCTAAAAACTGTACTTCATTAACTAATCAGACGAATTACAAAATCAAACTAATTCTACGAAAGACAAATTCAAAAATTTGAATCTTATCGAAGTAACAATATTTTTGGTTAATTCTAAACCTTTGTTTATTTTCTGTGTTTGAAGATTATCCCTCTATCTATTTTAATTTTATATATTTACTAGACGCCGACCCGGGCTTCGCCCCGGGATTGACCCGTGTGCATATCTACCCGAGTGATATATATTTAGATAAGATTTTTTTTAAATAATTGTTTTTACTCGAGGGAATGTTTGTAGTCTAGTACGTTGATATAATCAATCTATCTGAATATTAGGAAAGGTCAGGTAATTTTTTTGTAGGGTGATGCTCTGAAAAAGAACGCTATACCACTTTATCACTAAACAAATTGGCGAGTCAAAAATAAGCAACCTAAACAATCCATTACCTTTGCAAGATAAGAACAGAAATAGAGAAATGCATGCAAAATTTTCAACACAAATCAAAATCTTTAATCCTCATTATTATTATTATTATTTTTTTTTGCTTATCCCTAGTACACGTGGTACAGGCCATGATAAGCATGGTGGGTAGTTAGCGACTGCTTTTTACTGTAAGCGCACCACATGTCTACACATGTGAAAGCAGTTCGACTTTGCACTTACAAATGTGCCAGAGCCCCGTTTGGTTACTTGCACTCGCTGGTGGGGTTGGACTTTTGCAAGAATCGGGGGGGCCATTGGAGCATTTTTTTTTTAAACAGAAAAAAGTGTCCAATGCGGGGATCGAACCCGGGTCGTAGTGGTCGTATTTTGTTTCTATTACATTACATGGAATAGTTTGTTTTTTTTTTCTAATAAAATTTACTGACCTCTTTGTTCACTGAAACCTAAACAATGTGTATGTTAGACCACTCTTTGTTCAACCTTACACATTGTTTAGGTCTCTTATTAGGTGCAAGATGTATACTTAAGCTAAAATGGTAATTTGGGTAAACATAGGTAAATTCATGTTGGGCCCGTATTGTTCAGCAAGCCAACACAGATATAACATTACGGTATGAAGCAAGTTGTGCTAAAACTAATATTTCCAATCAAATTATCAAAAAAATAACACATACTATGTAATATAAACACATGTATGTAAAATAAACACAATAAAATAACCAATAATTAAAAACCATAAATTTTTCTAACACAGTATACTTCTTAAGTAAGAATACCTTACCATGAAGGTTTAAAACCCTACACATTGAAACATGTGAAAAATGTAGCATGTGTGTATGATGGGCTTGAAGAGAAAATATTTAAAAAATATATTTATTGAAACTTTTGTAATACCACACAAAATATGCATATTTACAGTTACAACTTGTCTAGCACCAAAAGATGTCATTTGGAATATAGAGTTATATCTACGGATATGCAGCAAAAAGGACTTCGATAGAGGATGTAGGCCAGAGAGCAAAGAGAAAATAGGTTCTGGAGGGGACTCAATAGCAGGTAGAGAAACGCTACCTTGTTTACAACAGAGGCCAAAGGGTTCATCTCTAAATCTCAAAGCAGAGCAAAACTGGCATACCCGAGACATTTGGCCTATATCGACAGATGAATCAGCTTTATAATCAATATGGGTATTATACTGCAAACCTGAAAACGGCTTATGAGTCCAAAGCTGAATACGCTGAACAGGAACTTGCATAGTTTGTGCAGCTGCGACGCGGGCTTCAGAATACCTAAGACGGCGAAGCGCACGACGCGTCTCACTTTGAAGTGGTGTCTCAATAGCTATAGCATTCCTATATCTCCTGGAAGCAGCCGTATTCCTACCAATTAAAGGTCGGCTGCGGCGAGGCATATTCTGAAAAAAAATATTGAGATTAATAACAAAAGCTTAAAAACCAGCAATTTATAAACAAAGCATAAAAAATACCTGTCTTTTTGAGGTAAAAATCAAAATTCCTAAATTTTTTCTTCAAAATAACCTTCCAGATATGTTAAAAAGATTATAAAAAGCTAAAAAATTAATGTACAAAACCAGTTATCATTAAAAAGCCTCAAAAATAGACCAACCGCAGGACACGGCAATGAAAAAGCATGCTTTTTTGAGGAAAAAAATAGAAATAAGAAAAATAAGAAATAAGAAAAAAGCATGCTTTTTCTTCAAAATAACCTTCCAGATCTGTTAAAATGATTATAAAAAACTAAAAGCATAATATTAAAGCTAAAAAATTAATGTACAAAACCAGTTATCATTAAAAAGCAGCAATTAAAAACCAGCAATTTATAAACAAAGCATAAAAAATACCTGTCTTTTTGAGGTAAAAATCAAAATTCCTAAATTTTTTCTTCAAAATAACCTTCCAGATATGTTAAAAAGATTATAAAAAACTAAAAGCATAATATTAAAGCTAAAAAATTAATGTACAAAACCAGTTATCACTAAAAAGCCTCAAAAATAGACCAACCGCAGGACACGGCAATGAAAAAGCATGCTTTTTTGAGGAAAAAAATAGAAATAAGAAAAATAAGAAATAAGAAATAAGAAAAAAGCATGCTTTTTCTTCAAAATAACCTTCCAGATATGTTAAAAAGATTATAAAAAACTAAAAGCATAATATTAAAGCTAAAAAATTAATGTACAAAACCAGTTATCATTAAAAAGCCTCAAAAATAGACCAACCGCAGGACACGGCAATGAAAAAGCATGCTTTTTTTAGGAAAAAAATAGAAATAATTTTCTAAAATACAAAATACAACCCCTATATGTTAAAAAAAACTATAAATAATGTAAATATAAAACACTTAATCAAATAAATTAAAATATCTTAAATAAAATTTTGAAAAAGGACCTCAAAAAGACAAATAAATGAATCTGTTAAAGAAATCCCTCGCTTATTTAAAAATATAAATAACCTATTTTTTAGATACAACCCATATATGTAGAAAATATAATAAATAAACTGTATTTAAAAGATAAAAGCAATAATTAAAAAACTCCATAAGAAAATTTAAAAAAGGACTTCAATAAATAAATACCAAATATTTCGAATTAGAGCAGTTATTTTAAACGGCGAATTAGATCAGTTATATCTAAAAATGAAAATATATTTAAATAAATAAAACATACAAAATATTTCAAGAGCAGTTATTAAGCTACGCTTGGCATCATAAATGTTCGCATGTAAAGCTATTTCAGGCCTTACATATTTCTAACAACCTTTTTGAAATAGGTTTTTGAAACATGGAAATTATAATACTTCAAATAAATAGAAATAGAGTGAACACAAATAAAACATACCAAATATTTCGAATTAGAGCAGTTATTTTTTTAGAAAGAAGCGGAAAGTAAACACTTTTGAAAGTATAAATACTTTTACTCTGTTGATTTTTTTTGTATTTTATCGATAACAGCAAAGTTATGTATTTTAAAGTTAGGAAAAATATTTTGATGTTAAGCAAAACCTGCTCCATCTCGTTTTACATAAATGTTGAAAATTTGGTCGAAATTGATGCATTGTAACGAAAGTTTGTAGTGATGTACTCTTATGAAATTTGCATTTTATTAATATATAGATAGATTACAAAACACACGCTATATCCTATGTATATATTTGCGTGTAACTGTTTAAACTATTTTATTCACATAGTTTCAAAGTATGTACATAGTTTGTTCTGTAGGCTCGACAACTGCTAAAATGTTTACCCGGGGCGCTGATTATATTTTGTTGATTCTATTATTTATAATAATTATTACTATAGTACGCATATTGGTTTTGTTTAATGTTAACTTTGACTTCAAATTGTATATACAGTAGAACCTACCTGTAAAGAACGCCTAATTGCAGAGCCAAAGTGTCCTTTATAGAGAGGTGTCATTTAGCACGAGTGTCCTCTCATGGAAGTTCTACTCTATATACATCTAGATGAGATTCAACATAAACGACCTTTATTGAGATTTTAAGAGAAATTTACATGAGTTTTGTGTAGTACTTCGGTGGAGAGAGCGATCACAAATTTCTTAAATATATTCTAATTGCCTCTAAATATATTCTGAAAAAATAATAAATAAATCCTTAGTAGACACTTAGATGCAACGAACATGATAATCATGGTGGGTAGTTTGCGACTTCTGCTTTTACTTCAAGTGCACTACATGTCTACAATTGTAGAAAGCATTCAGACTTTTGCTCTTATAAGTTTGCCAGTTCAGTCACTACCATTTACTCGAAAGTTAAAATTTACAAAATTCGATGCTCCATCACATTGAATCTTTTTTTTTTTTTTTCAGAAAATAATTGTCAATACGGGATTCAAGCTTGAGTCGTAGATAGTAAAAATTAACGGTTCATACTATTTGTCCGGTTGTTAAATGTAGCGCATACAATACTTTCTTGGCACATCATTGAGATCTTTGAGGAAATATTTGGATTTTGATTCTATTTCTGTGAACAAGCGCTTTGAGAAAAATATGTCAACTTGAACGTGAATGCTCCTATGTGCAAGATCCACAATTAAAATATTGTAGATGTGTTCAGATAAATCGTTTTTATTTCAATGTGAGGTGCGTCTCTCCTGCTCAAAAAAAAAAAAAACTACAATAAAAATTCACTATTATTTATGTATAGAGAAGTCACAATTGAATACTAAACACGAAGAACAGTAAATTAAAATTTGAAACAGGTATTAGCAATAAAAACCGTATATTTATAAAATATAATACAACCACACACAGAACACATTATTCTATTACATTGTAGCGTAGTAATAGATTACTACACAGTTAAATGATTATGATGCATCAGCCTGCCATCTGTTGTGAAAATTCGAAACTATTATAGAGGCGTATGATTCTTCTGAAAATTAAACAATTTCTACTACCCTTACTGCAATGGAAAAATTAATGGGAGGGCCTGGCTCATCAGTGGTGAACCCTCCCAGCGGTTTCACTACTGATGAGCCAGGCCCTCCCATTAATTTTTCCATTGCAGTAAGGGTAGTAGAAATTGTTTAATTTTCAAAAGAATCATACGCCTCTATAATAGTTTCGAATTTAGATAAACGATTAAACAAAATATTATTTATTTATGACGCCAGCACCACTAAGTGGCTACAATCAAAACTAACAAATTATTTACAGCTAGAGAGAGATATTTATAACCTAAAAAGTGCACAAGGTGGGATTCGAACCCAAGAAATGGCTGTCGAAAACGAACTGCCTATATCACTGCTCCATTAATCCCCTATTTAACAACAAAGTTATAAAACATATACAAAGATATCATAAATACAGAGGTATATTATGCTGTGTATTTTCATTGATTATATAAATAAAATTGTTGAAAGTGAAAATTCCAGATATTTATACGATGGAATACTCTTGTGATTTGCATAGCATTCTAGCATTGTCTATGTTATTTGACATCCCTGTCTATATAGCGCAGTTTTGTTGGATTGTTAGTTGGCTAGTGGTTATTGGATAGGGTAGGCCGGCGTGAGCTACTGATGTATATATAATTTGATCTCTTTGTCCTTCTTTATTGTTTTATACCTTTGAGCAATAAAGTATCTTTCTATCATACGAATCTATAACTTTTCTCAACAAAAATAAAGTTATAAAATTATTTCTTCAGCACAATAGTGTTGCACTAGGCTGCGGTTTGGCAGATTCTTCAGTCTTGATTCTCTCCTTAGACGCGTCTTGCATCTTTCCAGAACGTGTTTCAACCATCCTAATAAGACAACTATATTTTTAGGTAGCACCTAGAATATCTCTTTATTTATCACATCAAAGTTTGAAGCAGGTTGGGTATTCAGTGTATCAAAATACAAATTATTTTATAGTACATAATATTTCATAATAATATTCTGTTTAATAAAAATAAATAAATATAAAATTTAGATTTGAAATATTTGGAAAATAATATTATAAATAATTTTTAAAATAGGCGCATTAATCATGATGCAACAATATAAAAAATCAGAAAAGGAAGAAAATAGATACAAATTTACCATAACTTATTATTGCTCCAAAATATTTGTTGGGCAATAGACATCTATATCTTCTGATCAAGTTGTTTTTCCAAAAACCGAATTGAGAGAATGCTTGCTACTTCCACTTTGGTCAGAGTGTAACTAAAATGTCAACAGTGTTGGCCTAAAGGAAGTGTATGAGTCAGAGATTTTGAAATCAAGTTGAAACTCAATTTCCTATCTGTTCTCTTGTGCCTTTCTGTTAATACTGGGTGTGACACTATCTGACCTATTATGAAAAAGATAGATGGCACAAGCCATCAGCAACTTTCAGTTTAACGATAAGGAGATGCCTTTTTCTTTTTCATAATTTATGTATCTTATCCCAGTACATTATCACATTTTTACTATATTTTTCACATATCTGACCTATTTTTACACCGTTGCTGCAGCTTCATGTCAATGTTTGATTCGTTCATATCAAGGTTATGATTGAGACCAGAATGAGTAATCATAAAGCAAATTTATTTTATCAGGAAAAGTATTTACAAATATTGTCAATATCAAATAACAACTGAGATTTATATAAGCAAAATATTTACAAATAAAAGGCTGGCGATATAGACTAATGATAATAAACCGAGTAGACGACTACATACATATAATTCTGTGACAATATTTCTAGAGAAGGAGAAGTACTCTGAAATTAGCTCATATTTATCCTCTACACATAGGTCGATAATTTTAGGAGGACGATTATATATATATATATATATTTTAGCAATTCAATGGAAATTTTAGCCTGGTAGCGATTATTATCAACTGAAGTCCGTACAGAATCGTCCTGAAATCTCTAAAAAAACCATTATGATACCTTTAATAATCTAGTGACAAAGGCAATGAAATGTATTTATTACCAGTTGTAAACAAGACACGCTATATCCGATCTCGATAATTGCGCGTGAAACTATTTACAGTAATTCATATTGTAGTAGAGTAGGTAACAGAATTATCAAAAAGAAAATAAACAATTAAGAAAAAGAGCATTGAAAAAATATATATCTTCATTAGAATAAATTGATATTTAGAACAAAACACTGTCTACGAGGATAAGTTTCTTATTTTATTTAAACAAACTCTCAGGCTTTTGGGTATCACAAAACCCTACTACAGGAGTATACAACGGAATGAATATTTAACTACTATCTAAGGATTTATTTCGTTGTATACTCTTGTGGTAAGGTTTTGTAATACCCGAGAGAAAGCTTGAGAGATCGTTTGAATAAAGCAATAAACTTATCCTCGAAGGCAGTATTTTGTTACAATTTATTTTTCAGAGTTTTCTATCTTCTACTTTCACAAAAATAATTTGATATTTCTCCACCGGGAGGCCAACCTGCAGGATTTTATGTTGGATATTATTTTTAAATAATATTTTTTATTCTTTAGTGATAATCATCTTTGACTTAATAATCTGTGGTGTTGAGCATGTATATATGTTATATTAAAATATTATTTTATTTAAAATTATATTTCATAGATTCAAATACTCTGTTAAATCGACCGCCAGAGGTCACGCTTCCCCTATAAAAACTCATTGTTGGTGTTTCCCGATGCCTTTGGTTAGCAGCCCAGTAAAATAAATATATTTTCTCTCCCTTTTCCCGATGGCCGGCTAAAAATCTTTGTAATTGTGTAAATAATTTTTCCCTTTTTCTACTCGCCTTGAGACAGGCAGTACTTTTTATCAAAATATGTTTTCTATATTCCATAAGCAAAATTAAAGATATTTCTAATCTTCACATTTTTATTATTATAGTTTCAAGATTTTAACCACGACTGTATTACCATAACATAATCCTCAAAATAATCAAAATAAGCAGAAAATCTCTTTTTTTACATAATATATATATATTTAAGCTAATATACATTTCTATGAGGTGTGAGCTAATAGATATAAATATTGTTAGATTTAATTTTTCCCAGTAAGGCTAACATAGATATAAATTTATGTCCAGTCATTATTTTTGTGCCTTTAATAAAAAAAAAGAATATCTTTATTTTAAAAGATAGTAATTATTGAGATCCACCCAAAATTTTATTTTTCTAAATAAATATATCATGGGTTGACATTGCCGCTAGAGCATACCTTTTTACAAGGGACATTTTTCACATCCAAAATTATGATTGTTTCCCAAAGTATCTGCTGTCTTGTAAGAATACACCTTTCTCTATAGAACACTTTGGCTATACAACAAGATGTCCTTTAGAGAGAGGTTTAACTGAATTTGTTGTTTCAACTATATCATTCTGTATTCTGTACTGCACACACAGTTTTATATTTTTAAGTATGAAAATTTAACTATTATTTTTTCAAAGTTTTCTGTTCTATGTTTGTGTTAAGTTTATACACTGCGTGACATTGAAAATGGAACACCAAGAAATAGTGGCCAGAAAGTGATGAAACTCGGCAGACAGAGAGAGACAGGGACGAACAATAAGTGATCTTCATTTCAAAATGATAGTCATAATACAGAGCGAGAACGGCGTCGGCTTAGTAGCAAGTAGGAGCACCGCGGACGGCGATGCACGCAGCAACACGTCTAGGTAGAGAGTCAGAGTACGGATGGCGTCCTGAGGGATGGCTCTCCATTCCCTCTCAACCATTTGCCACAATTCGTCTTCTGAACGCGGCTGTGGCAAGGCATGCAAATGGCGTCCAATGATGTCCCAGACGTGCTCGATTGGTGAGAGATCAGGAGAGTACGGTGGCCAGGGAAGCATCTGTACATCTTGCAGAGCTTGTTGGCTAATGCGAGCAGTGTGCGGTCGGGCGTTATCCTGCTGATAAAGGGCATTGGGTACCCCCTGAAGGTAGGGGAGTGTCACCGGTCGCAGCACAGCATCAACGTATCGTTTGGCCGTCATAGTGCCCTGAATACGAAGTAAAGGTGACCTGGAATCATACGCGATTGCGCCCCAAACCATGATTCCACGTTGTCGCACGGTGGGGCGTTTCAAAATTGCTGCCGGATTGGACCTTTCTCCACGTCGACGCCACACGCGTACACGGCAACTATCACTGGACAAGCAGAAACGCGACTCATCTGAGAACACGACCCTGGGCCATTCCGTCATCCACGTCGATCTAGCCCGGCACCATTCCAAACGTTGGCGCCTATTCGGTGGGGTCAATGGCAGTCTTCTTAGCGGACGGCATGAGTGCAAGCCATTAGCAACCAATCGACGGGAAATGGTTCTGGTCGAGATGGAATGATCTAGGGTGTCTTGCACATGTTGCAGGATGGCGGTACAAGTGGCTTGTGGGGCCGCCACTGCTTGTCGAAGGATACGCCGATCCACACGTGCTGACGTCACTCTGGTTGCACCGGCATTCCTATAAATTGCCACATTTCCTTGTTCCAACCATCTTCTCCACAGTCGGTGCACCGTGGACGCACCAAGTTGTGTATCAGCTGCGATTTGACGTATGGACCAACCTGCCCGTTTCAGTCCGATCACCATGCCCCTCGTAAAAGCGTCTGTCTGCTTGAACTGCCTCCGTTTACGATGACCTGGCATTCTCTGTTATTACACGTGTCTTTTGACACAAGAACAAAATTTCTACAATGATTTTCCTTGAAGAAATAACGACACGAATACTGTCCTTTCTACAAGTTCCTTCCCTTATATCTTACTCCATGTGCGCACGAGAGCTGCGCATTTTACATCATTTGCATAACTCGGTTAGGCGCGTCTACCCTGAAATTTGCATAATTTTCTGGCCACTATTTCTTGGTGTTTCATTTTCAATGTCACGCAGTGTATGTTGTTTATTAACTAGAGAGTTACCACAAAATTCTAACTCAAATTTAAATCAACCAGGAGATGAAATTGACCTAACGGCGAATAGTTTATTTCGCTAAGGCCTTGAAATAGTTTGATCATCCAAAAGAATCTATAAATGTTTTTGAATCATTGATATAACACTCTGGAGTTTCAATTTAAAATATTCCAGTCATATGAGTTTTTATTCAGCTTCAATATCTGATATATGCGCCTATATTGTTATTCCATTATAGATATTGGGGGCATTTTTTAATATCAGAAATCAAAGTGAACTTCGTTAGAATCAGGGCCTATGATGCGGCAGGTGGAAGAACCGTGCTGACTACCCTTGGGCATATCTTGGAACTAGGCGAAGATCACCACTCTGGTCGTGACTTCGAGACTCGGAACCTCTGCCTAAGAGAGAGAATATGGTTTTACGGGCTATCAACTAAAGTGTATGATTTTCGAGCCCCCCCCTAAAAAAAAGGTTCCCGACAGGATTCGAACCTGCAATCTTCTGATCATAAGTCAGACACCTTATCCACTAACCTCTGCTCAAGATAAAAATATCCACGAGTTATTGGAGCGTGCCATTGTCAAATAAACATCCTTCTTTAGTGGCCTTACTTGTTGTGTGAGCAATAGCAGCACATCCTGCGCTAGTCTAGTCTGTGCTCTACATCTTAGAGGCCTACCTTCCCCGCGAAACTACCATTTCGCCCGAATTGCGAGGTTCTTTTAGGGACATGAACGCACCTCTGGGCTTCTCAGAGGCATATTGACGTGACCAATATTCACGGGTGGCATGAGACTTCTCGACAACGGATACCCGACTCCGAATGTCGTGTTTTAAAAGTGTTCAGGCTACGCTGGGGATGAAATGTTCTCTCTTGGCGCTTCGAAAGTAGTATGAGGCTTACTCCTGCATCTTCTGGATTTCATCGATAAGTCGATGGCGTCTTCATTTTAAGAGGCTGCGGTAGAGATTTTTGGACTAGATCAATGGCTTCTACTTTCTTCTACACTTGAAGGTCTGCGGTTATCAGAAGACTGTCGCTTTCTGCGTCCTCCTAAAATGTTGGCTCCATAACGGTGGCTGGGCTATCACATTGGAGACCTGACTGACCCTGTGGATAGATTTACTGACCACACGCGCCGCACCTTCAATTCATTCTGCAATCGTCTAGTGACTGAAAATATCCGAGGTCGCCATCGTGCAGCGAACATTGGCGAAGGAATGGTGGGGCGTGACACAATTACGTCATTATTTCGGTTTATTACTCTCCCCGCACGTCGAGCTGTCGCTGCACAGCTCATAAATCAGTTTCTGGACGATGGCAGTCCACCGTGGACGTGCCTTATTTCGGCGTTCACTGAAGATTTCTTGCCGCTGCTGCTTTTTGTTCCGGACATGAAGCTGACGTAGCGCACCGTCTGTCCACGTATGCCTTGTCTCATCCTGTATATCCGACTTCTGCAGAGAGGGCTGCATAGCCTGTGGTTCCAGAGACTGTCGTTTGTACTTGGTAATAATCTAGCAATTATGTCGACCATGGCCTGTGTCTATAAATATTTTCGAGCTTAGAGATGAGAGGAGTCCAAGGAGACCCACTCACTCTCTAGAGGAGGAC
>CP092868.1:89774249-89899146 GCA_030710605.1 Cordylochernes scorpioides
TTGTTGACATTTCTATCTTTATGAAACTCTAATAACTACTGTACTTGTCTGAAGGAGGACTTTCTCGGGGTGAGGAGCCTTCTTTGCTGAAGAGAATTGTGCATATATACAACTGTATATATTTCCCTACATTTTATCTACACGTTATTCCTTTTTTAAAAGCTTTTATTTAACTTGTCTGTCTGTCTGTCTGTCTGTCTGTCGCCAAATCTTGTTATCAATTTTTAATATACTTATAGGGCACCTAAAAATATGAAATTTGGTACACATGTTCAGACCTGATGACAATGCTAGCTGACCAATTTTCAGACTTCTGGGTTGTCAGGTTGGCTACGAACGGACAAATTTCCAAATTTCCTTTCAAATTTAGTATATTTAATTTTAATATGCCTCCAGACCATATAGAATAATAAAACTCACAATACTCGCTCAGTTCAATTAAAAATGCAAGTGTACTAATTTTCAGACTTCTGGGTGGTCGGGAAGGCGGGAAATGAATCATTATATATATGTTAGTAACGGATTTTGCTTACGTCATCTCCAACCTCCCACGAGGAATTGACCAATCTGCTGCGAGCAGGCTTGCAGCTATTTAAGGCCAACGTCGTCTCAGTGATAAGGCTATTTTTTTTGGACTGGCATATATACGACTAAAAATAGCGTGAATAATTAACATAAAAAACACTTTCAAAAAAAGCTTTTATTTAAAATGCACTAAAATAACAAAATAAATATTTCTGAAGTATTGCTTTTTTTTCTGAAGGTACCATTTAACAAATAAAATAATAGACTTAGAAATAAAAGCGGTGGGGTATGATAATCATTTATGCAGCAAATAGGTATAAATTTAATGAAAGGCATAATCTTGCTAATCATTTGCTTCATATAAAATCACATTGATCTCAAATTTATTATTATTGTACCCCACCGCTTTTATTTCTAAGTCTATTATTTTATTTGTTAAATGGTACCTTCAGAAAAAAAAGCAATACTTCAGAAATATTTATTTTGTTATTTTTAATGCATTTTAAATGAAAGCTTTTTTAAAAGTGTTTTTATAATTAATTATATATTATCCTTTATTTGATCTTAATATTCTTCTGTAGCACTTGATTAGAAGAATTAATAAAATTGTTTAAATTGTCAGTTGTCTAATAACAACTGCAAAATGGGCCCCGTGAATGTCTAAAGGGAATTTGGTGAAAAGAAAAATAGTATTGAGAGTCAAATGGTTGAAAAGTACGAACGAGGCATTCAGGTGGCATATATAGCGAGATTTTCAAGAAGTCGACATCAAGGACTTGTAAAATATTGAGGAAGATGAAAAAGAAGAAAGATAATTGAATGCAGCAAAGGAGTCGCAAGACTAATAAAGCAAGGTTGAGGTCTATCAAAAACACCAAATTGTTCCTGCGGAGAAACTGAACAAATTGATCTTCAATTTATCTACGACTGTCCGAACTTTACAGAAGTGAGGCATCGATTGTTCTCTGATCTAAATAATTTAACTCTCTACTTCAGCCACTTTGTATATATTATGAAATCTGTCGAATAATACATGCAAATTTGTAAATATTAATTCTAAGTTCTAATTTGTTTGTTGGTTTATTTGTTTCCTCTGTAATAGGAGCAAATATTTCAATATCGCGCCTGGTTGATTAATAAATAAAAAAAGCAAGGTCCTCCTTCCTTAGACGAATTTTCAGATCGTAGAAGCTTGTGTGCCTTATATTGTACAAATAAAATAAACCTTCCCTCGAATTTTAACTTTATACCAACAACGGGATTATCCAAAGGTAAAATAACCTGCAAATATTTTTATATCGTGGAATAATTATATAATTTTTAATTATTTAAATGGAGAAATAGTTATTTTTATTGACAGTGGGAAAAAAGAAATTTTGACAATGATATCCGGCTTGTAAGTAAATATTTGTTCCAAAAATATAATCAATATGAATAATGATTTATATATTATATAGTAGATAATAAAAGAACATATATTGGATTGGATAAAAGATTTATTTACCAATATTTCGGTTGGCTGAACGCACATGTTCAGCGTATTTACGCCTAGTTTGGCCTCAAATACCCATTTCTTTGTTTCCCAAGAAGCCTCTGGGATTAAAACATTTTTGGTCGCAGTGGTACAGTCTGCACCACGCTAACGAGGACCAGCAGCGCGAAACCCGTTCGTGGTTGACTTTTCTTGTTTTATCAAGAAAATAGGGTGGCCATATATCAGGGAACAGACTAAGTCAACGTTTAGTTGATTTCTGTTCCACTGGATGGCGCTCTGCCATCTAAAAAGATCGTGTGCTCGTGGTCAGGATATGCCTTTTTTGATTTTAATATATAATTATATAACTGAACTGAAAACAATCGACATTAACTACTCACAATCTGCCTGGCATCATCCGTGGTTCTATGTGTTGCAGAAATTAAGACTAGCTAAGTACCATCTGCCTCGCTTCATTCGTGGTCATCTGAGCAGCAGCGATCTAGGCTAATTAAAAACAAACTGCCTTCTTCTACCTGGTCATCTGAGCAGCAGCGATCTGAGCTAATTAA
This sequence comes from Cordylochernes scorpioides, assembly GCA_030710605.1. Lineage (NCBI taxonomy): Eukaryota > Metazoa > Arthropoda > Arachnida > Pseudoscorpiones > Chernetidae > Cordylochernes > Cordylochernes scorpioides. The sequence continues at coordinate 89,776,821 of CP092868.1, forward strand.
GAACAAACTGCCATCTTCTACCTGGTCATCTGAGCAGCAGCGATCTAGGCTAATTAAGAACAAACTGCCTTCTTCTACCTGGTCATCTGAGCAGCAGCGATCTAAGCTAATTAAGAACAAACTGCCTTCTACCTGGTCATCTGAGCAGCAGCGATCTAAGCTAATTAAGAACAAACTGCCATCTTCTACCTGGTCATCTGAGCAGCAGTCATCTAGGCTGATAAATCACAAACTGCTTGCTTCATACATGGTCCTTTGAACTGCAACAAACAATAATACAGTAGAACCTCCCTGTAAAGGACACCTAATTGCAGAGGTAAAGTGTCCTTTAGGGAGAGGTGTCCCCTTACCGGAGAGTTGCTAAATTGTAAAAATAGTAATTTTGCAAATGAAAACTGTCCTTTGTGGAGAGGTCTCCGCTAACAGGGTGTCCGCTACAGGGAGGTTCTACTGTACTAGCTATCCATGGTACTCTGAGCTGTAGCCATCTAGGCTAGCTAAGTACACCGCTTAGCTTGATCCGTAGTTTTCTAAGCAGCAGAAACCGAGGATAGTTAAGTATAAATTGGGGGGTTTCATCAGTGGCTGTTTGAATAGCAACAGCCAAGTTCAGCTCAGAATCTGGATGATATGCAGCTAACAGATGGTCTTATTTCACTTTAATCGTAAAGATAGAGGCGGTCTGGCCTGCATTCACATTTTTTTAAAAAACAGACAATACGCCCAGTTGAAGTGTTATTTCCTTAATGTTTGAACAAAAATCTTTTTTCTTTATCAGGAGAAATAAATAAAAAATAAAGCATTTGGGAAGGCGTATAAAATTATTCTGAGGTTCCAAAGGCGTTCTCACGCGATTTTTTCAAATTGAGAGTACCTTCTCACGTTAAGTTACAATATTTCCACACTTTATGAAATGTGTAAAACGAGGCAATAAAGGAAGAGTTTAAACTTTTCGTTTAACACTCCGTGAGATTTCCCCGGGGAAACTAACCTGTTGTGCCGCTGGAGACGCTCTTTAATTATTTGGAAGGAAGTGAGCGAAGTGGACGTTTTTCTGCATTACACTCATTTAGGACATCAACTGTGTGATTCAGTAATTCTCTAACTGCTTTCTATATAATTTCATTTTATTACTTCAGAATTATTTTACTTAACTACGTAATTTCATTGTAGCCTCATATATATTTTTTCAAGATAAAAGATATAAAATTCAACGTGAATTTAAAAATAAATTTACAGCAGAACCTCCCTTTAGCGGACACCCAGCTAGAGAACACCTCTCCACAAAGGATAATTTTCATTTTCAAAATTACCATTTTTAAAATTTAGTAACTCTCCGGTAAGAGAACACCTCTCCCTGAAGGACACTTTGGTTCTGCAATTAGATGTCCTTTACAGGGAGGTTCTACTGTATATATATGCATATATAGAATCTACCAAGAACTTTATTCTATATTTTGGGTAATCTAAGAGTTGTATTAAGGGCAGTAGAAATTGTTTCATTTTTAAAGAATCATACGCATCTATAATAGTTTCGAATTTTCATAACAGATGGCGCGCTAATGCATCATAATATAAGAGTGGGAAATAAAAGTTTTCTCTGAAATGGCAATATAATTGTTTAACATATATATGTCTTAAATTATTTATATATCTTCATAAATAAAGTATAGGAATTTATACTAACTTCTAAAGTTGAATGTATTATCAAATCATGTGATAGGCCTGTTAAGTAGAGAACTATAGCTGTTTGCTATTGAAGTGAACTACATTTTATTGACTGGTTGTGGCTTGGCTGGTTTGGTGGCATTGTCCCCCTTGTCTAATACATTTCCAGGTCGATTTCCCATAGTCAAAAACAAATATGAATAAGTAAGTAATAGAAAAATTACATCATTGTGTGGTTTACCTATTTATTCACTTCATCGTAGGAATTGATCCAAAGGTATTCTCTAAGGTGGGACTTCTTTCAATTTCTGCCTCTTCACACCACCGGTAAAAGAGGTGTGTAGTGCCATTGTAGTAGGTCAAATATTATAATAAAATAATATTGAGTAAAAATATTAGGCCTCCAGGGAAAAAAAATATCAATCCAAAAACCTTTTCAATATCTAGCTCTTAGGCACAAACGCCCTTCTACAGTAGAAAACATGGTATAATTATCCTGTAGAAGGGCATTCGTGTCCGAAAGCTAGAGATTAAAAAGGTTTTTGAAAATATACCTTTCCCCGGAGGCCTGATATTTTTACTCAATATTGATACAAGGGGTTATTTTATTGAATAAATTATATATACTTTCTGTTTAATATCAGCGAGAAGAAATTATGAATATATATATGTCATAATATATGCTCTTCCAGGATTAATAAAACAAACCTACAGTCAACGAGAGAGAGATGGGCAGCTAAAGCGAGACACTTTAGACATCACGACATTCCAAAGGGGCGGCAAAAGGGGCCCGCCTGTCAACACCTGGGGACTATTTTGGTAGTCGGGTGGTAGCCACACAGGCAGTCGTTCAGCGGACAGCGCTCTCGCTCCCTCTCTCTCTCTCGGATGGCTTCCAGATTCCTCTTCCAACTCGTCGTGTGATTATTCCTCTCCTCACCACATTATTACCACTATATTGTCACATATATATTGTAGCAAAAAGTATTTATTATTTTATTAACATAGAATCTTTTTTTTTTTTGTTTTTTATTTTGCTACTCTGTAAACTTTTCTGATTGCTTATCTTTTGTTTATCATTCATAGTTTGTTCTTGACTTAAATAAATTGCTGTGTCATCCTTGAGTTTGACTTTCCTAATTTTCCACGTGGCACTTTGGGGGAGATGCTGGGTAAATTAGGGAATACGAAACTGAAGATCGCCGATAATACCTAGAGGCCATGGGTGCTGTGATCTACATTTTCAGAGACTGACACCAGTATTCCACCGCCATTCAAAGCCAAGATTTCCTTCCGATATGACAATATCCCTAAAGTTGATATGACGGCAAAGCCGCTCTTCACGCCGCAAGAGAATAAACGCAAAGCTACTAGGAACAGATTTCCAAGACTCCGGGGGAATCCTTGGCAGAAGCACGTCAGATCCATGTCAGTAACTACAATAATTGCAAGCTGTGGGTCACAGCTCCAATAGAGAAGGAGCTATGTAACAAAGTATTTTTTATTTTATTAACAGATTATTAGTTTTGATGTTTATATATTTTATTACTCTGTGTGTGTGCGTAAACTTCCGTCATTGCTTCTCTTGTATTTTATCAATTTTAGTTTGTGCTTGTGCCTCAAATAAATTGCTGTGTGAGTTTGAATTTTGTGTTTCCTAAATTTTCTATATACTTTACGATATTCAAAATTAGTTTAAAACAATATCCAGAATTAATAAGAATAAATATGGGCATATTTAACACCTGTTACAGCAGTGAAAAAAATCGAATTTAACTTCAATATCAGGATAAGAATTTTTCCGTTTGTACTTTGTAGCAATGTGGACCCTTGGTAGCTTCCACGAGGTTCGAATAATTTCCCGCAAGCAAGCCACAGGAAACACTCAAATAAATTGGCCTCTTTAGAAGGAATCAAACAAATGGACGATAAATATGTTTGGTATAGATATTGATACCTCTCTTTCTATTTTAATGCGAGATTTAGGTCTGAGTTATTATCTTTTCGATAATAATTTGTAATATTCAAAGGCTATAAATATTGTCACGTATATGGGCCTGAAAACACCTACAACCTCCGCCAATAGATGGCGCTTTCGCCTGTTTCCGATCTGAAACTGGTGTGGGAATCGCCGACTTCTGTGGTCTTGTTTCCTGAGGCAAATTATTGTAAATATCCACGTTATTGGCCCTGGGATGTAAAATCGTGTAAAAATATCCGTTGATTAATATATAAGTTTCATATAATGTGTACTTAAGATGATAATAAAAGGAGGAAGAGAGTTAGAAATCTTGGTGCCGGTTGCGTTGGGACCTCTCGCTAACGCCACAGTCGCTACTCTTCTGGTAAGTCTCTCGTGTCCCCCCACCACCAGTGGTAAGGCCGAACGATACTGCCAGAGTAAAAGAGATCCACTTGAGTGGTGGTTCTCGGAGGTCATTGGGTGGTCTGCAGGGTATAGCTGCAGAAGGAAAGCAACGGAGCCCATGGTAGGTGAACCACGGCGGAAAAAGCGCGTCGTCGCGAAGAACCGGAGGGGAGGCGCGCGACAATATAGTAAATTAAAATAGACACGAATAAGAGTAAATATGTGTCTAAGATAATGTAGTAATAGACTGGTGTGATGAATCAGTGTATGTCATTGAACCTCACAACTTATTTTGTTTCCGAGCCATCAAGTACGGTCGAATATTTCAATTTAACATTTCGCGTATTTTCATTCCAAGAATTAAATCCCGGGAAACATTCTTTTCGGTCTTCAAAAGTTAGCTATCCAACACGCCAAGGTTTTCCGTCAAGTCAATCTGAAAGATGTTGTGCGACAAGAAAAAGAAGCGTCTTTTCTGGTGGGCGGCCCGAGGCCTCAACTGGGACGTGGTGTTGCTGGTGCGGCGCTACGGGCGGGGTGTGCTCGCCGCTCGAGACGTCTTGGGCCGGTCCGTGGCTCATTGGGCGGCCAAGGGCGACAACCCAGGCCTGTTGGCCTGGATGAAAGTTTCTGGAGTCGACGTGGACGGCGCTGACTTATTGGGTGACCGACCGTTGCACTGGGCCTGCCGCTACGGCAGCCTAGCGGCGTTCCATGAGTTAGAGCCCGTGGTTTTAGCGCAGCCTAATGCCCGCGGGCTGACACCACTGATGGCGGCCTGCAGGCGAGGCCACGGTAGCCTGGCCGCCGAGCTGGCCCAGGAGCCCCTGCTCTCGGCCCGTGACATACACGGAGACTCCGCCCTCCATTGGGCGGCCTACGGCGGCCATGCTGACCTAGTTGTAATGCTGGCCAACGTCGGACTGGATCCTCGCCAACCTGACTACTTCGGAGACACTCCACTTCATCTAGCTGCCCGGAGAGGTCATCTGTCCGTCTGTAAAACTCTGATCAAACATCTTAACGTTGTTCTTTCTCCTCAGAATAATTCCAATTTAACTCCCTTGGAATGCGCCAGGCCTTTTCGTGAAGTGGCAAGTTTTCTTGCTTATGAATCAGGAATCCAATTAAGATCTACTTCTAAAAAAATGCTTAAGTATCTTATAAATTCGATTATATTCGGGGCAGCTAGAAAGTCTCGAGGGCCCGAATATTGTCTTCCTGTTGACCCTCATATTCTGGCATTTTCCCATATATGCTACCTACTGCGCACCCGCGACGTTACACTGGGCCCCGGGCTCGCACGCCATGTTCGCCGTGATGTCCGCGGTGATGCTCTTCGTCATCGCCAGGCTCCAGATGTCTGACCCAGGTTTCCTGCCAGAAGACACGCCAGAGTACTGGGACACCAAAATCTGTGTTTGCCACACGTGTCGTATCATTCGTCCACCAGGAGCGAAACATTGCAGAGCGTGCGACCGCTGTGTGCTGGGTTTCAGTCATCATTGCAGCCTCATCAACAACTGCGTAGGCCAGAGTAACTATCGCCTATTCCTGGTGTTCTTACTGGTTTCTATGGCGGTCTGGGGGCTGACAGTCTACCTCGCCATGTTGGCTGCACGCATGCATCGCCCACCACTGCAGACTGTGCCGCTGATCTGGGGCCTGCACGCTCTAATGGCGCTGATCTGGGCGGCTCTGGTATGCATTGCCTTGACTGTACGGCCGTTGGTCCTCCGTTTCTACCACCAAGTCACCTGGCTCTGAGATACCGGTTGTGGTTTCATTTAATTCTACCTATATATTAGTTTGAAATGAAGCTACCTCCTGCGCGATGTCTTCAAACATAATGAGAACAACTGCACTCTCAGAGAGACACAAAAATAAATATTTACTTGACTATAACAATAATGAATGTGTTAGTATCAGTGTGTGTTGAATTGGCTGTCGGCTCAGCCGAACGCCCTGCCGTTGTTGTTCTTGCACACACGGTTGACACAGCGGTAGCGACTGTTGGGGATCTTGCTGAAGAAGAGGAGTCCAGAGGCCTTTTCGACGTCCTCTTTTGGAACCTAAAAATAAGACTCGTTAGAAATCTTGCACATTTTTTTTTTATTTCAAAAATAAGTGTATACAATATTGGGAGTAAATGTATTGACATATATCAGTAAATATTAAAGAACATCATAACATATTATAAGAATAAATATAATAAAATAAAATTGATAATAGTTAAAATTATTTGTATATATTAACCAAAAAGGTTCTCCCACCGACAAAGAGTCCTCCTCTAGAGAGTGAGTGGGTCTCCTTGGACTCCTCTCATCTCTAAGCTCGAAAATATTTATAGACACAGGCCATGGTCGACATAATTGCTAGATTATTACCAAGTACAAACGACAGTCTCTGGAACCACAGGCTATGCAGCCCTCTCTGCAGAAGTCGGATATACAGGATGAGACAAGGCATACGTGGACAGACGGTGCGCTACGTCAGCTTCATGTCCTAAAAAAAGCAGCAGCGGCAAGAAATCTTCAGTGAACGCCGAAATAAGGCACGTCCACGGTGGACTGCCATCGTTCCAGAAACTGAGTTATGAGCTGTGCAGCGACAGCTCGACGTTGGGGAGAGTAATAAACCGAAATAATGACGTAATTGTGTCACGCCCCACCATTCCTTCGCCAATGTTCGCTGCACGATGGCGACCTCGGATATTTTCAGTCACTAGACGATTGCAGAATGAATTGAAGGTGCGGCGCGTGTGGTCAGGAGATCTATCCACAGGGTCAGTCAGGTCTCCAATGGGCTAGCCCAGCCAACGTGATGGAGCCAACATTTTAGGAGGACGCAGAAAGCTACAGTCTTCTGATAACCGCAGACCTTCAAGTGTAGAAGAAAGTAGAAGCCATTGATCTAGTCCAAAAAGCTCTACCGCAGCCTCTTAAAATGAAGACGCCATCGACTTATCGATGAAATCCAGAGGATGCAGGAGTAAGCCTCATACTACTTTCGAAGCGCCAAGATAGAACATTTCATCCCCAGCCTAGCGAAGCCTGAAACACTTTTAAAACACGACAGTCGGAGTCGGGTATCCGTTGTCGAGAAGTCTCATGCCACCCATGAATATTGGTCAAGTCAATATGCCTCTGAGAAGCCCCGATGTGCGTTCATGTCCCTAAAAGAACCTCGCCATTCGGGCGAAATGGTAGTTTCGCGGGGAAGGTAGGCCTCTAAGTTGTAGAGCACAGACGAGACTAGCGCAGGATGTGCTGCTATTGCTCACACAACAAGTAAGGCCACTAACGAAGGAGGTTTATTTGACAATGGCACTCTCCATTAACTCGTGGAGAATTATATCTTGAGCAGAGGTTAGTGGATAAGGCGACTGACTTCGGATCAGAAGATTGCAGGTTCGAATCCTGTCGGGAACTTTTTTTTTTAGGGGGGGGGGGGGGTGGGCTCGAAAATCATACACTTTAGTTGATAGCCCGTAAAACCATATTCTCTCTCTTGGGCAGAGGTTCCGAGTCTCGAAGTCACGACCAGAGTGGTGATCTTCGCCTAGTTCCAAGATATTCCCAAGGGTAGCCAGCACGGTTCTTCCACCTGCCGCATCATAGGCCCGGATTCTAACAAAGTTCACTTTGATTTCTGATATTAAGAAATGCCCCCAATATCTATAATGAAATAACAATATAGGCGCATATACCAGATATTGAAGCTGAATAAAAACTTATATGACTAGAATATTTTTAATTGAAACTCCAGTGTTATATCGATGATTTAAAAGCATTTATAGATTCTTTTGGATGATCAAACTATTTCAAGGCCTTGGAAATTAATAAACAACATAAAAACTTAACACAAACATAGAACAGAAAACTTTTAAAAGAATAATAGTTAAATTTTCATACTTAAAAATATTAAACTGTGTGTGCAATACAGAATACAGAATGATACAGTTGAAACAACAAATTCAGTAGAACCTCTCTCTAAAGGACATCTTGTTGTATAGCCAAAGTGTTCTATAGAAAAAGGTGTCTTCTTACAAGACAGCAGATACTTTAAAACAATCATAATTTTGGATGTGAAAAATGTCCCTTATAAAAGGTGTGCTCTAGCGGCAATGTCAACCCATGATATATTTATTTAGAAAAAATAAAATTTTGGGTGGATCGCAATAATTACTTTCTTTTAAAATAAAGATATTCTTTTTTTATTAAAGGCACAAAAATAATGACTGGATATAAATTTATATTTATGTTAGCCTTACTGGGAAAAATTAACTCTAACAATATATATATCTATTAACTCACACCTCATAGAAATGTATATTAGCTTAAATATATATATATGTAATCGTGTGAAGTTCTCGTAGCTCTTGTAGAATCCCGTCGACTAGAAATGTGATGTGGTGAGGTATCCAGTCGACTAAACTATGTGATGGGGTGCTGTTGACTCTCGCAATACTGAGTTGACCGAGAGGAACAGTCAGGATAAGGAGTTTTCCAGTACCTCTCTGCACCTTGGAAGACCTTTAAAAGTTCTTACAAAGTACAGGCAGTCGTGATCGAGGCAGAGTGGAAAGCTTGGGAATGTCCATACACAAAAAACGAAGACACAGTTGCACTAAGAAAGTTCCGTGAACAGATAAAAGTTGAGCTAGGAGCGAAAGATGGAGAGATAGAAGATTTCTTACTGGTCTACATGATGGATGAGATGGACCAGGGGTACAACCTACGAGAGCTGACACAGCTGGTAAACTAACTGTATTTTAGCTAGGACGGGGCTTTATGTACCGTTTCTGAGAAAGGGGGTTTTGCATGTCACCAGATGTGAAGAGTGTGGGTCGTCTGGTGACATTCTACTGGCGCCGTCCTGACAGCTTCCAATCTATCTTTAGATGTTGCTTTGTGGCTTCCATCTATCTCGAATTTAGACGTGTTTGACTTCTATCTCTCTAGCTCTACTCTTAATCTATTACAGAGTTTTATTTATTATCCTCAGTTTGTACAAATTACATTACATATGATGATGTAATGACACATTTCAATCATGCATATAACCATTTACAGATGTGTTTCTACTATACAACATTAAAATCTTGTTATAAGTTATATACAATATGGGGTTGTTGGCTTAAATTACCATATATATATATATATATATATATATATATATATATATATATAATAATAATAAATAGTTATTTAATTTTATAGTCCAGTTTTGTATTAAGATTATCTTCACTATTATGATCATTTAAATTTAAATTATAAAATTTGTAAAATGTTATTAATTTGTAGATAGAGAGAGAAAAAAAAAATCCTTTACTTCTAATACATCCTCAAGTTAATTATATATTTATAATTAATAACAATAAAAATTAACAACGTAACGTCTATTACATCGGCTTTTACACGTCATTTAGACATACTCTAATCCTATATATAGAATAATCGAAGAGAGAATATATATAATAGTTAGAAAAAAGAGAGAAAGACAGAACCATGCACTTTTAATCAAACTAATAATAAGGAAAAAAAAAATTTTGTAAAGAAGGTAGATAAGATTGTTAGTATATATATATATATTTTTATAATTTTATATTTTATCCTTTATTTTTAAAAAGATTTTTAAAGGTTTTTTTTATTTTATAATATGATTATAAATAGTTGTATTTAGTAATATATCTATAGTATGAATTAACATTTGTTATAAGTTTGGATATTATGTTTTGAAACCCTAATGGTACACCAGACATACACAAAAAACTTTAAATTGAAATAAATTGGAAAAAGAGATCTGCTGGACCGGGGATCTTCAGATAAAAGTCCAACGACATTTCACCCCTTCTTTATTATGTCATAGATCTCTTTTAAACCGGATTTTATGTGTTAATATTAAGTTGTTTCAGTGAAATATTTAAATGAACATATATAACAGATACAAGTGTTAACAAATTCAAACTGTAAACCTACCTCGACCGCGGCGTCCTCCATTGTGAATATCTATTTCTGGCTGACACATGTGGCGGGAGCGGGGGACATTTCAAATTTAGACCATTTATTCAGAATTTTTTTGAACAACAAGAAAATTAAAGAAGAAAGGAAAAATAGTTAAGGGAAGAAAGTTGAATTTCATAATCTTTACAGCTAGTTATATCAAAATAACTGATTCAAAACTTATTCATCTTTTAATATTCCTTTAAAAAGGCAAATTATAAGAGTTAATAAAGCTATTAATTGTGCAAATTCACCTTTATTTAACTTCCCTTTTCCTCCCCAGAAATTGGAGATTAAACAAAATGAACTATATACTATAACACTTTAAAAATCTTGTGAAAAAATATTTTAATCAGTTATTTAATCAAAGTTTAATTAACTGTTAAAGATTATAAATTTGTATTAGTTATAATTAAGAGAAATTATAGAAAGTTGATTTCATAAATGGATATTTCCATTTATTTTTTTTTTTAAATATTTTATAATTGATATACTGTTGAAATATTTTACTTGTTTGATACTAAATTTGTTTTTAATAAATTCCATGTTTAAAATTTTAACATCTTCTATGAAATTATCTAATATATTATTTATTCTATAAAATCTTAGAAACTGACCATAATATATACCTTTACAGCAATTTAATGATATATTAGAATTCATATTACAGTATTTTATAATATTGAAATTATAATTACTCTTTTTATTATAAACTCTAACAGCACTATTTGTAAGGTCTATATTCAAGTCTAAAAAGTTAACTTTTTTGTTTCTATAAATTTTTTCATTGTTCTTAAGTTTCAAGTATTTAGGATATATTTCAGGTATTAATTTTTTAAACTGTGGATTATTAAATATTATTATGTCATCTACATAACGGAATATTTGCCAATTAATATTATTTTGTAGAAAGTATTCTCTTTCGTACCAGAACAATATTAGATTTGCTAATAACGGACTAGAAGAAGTTCCCATGGGAACGCCTTCTGATTGAATATATATTTTATTTTTAAATTCTATATAGTTAAAATTTAAAAATGTTTCCAGTAGAGTTTTTGCTGTTTTAAGATCTAATTTAAATGTTTTATATCTGTTATGAATAATTTTAATGTAGAAAGTTTTTGTCATTAATGAATTCATTAAATAAATTGGTTATTTTATTATTTAGATCTCTTAAATTTATTTTAGAATATAGGTCCTCAAAGTCAAATGTGTGTACTGTTTCAATGTTTGTCCAATTGTTCATTAAATAATTAATGATTTTTTATTGAGTCGATAAATTTATAATTATATTTATTAGTTAATTTATTTATAATAAATTGTAGTGTTGAAGCTAATTGTATATCAATATTTTTTATGACTGAATTTATACCAGATGTGATTGTTCTGAAAGAAATAGGTTTTTTTGTGTAGTTTAGGAATTATATAGAACTTTGGTATGTTTGGATTTTTGTGGTTATTATAAATTTTTAGTGAATTTTCAACATTTTTGATGTCTTTTTTGATTTTTGTGCCTGTAGTTCTAGCAAAAGTGTATTTATGATTATTATCAATTTCCTTTTTTAGTATATCGTGGTATAGATTTTTACAAATTAAAGATAAATTATTGGAACATTTATCTATAGGAGTGATAATATAGTCCTTCTGTAAATTAATTATATTTTCTTTAAAGAAGGAATGTCTGAATTAGGTTTTGTGTATTTAAGTGTATTATTATAATAATTTATAATTTCCTTTTTAATATTATGTTTCCATTCCAGAAAAGTAAATTCTGGAATACTGTATTTTATACTGGTTTTATTTATGAAAATATCTATATCTTTTAATATAGATTTAATTGTATTATTATAATTGTGTTTAATTTGAGGTATATATTTATACCCTTTATTTAAAATTTCTTGATATTCTGGATTTAAGAAAGAAAAATTGCTAGTTAATATATGACCTGAGAACTTATATTTATCAATATAGTTGTTGCAATTACATTTAATTTTTTTAAAATTTGCCAAATTATTAATAAATTGGTTATAATTGCAAACTAAATTACCTATATTTTTGTTGTATCTCCATATTGTTTTGAAATTTAAATTTTTTATAGGGAAAAGATTATTGATGATTTGGTTATTAAAAATATCATTAAATTTAATATGATTAAATAAATTGTTATTAAATTTAATGATAATATTAATGTTATTAGTAGCTTGTTTAATTTTTCTGTATTTAAAGATGTCGTGTGTGAAATCTATTAATCTGTTAGTCAGATTATGAATTTTAATATATTCTATGAGTTTGATAAATTTATTATTATTTAGTTTAAATAATGTTTTAATAAATTTATCGACGAAGTTGTTAGTGTACATTTGTTTTGGGTCCAGTAATTCTTCAAATTCAATGTAACCTAATTTATTTGTAGTTTTACCTCTAGTTTTATTAGGTTTAGTTTTAAATTCATTTTTTTTTGTATTTGCAACTGATTTCATAGGTTGAAATTTCTTCTGTTTGTGGTTTGTATGTGTAGTTTAATTCGTCGTTAAGTCCATAAGGGAATAATGTGTTGTGTTTATAAATGTAGTTGTTTTCTAATAATAGTCGTTGTTTTTTGTTTTGACATATGTCTAGTATTTCTATCTTAAAGTTGTTAAAAGTATGTAATTGATTGTGTTCTTTCATATATATATTACCAATTGATTTTTTAGCGTGGTTTCTATGTAGGTTTATTCGTATATTTAATGGATTACAAGTTTGTCCTATATATGATAGTTGACAAATTTGGCATTGTAATTTATATATAGTAATCACTAATTTACAACTAGTTGTTTGAAAAGTGTCATGGTTCTTAAGAAAGGGACAAGTTTGACAATTTTTTCTTAGGCAATTCTTAGCGAGTTTAAATTAACATAAAAGAGGTGCTAACACTAATATGTTTGTAGTTTTTTTTAGTTTTTTTAGTTTGTTATTCTTATGAATTTTTAAATATATTTTTCTTAATTGTTTTTGTGGTGATAAAATGTGTAATAAATTGAATAATTTATCTATAAATATATAGATATTACTGTTTGTTATCTGTTATATTTTTAAGAATAACTAATAAAAAAAAACATCTTTAAACTAACTAAACACTGAAAAAAACCAAAAGTTCTGAAGTTATTTTTTCTAGAATTACTTTTATAATTTACTTTTTAATAATCAAACAATGAAAGATAATTAAAATTTGTATGAAGATTTATTTATATTAGAATATCTAATATAATTTAATTTGTATATTATGTTATATATAAAAAATATATCATAGAGCAAGCTCATATGAATTAATATAGTGTAGAAAACTATATAACAAAATTATAACAGTGATTCTAATTTTAAAACTTAAGGAGCAAACTGATAATAATGATAACTTATATCAATTAGATTTGATTAGATTAGCAAGCTAAATCTAAATTAATTATAATAATAAATAGTTATTTAATTTTATAGTCCAGTTTTGTATTAAGATTATCTTCACTATTATGATCATTTAAATTCAAATTATAAAATTTGTAAAATGTTATTAATTTGTAGATAGAGAGAAAAAAAAAATCCTTTACTTCTAATACATCATCAAGTTAATTATATATTTATAATTAATAACAATAAAATTAACAACGTAACGTCTTTTGCATCGGCTTTTACACGTCATTTAGACATACTCTATCCTATATATAGAATAATAGAAGTGATAATATATTTAATATTATAAATTTTAGTAGTAAGAGAAAAGAGAGAAAGACAGAACCATGCACTTTTAATCAAACTAATAATAAGGAAAAAAAAAGGTTTGTAAAGAAGGTAGATAAGATTGTTAGTATATATTATATATATTTTTATAATTTTATATTTTATCCTTTTTTTTTTTAAATATTTTTTAAGGTTTTTTTTATTTTATAATATGATTATAAATAGTTGTATTTAGTAATATATCTATAGTATGAATTAACATTTGTTATAAGTTTGGTTATTATGTTTTGAAACCCTAATGGTAGACCAGACATACACAAAAATATTTAAATTGAAATAAATTGGAAAAAGAGATCTGCTGGACCGGGGATCTTCAGATAAAAGCCCAGCTGACATTTCACCCCTTCTTTATTATGTCATAGACCTCTTTTAAACCGGATTTTATGTGTTAATATTAAGTTATTTCAGTGAAATATTTAAATGAACATATATAACAGATACAAGTGTTAACAAATTCCAACTGTAAACCTACCTCGACCGCGGCGTCCTCCATTGTGAATATCTATTTCTGGCTGACACATGTTACGGGGGGGACATTTCAAATTTAGACCATTTATTCTGAATTTTTTGAACAACAAGACAATTAAAGAAGAAAGGAAAAATAGTTAAGGGAAGAGAAAGCTAAATTTCATAATCTTTACAGCTAGTTATATCAAAATAACTGATTCAACACTTATTCATCTTTTAATATTCCTTTAAAAAGGCAAATTATAAGAGTTTAATAAAGCTATTAATTGTGCAAATTCACCTTATTTAACTTCCATTTTCCTCCCCAGAAATTGGAGATTAAACAAAATGAACTCTATACTTCAACACTTTAAAAATCTTGTGAAAAATCTTTTAATCAGTTATTTAATCAAAGTTTAATTAACTGTTAAAGATTATAAATTTGTATTAGTTATTATTAAGAGAAATTATAGAAAGTTGATTTCATAAATGGATATTTCCATTTATTTTTTTTTTAAATATTTTATAATTGATATACTGTTGAAATATTTTACTTGTCTGATACTAAATTTGTTTTTAATAAATTCCATGTTTAAATTTTTAACATCTTCTATGAAATTATCTAATATATTATTTATTCTATAAAATCTTAGAAACTGACAAAAAATATATACCCTTACAGCAATTTAATGATATATTAGAATTCATATTACAGTATTTTATAATATTGAAATTATAATTACTCTTTTTATTATAAACTCTAACAGCACTATTTGTAAGGTCTATATTCAAGTCTAAAAAGTTAACTTTTTTGTTTCTATAAATTTTTTCATTGTTCTTAATTTTCAAGTATTTAGGATATATTCAGGTATTAATTTTTTAAACTGTGGATTATTAAATATTATTATGTCATCTACATATCGGAATATTTGCCAATTAATATTATTTTGTAGAAAGTATTCTCTTTCGTACCAAGAAAACTTTAACAGTTAATTAAACTTTGATTAAATAACTGATTAAAAGATTTTTTCACAAGATTTTTTAAAGTGTTGTAGTATAGAGTTCATTTTGTTTAATCTCCAATTTCTGGGGAGGAAAATGGAAGTTAAATAAAGGTGAATTTGCACAATTAATAGCTTTAATAAACTCTTATAATTTGCCTTTTTAAAGGAATATTAAAAGATGAATAAGTGTTGAATCAGTTATTTTGATATAACTAGCTGTAAAGATTATGAAATTTAGCTTTCTTCCCTTAACTATTTTTCCTTTCTTCTTTAATTGTCTTGTTGTTCAAAAATTCAGAATAAATGGTCTAAATTTGAAATGTCCCCCCCGCAACATGTGTCAGCCAGAAATAGATATTCACAATGGAGGACGCCGCGGTCGAGGTAGGTTTACAGTTGGAATTTGTTAACACTTGTATCTGTTATATATGTTCATTTAAATATTTCACTGAAATAACTTAATATTAACACATAAAATCCGGTTTAAAAGAGGTCTATGACATAATAAAGAAGGGGTGAAATGTCAGCTGGGCTTTTATCTGAAGATCCCCGGTCCAGCAGATCTCTTTTTCCAATTTATTTCAATTTAAATTTTCTGTGTATGTCTGGTCTACCATTAGGGTTTCAAAACATAATAACCAAACTTATAACAAATGTTAATTCATACTATAGATATATTACTAAATACAACTATTTATAATCATATTATAAAATAAAAAAACCTTAAAACATCTTTTAAAAAAAAAAGGATAAAATATAAAATTATAAAAATATATATATATACTAACAATCTTATCTACCTTCTTTACAAACCTTTTTTTTTCCTTAATATTAGTTTGATTAAAAGTGTATGGTTCTGTCTTTCTCTCTTTTCTCTAACTACTAAAATTTATAATATTAAATATATTATCACTTCTATTATTCTATATATAGGATAGAGTATGTCTAAATGACGTGTAAAAGCCGATGCAAAAGACGTTACCTTGTTAATTTTTATTGTTATTAATTATAAATATATAATTAACTTGATGATGTATTAGAAGTAAAGGATTTTTTTTTCTCTCTATCTACAAATTAATAACATTTTACAAATTTTATAATTTGAATTTAAATGATCATAATAGTGAAGATAATCTTAATACAAAACTGGACTATAAAAAATTAAATAACTATTTATTATTATAATTAATTTAGATTTAGCTTGCTAATCTAATCAAATCTAATTGATATGAGTTATCATTCTTATCAGTTTGCTCCTTAAGTTTTAAAAGTAGAATCACTGTTATAATTTTGTTATATAGTTTCTACACTATATTAATTCATATGAGCTTGCTCTATGATATATTTTTTATATATAATATAATATACAAATTAAATTATATTAGATATTCTAATATAAATGAATCTCCATACAAATTTTAATTATCTTTCATTATTTGATTATTAAAAAGTAAATTATA
The DNA here is from genome assembly GCA_030710605.1 of Cordylochernes scorpioides. NCBI lineage: Eukaryota > Metazoa > Arthropoda > Arachnida > Pseudoscorpiones > Chernetidae > Cordylochernes > Cordylochernes scorpioides. Next base: position 89,793,547 of record CP092868.1, read on the forward strand.
AAAGTAATTTAATTTTGTAATAACAAACTAAAAAAACTAAAAAAAACTACAAACATATTAGTGTTAGCACCTCTTTTATGTTAATTTAAACTCGCTAAGAATTGCCTAAGAAAAAATTGTCGAACTTGTCCCTCTCTTAAGAACCATGACACTTTTCAAACAACTAGTTGTAAATTAGTGAATACTATTTATAAATTAACATGCCAAATTTGTCAACTATCATATATAGGACAAACTTGTAATCCATTAAATATACGAATAAACCTACATAGAAACCACGCTAAAAAATCAATTGGTAATATATATATGAAAGAACACAATCAATTACATACTTTAACAACTTTAAGATAGAAATACTAGACATATGTCAAAACAAAAAACAACGACTATTATTAGAAAACAACTACATTATAAACACAACACATTATTCCCTTATGGACTTAACGACGAATTAAACTACACATACAAACCACAAACAGAAGAAATTTCAACCTATGAAATCAGCTGCAAATACAAAAAAAAAATGAATTTAAAACTAAACCTAATAAAACTAGAGGTAAAACTACCAATAAATTAGGTTACATTGAATTTGAAGAATTACTGGACCCAAAACAAATGTACACTAACAACTTCGTCGATAAATTTATTAAAACATTATTTAAACTAAATAATAATAAATTTATCAAACTCATAGAATATATTAAAATTCATAATCTGACTAACAGATTAATAGATATCACACACGACATCTTTAAATACAGAAAAATTAAACAATCTACTAATAACATTAATATTATCATTAAATTTAATATAATTTATTTAATCATATTAAATATAATGATATTTTAATAACCAAATCATCAATAATCTTTTCCCTATAAAAAATTTAAATTCAAAACAATCTGGAGATACAACAAAAATATAGGTAATTTAGTTTGCAATTATAACCAATTTATTAATAATTTGGCAAATTTTAAAAAAATTAAATGTAATTGCAACAACTATATTGATAAATATAAGTTCTCAGGTCATATATTAACTAGCAATTTTTCTTTTTTAAATCCAGAATATCAGGAAATTTTAAATAAAGGGTATAAATATATACCTCAAATTAAACACAATTATAATAATACAATTAAATCTATAATAAAAGATATAGATATTTTCATAAATAAAACTAGTATAAAATACAGTATTCCAGAATTTACTTTTCTGGAATGGAAACATAATATTAAAAAGGAAATTATAAATTATTATAATACAGTCGAACTTGGATAATTCGAACCCCAAGGGACCATAAAAAAATTCGAATTATCCAAAAATTCGAATTAAAAACGGAAATTCTATTTATAGGAAATTCTAGGGACCAAGATAAATATTCGAATTAAAGAGGTTTTCGAATTAAAGAAGTTCGAATTATCCAAGTTCTACTGTAATACACTTAAATACACAAAACCTAATTCAGACATTCCTTCTTTTAAAGAAAATATAATTAATTTACAGAAGGACTATATTATCACTCCTATAGATAAATGTTCCAATAACTTATCTTTAATTTGTAAAAATCTATACCACGATATACTAAAAAAGGAAATTGATAATAATCATAAATACACTTTTGCTAGAACTACAGCCACAAAAATCAGAAAAGACATCAAAAACGTTGAAAATTCACTAAAAATTTATAATAACCACAAAAATCCAAACATACCAAAGTTCTATATAATTCCTGAACTACACAAAAAACCTATTTCTTTCAGAACAATCACATCTGGTATAAATTCAGTCATAAAAAACATTGATATACAATTAGCTTCAACACTACAATTTATTATAAATAAATTAACTAATAAATATAATTATAAATTTATCGACTCAAATAAAAAAATCATTAATTATTTAATGAACAATTGGACAAACATTGAAACAGTACACACATTTGACTTTGAGGACCTATATTCTAAAATAAATTTAAGAGATCTAAATAATAAAATAACCAATTTATTTAATGAATTCATTAATGACAAAACTTTCTACATTAAAATTATTCATAACAGATATAAAACAATTAAATTAGATCTTAAAACAGCAAAAACTCTACTGGAAACATTTTTAAATTTTAACTATATAGAATTTAAAAATAAAATATATATTCAATCAGAAGGCGTTCCCATGGGAACTTCTTCTAGTCCTTTATTAGCCAATCTAATATTGTTCTGGTACGAAAGAGAATACTTTCTACAAAATAATATTAATTGGCAAATATTCCGATATGTAGATGACATAATAATATTTAATAATCCACAGTTTAAAAAATTAATACCTGAAATATATCCTAAATACTTGAAAATTAAGAACAATGAAAAAATTTATAGAAACGAAAAAGTTAACTTTTTAGACTTGAATATAGACCTTACAAATAGTGCTGTTAGAGTTTATAATAAAAAGAGTAATTATAATTTCAACATTATAAAATACTGTAATATGAATTCTAATATATCATTAAATTGCTGTAAGGGTATATATTTTGGTCAGTTTCTAAGATTTTATAGAATAAATAATATATTAGATAATTTCATAGAAGATTTTAAAAATTTAAACATGGAATTTATTAAAAACAAATTTAGTATCAGACAAGTAAAATATTTCAACAGTATATCAATTATAAAATATTTAAAAAAAATAAATGGAAATATCCATTTATGAAATCAACTTTCTATAATTTCTCTTAATAATAAATAATACAAATTTATAATCTTTAACAGTTAATTAAACTTTGATTAAATAACTGATTAAAAGATTTTTTCACAAGATTCTTAAAGTGTTGTAGTATAGAGTTCATTTTGTTTAATCTCCAATTTCTGGGGAGGAAAATGGAAGTTAAATAAAGGTGAATTTGCACAATTAATAGCTTTAATAAACTCTTATAATTTGCCTTTTTAAAGGAATATTAAAAGATGAATAAGTGTTGAATCAGTTATTTTGATATAACTAGCTGTAAAGATTATGAAATTTAGCTTTCTTCCCTTAACTATTTTTCCTTTCTTCTTTAATTGTCTTGTTGTTCAAAAAATTCAGAATAAATGGTCTAAATTTGAAATGTCCCCCCCGCAACATGTGTCAGCCAGAAATAGATATTCACAATGGAGGACGCCGCGGTCGAGGTAGGTTTACAGTTGGAATTTGTTAACACTTGTATCTGTTATATATGTTCATTTAAATATTTCACTGAAATAACTTAATATTAACACATAAAATCCGGTTTAAAAGAGGTCTATGACATAATAAAGAAGGGGTGAAATGTCAGCTGGGCTTTTATCTGAAGATCCCCGGTCCAGCAGATCTCTTTTTCCAATTTATTTCAATATAAATTTTTTGTGTATGTCTGGTCTACCATTAGGGTTTCAAAACATAATAACCAAACTTATAACAAATGTTAATTCATACTATAGATATATTACTAAATACAACTATTTATAATCATATTATAAAATAAAAAAACCTTAAAAAATCTTTAAAAAAAAAAAGGATAAAATATAAAATTATAAAAATATATATATATATATACTAACAATCTTATCTACCTTCTTTACAAACCTTTTTTTTTTCCTTATTATTAGTTTGATTAAAAGTGCATGGTTCTGTCTTTCTCTCTTTTCTCTAACTACTAAAATTTATAATATTAAATATATTATCACTTCTATTATTCTATATATAGGCTAGAGTATATCTATATGACGTGTAAAAGCCGATGCAAAAGACGTTACGTTGTTAATTTTTATTGTTATTAATTATAAATATATAATTAACTTGATGATGTATTAGAAGTAAAGGATTATTTTTTCTCTCTATCTACAAATTAATAACATTTTACAAATTTTATAATTTGAATTTAAATGATCATAATAGTGAAGATAATCTTAATACAAAACTGGACTATAAAATTAAATAACTATTTATTATTATAATATATATATATATTATGTAAAAAAAAAGAGATTTTCTGCTTATTTTGATTATCTTGAGGATTATGTTATGGTAATGCAGTCGTGGTTAAAATCTTGAAACTATAATAATGAAAATGTGAGGATTATAAATAGCTTTAATTGAACTTATGGAATATAGAAAACATAATTCGATAAAAGTACTGCCTGTCTTAAGGCGAGTAGAACAAGGAAAAACAAAAGATTCTTCACATAATTACAAAGGTTTTAGCCGGCCATCGGGAAACAACAACAATGAGCTTTAAAGGGGAAGCGTGACCTCTGGCGGTCGATTTAACAGAGTATTTGAATCTATGAAATATAATTTTAAATAAAATAATATTTTAATATAACATATATACATGCTCAACACCACAGATTATTAAGTCACAGATGATTATCACTAAAGAATCAAAAATTTTATTTAAAAAATAATATCCAACATAAAATCCTGCAGGTTGGCCTTCCGGTGGAGAAATATCAAATTATTTTTGTAAAATTGGAAGATAGAAAACTCTGAAAAATAAATTGTAACAAAATACTGCCTTCGAGGATAAGTTTTATTTGAACGATCTCTCAAGCTTTCTCTCGGGTATTACAAAACCTTACCACAAGAGTATACAACGAAATAAATCCTTAGATAGTAGTTAAATATTCATTTCGTTGTATAATCCTGTAGAAGGGTTTTGTGATACCCAAAAGCCTGAGAGATTGTTTAAATAAAATAATAAACTTATCCTCGTAGACAGTGTTTTGTTCTAAATATCAATTTATTCTAATGAAGATCTATATATTTTTCAATGCTCTTTTTCTTAATTGTTTATTTTCTTTTTGATAATTCTGTTACCTACTCTACTACAATATGTATTACTGTAAATAGTTTCACGCGCAATTATCGAGATCGGATATAGCGTGTCTTGTTCACAACTGGTAATAAATACATTTCATTGCCTTTGTCACTAGATTATTAAAGGTATCATAATGTTTTTTTTTTTATAGATTTCTAGACGATTCTGTACGGACTTCAGTTGATAATAATCACTACCATGCTAAAATTTCCATTAAATTGCTAAAAAAATATATAATCGTCCTCCTAAAATTATCGACCTCTGTGTAGAGGATAAAAATGAGCTAATATCAGAGTACTTCTCTAGAAATATTGTCACAGAATTATATTTGTAGTGGTCTACTCTCGGTTTATTATCATTAGTCACGTGACGCCAGCCATTTATTTGTAAATATTTTGCTTATATAAATCTCAGTTGTTTTTTGATATTGACAAAATTTGTAAATACTTTTACTGTTGAAATAAATTTGCTTTATGATTACTCATTCTGGTCTCAATCATAACCTTGATATGAACGAATCAAACATTGACATGAAGCTGCAGCAACGGTGTAACAATATGTCAGATATGTGAAAAAAAAGTAAAAGTGTGATAATGTACTGGGATAAGATATATAAATTAGGAAAAAGAAAAAGGCATCTTCTTAACGTTAAACTGAAAGTTGCTGATGGCTTGTGCCATCTATCTTTTTCATAATAGGTCAAATAGTGCCAGTCCTTACATCCAGTATTAACAGAAAGGCACAAGAGAACAGATAGGAAATTGAGTTTCAACTTGATTTCAAAATCTCTGACTCATACACTTCCTTTAGGCCAACACTGTTGACATTTTAGTTACACTCTGACCAAAGTGGAAGTAGCAAGTATTCTCTCAATTCGGTTTTTGGAAAAACAACTTGATCAGAAGATATAGATGTCTATTGCCCAACAAATATTTTGGAGCAATAATAAGTTATGGTAAATTTGTATCTATTTTCTTTCTTTTCTGATTTTTTATATTGTTACATCATGATTAATGCGCCTATTCTACAAATTATTTATAATATTATTCTCCATATATTTCAAATCTAAATTTTATATTTATTTATTTTTATTAAACAGAATATTATCATGAAATATTATGTACTATAAAATAATTTGTATTTTGATACACTGAATACCCAACCTGCTTTAAACTTTGATGTGATAAATAAAGAGATATTCTAGGTGCTACCTAAAAATATAGTTGTCTTATTAGGATGGTTGAAACACGTTCTGGAAAGATGCAAGACGCGTCTAAGGAGAGAATCAAGACTGAAGAATCTGCCAAACCGCAGCCTAATGCCACAATATTGTGCTGAAGAAATAATTTTATAACTTTATTTTTGTTGGGAAAAATTATAGGTATAAAACAATAAAAGAAGGACAAGAGATAAAATTATATGTACATCAGCAGCTCACGCCGGCCTACCCTATCCAATAACCGCTAGCCAACTAACAATCCAACAAAACTGCGCTATATAGACAGAGATTTAAATGACATAGACAATGATAGAATGCTATGCAAATCACAAGAGTATTTCATCGTAGAAATATCTGGAATTTTCACTTTCAACAATTTTATTTATATAATCAATGAAAATACACAGCGTAATATAAGTCTGTATTTATGATATCTTCGTATATGTTTTATAACTTCGTTGTTAAATAGTGGATTAATGGAGCAGTGATATAAGCAGTTCGTTTTCGACAGCCATTTCTTGGGTTCGAATCCCAACTTGTGCACTTTTTGGGTTATAAATATCTCTCTCTAGCTGTAAATAATTTGTTAGTTTTGAGTGTAGCCACTTAGTGGTGCTGGCGTCATAAATAAATAATATTTAGTTTAATCGTTTATCTAAATTCGAAACTATTATATACGCGTATGATTCTTTGAAAATTAAACCCTCCCAGCGGTTTCACCACTGATGAGCCAGGCCCTCCCATTAATTTTTCCATTGCAGTAAGGGTAGTATAAATTATTTAATTTTCAAAAGAATCATACGCCTCTATAATAGTTTCGAATTTTCATAACAGATGGCAGGCTGATGCATCATAATCATTTAACTGTGTAGTCATATATTACTACGCTACAATGTAATAGAATAATGTGTTCTGTGTGTGGTTGTATTATATTTTATAAATATACGGTTTTTATTGCTAATACCTGTTCCAAATTTTAATTTACTGTTCTTCGTGTTTAGTATTCAACTGTGACTTTTCTATACATAAATAATAGTGAATTTTTATCGTAGTTTTTAAGCAGGAGAGACGCACCTCACATTGGCATAAAAACGATTTATCTGAACACATCTACAATATTTTAATTGTGGATCTTGCACATAGGAGCATTCACGTTCAAGTTGACATATTTTTCTCAAAGCGCTTGTTCACAAAAATAGAATCAAAATTCAAATATTCTCTCAAAGATCTCAATGATGTGCGAAGAAAGTATTGTATGCGCTACATTTAACAACCGGACAAATGGTATGAAACCGTTAATTTTACTATCTACGACTCAAGCTTGAATCCCGTATTGACAATTATTTTCTGAAAAAAAAAAAAAGATTCAATGTGATGGAGCATCGATTTTTGTAAATTTTAACTTTCGAGTTAATGGTAATGACTGAACTGGCACACTTATGAGAGCAAAGGTCTGAATTCTTTCAACAATTGTAGACATGTAGTGCACTTGAAGTAAAAAGCAGAAGTCGCAAACTACCCACCATGATTATCATGTTCGTTGCATCTAAGTGTCTACTAAGGATTTATTTATTATTTATTCAGAATATATTTATAGGCAATTAGAATATATATTAAGAAATTTGTGATCGCTCTCTCCACCGAAGTACTACACAAATCTCGTGTAAATTTCTCTTAAAATCTCAATAAAGGTCGTTTAGGTTGAATCTCATCTAGATGTATATACAGTTGAACTTCCATGAGAGGACACTCGTGCTAAATGACACCTCTCTATAAAGGACACTTTGGCTCTGCAATTAGGCGTTCTTTACAGGGAGGTTCTACTGTATATACAATTTGAAGTCAGAGTTAACATTAAACAATATCAATATGCGTACTATAGTAATAATAATAATAAATAATAGAATCAACAAAATATAATCAGCGCCCCGGGTAAACATTCTAGCAGTTGTCGAGCCTACAGAACAAAATATGTACATATGTGGTGATTTAAACCAACAACCCCATATTGTATATAACTTATAATAAGATTTAATGTTGTATAATAGAAACACATCTGTAAATGATTATACGTATTATTGACATGTGTCTTTACATCATCATATGTAATGTAATTTGTACAAACTGATGATAAATAAATAAAAATCTGTAATAGATTAAAAGTTGAGCTAAGCAAGAGATAGAAGTCATAACGTCAAAATCAGATAGATTTAGAATTCCCACAACAAGCTCTAAAAATGGACCAGACCACCCACACTTCACATATGGTGGAATGCAAAGCCCCCTTTCACACCTGGTGACATGCAAGGCCCCCTTTCTCAGAAACGGCCCCCTGTCACATAAGCCCCCCCCCCCCCCCCCGTCTTAACCTATAAATACAGTCCCTTTACAGTCACTTGACAGTTAGTTCACCCTCAGTGCAAGCCCGCGTCGGTCGTACCTCATGTCGATCTCATCCATCATGTAGACGAGTAAGAAACTTCTATCTCCATCTTTCGCTCCTAGCTCAACTTTTATCTGTGCACGGAACTTTCTTAGTGCAACTGTGTCTTCGCTTTTTGTGTGGACATTCCCAAGCTTTCCACTCTGCCTCGACCACGACTGCCTGTACTCTGTGAAAACCTTTAAAGGACTTACAAGGTGCAGAGAGGTACTGGAAAACTCCCCATCCTGACTGTTCCTCTTGGTCAACACAGTATAGCGAGAGTCAACACTTTATCATCACAAAGTTAATCGACAGGATTCTACAAGAGCTACCAGAACTTCAACTTATTTCAGATAGTCGACAGGATTCTCTACAAGGCTTACCAGACCTCAACTTATTTCATACATACTTTGAAACTACAGTGGTACCTCGACATACGAGCGCCCCAACATACGAGTTTTTCGAGATACGAGCCGACAAGCAAGTGCTTTTTTGCTTTTAGTTACGAGCGAAATTCGAGATACGAGTTCGGTTCGGTAGTGTTGAAGATATTAATCTGTGATTTTGACCAGTACTTTTGTTTTGTTTTTGCTTTTCCTAAAATTTTTCTTTAGTAGAGGAGGAGATTGTATCTCTGGGGAAATCCATGGGTTTAGAGGTGGAAGAGAGAGACGTGAACGAGCTCATCGAGGAGCACACCCAGGAACTGACGACTGAGGAGATACAAGAGTTACAGTCACAGCAGCATACTGAGGTTATGCAAGTAATTGGTTTTGAGGAGTCAGAGGAGTGGTTATTTCTACAAGTGAGATAAAGGAGATCTTAGGAATGTGGGAGAGAGTTTCACAGTTCGTGGAAAAAAAAACACCCAGAAAAAGTTGCAACAGGTCGTGCATCTGACCTTTTTAATGACACTTGCCTAACTCATTTCCGGAACATTCTGAGAGGGAGGAAGAAACAAACCTCCTTGGACATGTTTTTTCTAAACGGCCTACAGGTGAAAGCGAGAAAAATATAGCGAAAAAGGCAAAGACCAGTGAGTATATCTAATTTATTTCTTTACATTCTCTTTTTTGTTTTTGTGCAATAAATATTTGATATTTATAAATACGTTTTTATTATTTAAAACCACGTAACAAAAATAACTGGGGTGACATTTTGGAGGTTGGAACGGATTAATGGTAGTTCAATTGTTTTGTATGGGGAGATTTGTTTCGAGATACGAGTAATTCAAGATACGAGCAAGGTTGCGGAACGAATTAAACTCGTATGTCGAGGTACCACTGTATGTGAATAAAATAGTTTAAACAGTTACACGCAAATATATACATAGGATATAGCGTGTGTTTTGTAATAAATATATAAAATTAAAATAGATAGAGGGATAATCTTCAAACACAGAAAATAAACAAAGGTTTAGAATTAACCAAAAATATTGTTACTTCGATAAGATTCAAATTTTTGAATTTGTCTTTCGTAAAATTAGTTTGATTTTGTAATTCGTCTGATTAGTTAATGAAGTACAGTTTTGAGATTAAAGTGAATATATTTAACCCCTGGCGGAAATCCGGATGTGGAATACTTGATAAATGGTATTAATTCTCTAATATTATACAATCGAACCTGGATAATTCAAAGCCCAAGGGACCAAAAAAAAATCGAATTAACCAAAAATTCTATTTTTATTTTATTTTTTGCTTATCCCTGTACACGTGGTACAGGCCATGATAATTATGGTGGTTAGAAGTTGGCCAATACCTTTATTGTAAGTGCACCACATGTCTACACATGTGAAAAACAGTTCGACTTTGCACTTACAAATGTGCCAGAGCCCCGTTTAGTTACTTGCACTCGCTGGTGGGTTTGGACTTTTGCAAGAATCGGGGGCCATTGAAGCATTTTTTCTTTCATCAGAAAAAAAGTGCTCAATGCGGGAATCGATCTCGGGTCGTAGCGGACGAAAACCAACCATAGCGTTCGAATTGAAAATGGAAATTCTATTTATAGAAAATTCTAGGGACCGAGATAAATATCCGAATTAAAGAAGTTTTTGAATTAAAGACGTTCGAATTATATAATTTCTAATATATTTTCCAAGGGTTCGCGCGACTTTTGTGAGACTTGCAACACTGAGGACGAACTCAGCGTAGATAAAGGATAAACGTTTCAAACTGTCAAATGGAGGAATCCGCCGGAATTTCCAAGAACGGCTTCCGTCCGGAACTGCTACAGATAACCTGCCTTGGAACTTCTCTCTACCTAGCTCGGCTCTGTGATTCTGCTGAAGAATTGCGGTCATTCTCTGATTGGAAAGACAGATCACTTTGTTCGGAATATATTGTAGAAAATAACCAAACAGGTTTATGTAGTCATGCAAAATGATCCTGTCGACTAAATATAGTGATGCAAAATGATCGTGTCGACTTTTTATTGTATTGCAAATGATACTGTCGAATATCTTTGATAATGCGTTTGTTCTGTCGGTTGACTGTTGTGGCATGATAGTTGATTAGATGCAGTCATGGTGGCCACAATGGTCAAAGTGGTTCAGGCATGAATGGAATTGCACAAAAGGACGAGGCATGTTGGATGTTACTTCAGAGAGAGTGGCCAAAGAAGCCGACGCCAATCAAGGCAGGTCTGACGAGACGGTCTGATCTATTCTAGTGTCAAAGAGACTGTTTGTAATTCGACTATGTTTTTCGGACCGACGATGTAATCGGAGACTTTCCTTCTGTCTGGGCGCCAGCTGTCACTCAATCTAATTTTATTATTTCGTTTTGGTATAACAGGATGGCCAAACTGGCAAGTTGAATTGTGTCTACAATTTTGGTTGTTACACTATGGCTATATTACATATGGGGATATTATGTATATATTGAAATATATTACAACACATATATATATATATGAAAAAACAATAGAAAAAATAAAAGATAAGTGGGTCAGGTGTTGATATTAAAAATAGAGAAGGCATACGCAAATTTGGCCTTAAATACCCATTTCTTGATTTCTCGGGAAGCCATTGGGACTAAAAAATATTTTTGGTAGCAGTGGTTACAGCCTACTTCACGCTGACGAGCGCCACAGCGCGAAACGCGTTCGTGGATGGCTTTTCTTGATTTGTCAAGAAATTGGGTTGGCCAAATATCACGGATCAAGCTAAATAAACGTGTAGTTTATATTTGCTCCACTAGATGGCGCTCTGCCATCTAAAAAGCACATGTGCTCGTGGTCAGGAGATGCCTTCTTTATTTTTAATATATATATATATAGAAACCGTTTTTTTTTCTTTTGAGAGATGCTCTCTGTATATCAAGATTTTTTATTAATTATATATATATATTATTTCTAAAAATTTGGAAATTATATATCGAAAATTTTCCAAGATTGTTAATGAATTAATCAACATTTGACGTTATATGAAACAATATTTATAAATATAACACCTATACTAGCGCTAATGTTTCTTTTTTCCCAACAAAGGAGTTTATAATGCCTTATTACAAGGATTACCATTGTTGGAAAAATTGAAATGTTCACGCAAAAATGTATATAGCCATGAATACAATATGCAGCGCTTATACTTTGTAACCCCAAATTTTATATTTGTGACAACCCGAAACACGTTCTTGGTGGATTATCTTGATTTATCAAGAAAATAGGTTGGCCAAATATCAAGGAACAGGTTAAATTAATGTTTAGTTTATTTTTGTTCCACTAGATGGCGCTCTGTCATTTAGAAAACGCTCGTGTTAGTGGTCAGGATATGCCTTTTTTGTTTTCTATTTGTGACAATGTGTTATTAATATCTTTAAAGTCGTTATATTTTTATAGTCACACATTATATTTTCATCTTTAAATAATCGGATTTTTGGTATTGTAATTGTAATACTCAGAGAATCTGAATAAGACTGAAAGGTCTTAATAAAGCTTTTTGTTGTTGTGGTATTGTAATTGTAATATTCGGAGAATCTGTAAAAGACTGAAAGGTCTTTAAAAAAATTTCTGTTGTTGTGGTATTGTAATTGTAATACTCGGAGATTCTGTTCAAGACTGAAAAGTCTTAATAAAGTTTTTTGTTGTTTTTGTATTGCAATTTTAATTTGAATAAAGTATAATAGTCTCGAATTTTAGCACCAAAATTTTATTATAATTTTGGCAAACAAAATTCTTCAATTTATTTAGTGCTGATTTTTGAAAAAGTTCAACCTCACTAGCGAGGGCAAATAACCAAACAGACATTTGTAAGTGCAAAAGTCGAACTGCTTTTCAAGTGTGTAGACATGTGGTGCATTTACAGTAAAAGCAGTCGCTAACTACCCACCATGATTTTTATGGCCTGCACCTTATGTACTAGGGATAATAATAATTTTAAAAACTGTGTGTGTGGATAGAGTAATATCAAACTTTATTAAACCAGAATTATAATTTAAAATTTAATTTGTTATTTGATGATATATATTACTTTTATGTTTATATAAAAGTTCGTACCTGGATCTTTAAAGAAAAGAAAAAAAAATCCTAAAATATATATTTCGGAGTTTGCTTCCTCTTTATTCATTAATTACACAGTAAATTTAATTCACAAATTCTTGTAGATCACATGAACACAAATGAATTTGTAAATTAAGTTTATAGTGCAATAAATTGATAAAGAGAGAGCAATCTCTCGAAATATTTAAAGAAAAAAATGATTTTTTTTCTTTTCTTTACAGATTCAGATACGCCCTTTTATATAAACCTATTTGATGGATCGCCATTTGACTCAAAAATTTAGTTTCATGTTTAAAGTGATATGAGTGGAAACAACTAATGACAATGAAGGCTACCAGATTGAAACTGCTCTAGCTAGCTAGATATTGAAGCCAACAGGATTAATTAGAACAGCTAATCCCCTAGCTGAGCTGACTGTGTGTTTTCCAATATATAACATACTAGCGGATGTACCCGGCTTTGCCCGGGTTTTACCCGAGTAAAGGTTTGTCTAACGAAAATTTGTTAAAACAATTCTCTATAAACTTATTTAAAAAATATATATATATTTTGATAATTTGAAACTCGTAAATTTGAATCTCTCGATAAAGTGAACATTTTTTCCCAGTCCCTTGAAAAATACTCAATAAGTTGAATAAAATCAATATTAATTGGTTCCCTCGGTAATTGGAAGTTAAAGGAATAGTATCTTTGCCTTGGAATTGTATCATTATTCTTGTCTCAAATAAATTGCCGTGTCATCCTGAATTTTGTCTTTCCTAATTTTCTAAATTACAAAATAATCATTTTATAAATTCTCCCAATATATATGTTGTAGATAAATGATAAAACTAACTTTGACTTGTGCGCAATTAATAGGTAGAAAATCTTACTTTTGATAAATAATCTTTAAGATAATAAACTTAGTGATAATAAAACTTATAGATAAAAAAACTTGTTATCATCGTCGCAATGGGGCGCTGCTTGAGAGTTAAGTCTACAAATCTACAAATAACTCTATGGATATTCAAGAAATTATTTTTCAAAAACTTTCCCGGGGATATACCTAATAATATCCCAAAATTTCACGGCGATTGGATGTATGGTTTTTGAATCTATTGAGTACAAACATACAGACAGACATTCAATTTTATATAAATATAGATATAATTAAGTAAATTTCGGAAGTATATATACAATCATATATTCCACATCTACATATGCTTCCACAAGTTACAATAGTCTGATTGAACGAAGTTTAAATTGGGTTCTATCCGATTCTTGCGATACACAGTACGAGTAGGGTAAACTATATATAATTTAATAATCTATAATTAATTAATATATATATTGATATATAGTAATTAATTGAAAAGGCATATATTGGATCAAATGTCATTTATTTTACCAATATTTCAGTTGGCTGAACGCCAACCTTAATATGTTATAATACCTTGATAAAGGTTGGCGTTCAGCCAACTAAAATATTGGTAAAATAAATAATATATTGATTCAATATATGCCTTTTAATTAAGGATTCATTTATGAATTGCTCTACTTTCAAAACAATTTATAATATGAATATATGTTATATGAAAATATTATTTAATTTCAAATTATATTTCCTGGAAAAAAATACTTGACCGCCAGAGGTCGCGGCTTTAGACTATATAAAATGTATTTCTGGAATTTTCCGTGTTATGTAACAAGTTGAGTGACTATAAAATTTGGATGGAACTGTATAGGAATTCATTAAGAATAATAGTGCGAATTGTATGATAAACATTATAAATGGATTGATACAAATGATTTATTATAATAGATTTATCTTCGACATTTATTGTTGTAAATATTAAATGAATATGTAAATTTATTATAAATGATCTATTCTCATAAGTTGTAATTATTTTAGAAAATTTTGGCAGAATTGTGAATAAACTCTGACGCTCTTTGATTATAGAAGGATTTTTCTGTAACGCTTCGTTATTTGTGTATTCATTTTGTAAGAGAGATGTTTAATTCGGTGAGGTGATGCAACAGACGCTCACTCAAAATCAATTTACAATTTATTAGAAGTCAAGTGTTATACGATAAATAGAGAATTGCTATTGTTTGTCTTTTTTCTCCTTGACCTTTCTTCTTGTATATAGCCAATTTGTTATGATGTAAAGAAATGTATTGACGCAAATATCCCTGAGTTTGGTATATCGCCTTATAGAATGTTGATAAAGTTATTATTAGTATATATATACGATAAATAAGTATAATAGGTTAAACAAGTTAAATTAGATTAATCAAATATAAATCTCCGAGGAAAAGTTTCTTCATTACACTTTTTTCGGGTTTATAATATTTCGGGTTTTAAACGACCCTTCTACAGGTAAAAGCTTTTCATAAAAAGGAAGCTATGCTATATCGGGGTTATTTATATACATTACTATATTTACATATTTTGGTTTGGACTATTTATATTTTATTTTAAATATTAATTTATACAATTTGATATGAAAAAGGTTATCCTAAAAGTTAACTACAAATCAAAATATTTTACATATTACCAAATTTATCTATTAGAAAAGTTTTGAAATATGTTACTATTGTTTTTTGGATGAATAGAGAGATATTTTGTATTAAGTTTTTAGCAGAAAAGTTTTTTTGATAATTAGGACTTTTTAACTAAACTATGATATCGTAAAAATAGAGGCTGCCTAGCCGGCATTCATATTTATATGAAAAATAGACACTTCGGCCAGTTGGAGTTTTTTTATTTTCTAAACTTTTCGACAAAAATCTTTTGTCTTCGTCAGGAGAAGTAAATAAAAGATGTACTAAAATCGAAAAATCACGTAAGAACGCCCTTCCAACTTCAGAACAATTTTTAACGCCTTGCCAAATGTTTTGTTTTATTTACTTCTCCTGACGAAGACAAAAGTATTTTGTCGAAACGTTGAGAAAATAAAAAAAACTCCAACTGGCCGAAGTGTCTATTTTTCATATAAAAATAAACTATGAATAAGGAATTTCAATGTGTCACTGTGACACAGCCGCCAGCCCTCCCGGCGCCGTGCTACAATAAAGGTATTAAAATATTAATAATATATTCCATATAAACAAGAAAGGCAAATATTTTCGAACACCATTCAGAAGAGAAAACATAATTCTACGGTGTGAAAGTTAAAAGTGACCTGTAGGGAAATATCTAGGTATTGACCAGCAGCATCTTTACAAATCCTCCGTGGAAACTGTGATTTCGATTTAGACAAGGTTGGCCATATCGGGAGTCCGCATCTTGAAGCTATTTCCTGGTGCCGTCGCTCATTTGTCGACACCTCTCTATGTTACAATAAAACCCTGCCTCCATGAGTTACTTATTTAGGTGCTTTCTCCATTTTGCCAGGAATAAAGATAACCTATGGATGATAGTCAAATATCGAGTCTCTCACCTCGTAATCCGAAGAATACATTCTTAAAACTCTGTTTTTTTTCTAAATTATGAAAAAGAAAAAAGCATCTTTTATCGTGCAATTGAAAGTTTCTGATTGCTCTTGCCATCTATCGGAATAAATATCAACTATTCGTTGATTTTCAATTATTCCAGAATTGACCGAATAATCATTCTTGTGGCCAATTCTGGAATATTTTAAAAAATAACGAATAGTTGATATTTATTCCGTTAGATGGCGCCAGCCATCAGCAACTTTTAGTTGCACGATAAGGAGATGTATTTTTCTTTTTTCATAATTTATGCACCTTATCCCAGTACAATAACATATTTTCGTACAGATGAGGCTGCCTGGACGGCATTCATAGTTCTTCGAATTAAAGATACTTCGAGCAGTAAATATTTTTATTATATCAGAGAGATAATAGAAAGATTTACTGACCGAAGTATCTTTAATTTGAAGAATAACATATTTGTACTATTTTTTTCACATTGTTTTTGTAAAGTCGGAGGAATCCTCTGAAATTAAAATTTCAATAAAACGTAGTTTCTGAGGATAAGTTTCTTCTTTTATAAAGTAATAAACCCATCTTCGGAGGCTGCGTTTCATTGTAATTTAAATATCACAGAGAATTCTTCCGACCTTCCTATATATTTCCTCTTTAATACAGCTTACTATACAAAACTATATGCAATTATATAGTGTAGAAAAGTATATTTGTAATATAAATATAATTTATTCGAATTGTAAATATATGCTAAAAAAATTAAATAGATTTTAAAACACAATCACACACGACATCACACAACACAGGATTAATTAATTAATTTATTTTTTAAAAATATTTTTCTAATTTCACTTATATTTTATTTCAAAAATCCCAATTTTGCATTTAAATTTATTTTGATATTTTATTTTAACCAACTTTTCAAACATTTTTTGCGTTTTGTGTTTTCGGTAAAAATTTTAGTTTAACATTTTCTTTTATATTTTTTAAATTTATTTTTATACGAAAAATCTTTTAACACATAGTACAAATAATTTTAAATATAAAATAGGCGCTATTGTTAATTTTCAAAATATTCACACCCATATTTTACAAAATTTATTTTGTCCATAATATAAATATATTTATCAATTTTTTTCTCCCCATTGAATATAACAAAATATTTTCAAAACCTAATTCTGTTCACGTTAAGTGGCGCTGAGTTTGTTGTTGACACACTTTAAAATGTTATAACACCTTGATAAAGGTTGGCATTCAGCCAACTGAAATATTGGTAAAATAAATGATATTTTGATCCAATATATGCCTTTTTAATTAAATAATTTATATATGAAAAAGGGGCCTATCTGGATTTGTGAAAGGTGAAAAATATTTTTTTCTCAAAATATTTCGAAGGATTGCTACCTTTTTATCAATTTATGGCACATTAAAGAGAGATAAATCCCTCGAAAATTTTAGATTTTTTTCCTTTCACAGATACAGGTACGCTAGTTTTTATAAATTTATTCAATGGATCGCCTTTTGACTGAAAACAGGGATTAATTGTTTTATGACGTACTTCCTATTCGAATTTCCTACACGCCCGCTGGCATTGTCTCACAGGTGTTCCCTGTGGTTGGGGAATGAAACTGCCTCTCTTTCCTCAAAACATAGTGTAATTTTCTACGCACGAATAAAGAAACGCATTGCTACTTTTTATATTTTATTTTATACTTTATAGCAATTTTATCTTTTAATGAAATCTTACTTTTACAACGTTGAGAGGATGATTTTCTTCAAGAATTCTTTGAAATTAGCTTGATGGAGAAAGAATTTAGAATTTAATTTGAAGTGCCAATCAGTTAATTACTCCTTCTCTTAGAATCAATGATCCGGTGAAAAATACATTTTCCAGAAAAATAATCAACATTGGGATTTACTAGGATCACGTACTTTTTATTCCATAATCAGGTTTCTCAGTAAAACTGTAAAGGGAACACTTTGAACAAATAAAGAAACGCATTGCTACTGCTTATTTTCTTATATTTTATGGCAATTTTCTCTTCTAATAGTGTAATGTATATTTGAAATATGTTTCATATATTTATATAATAAATTGACATCTGTTTGGTCTTTTATTGTAGTTTCCTATTTCCACAAAATAAGACATATGTATATTCGTGAACAAAACTTAAGGAAGTGAAAAGTCTTTTAAATCGCCGGTCTTCTATTTTTTTTAAAGAGTTAGAGGCAATTGTGTTCACATTTGGTTATCTCGTGTGTCTACAATAAAGGTCCCTTGCGTATCAAATATCTTTCGGAGTTATTGTCTGAATGCCGATATGCATGCTAGAAGGCAAAACTTCTTTAAGTTTTGTCCATGATCATGATTTCAGACCAAGACTCGACAATTCGAAATTTTTTTCAAACTATAAACTTCTCTGTAATTCATTTATGCCAGAACGATACTTGTCATGGAATCTGTCATCGAAGATAATAGCCGTCATTGCACGGACTAGAATTACTTCAACTCTAGATAGAGAAAGTCATATTCTCATAATCAAAAAAGGAAAACATTCATTTCAAGATTTGTGGGAATATGATATCTGATGAAATCCCCCATTATATCATAGAATGCAAATATTTAGGTGAAGAAAGAGAAAAAACTCTTAAAAACACCTTCTGGAGACTTAGCAACCCACTAAAGACGCTGAGAACTATTTCAGAAAAGAAAAATATAGCAATAGAACTCTATAATTTCTACAGATCAATTGTAAATAGATTTATACACAAAAGAGGCAGTGAGGAAAGTTTTAGAACAGATGTGTAAATAAATCCCTTTTCAAACAAAGACTCACGTGCACAAGGGGAAAGGGAGAAAAAAAAATACTGTATTATTTAGTTGTTGTATGGCGAATCCATACAGGGCAATGGGCCCTAATAAAAGCTTGTTGTTGTTGTTTTTAAATTCAGACCAACTTTTATAAGTTGAGAAAAAGTTATCTCCTTAACGTGCAACTGAAAGTTGCTGATGGCTTGCGCCATACCCCTATATATATAAAAGTCAGTGTATGTATGTTTGTCGGCTATACACGTCCACAATACGTAACTAATCTGGCTGAAATTTTAACAGTATATAGAGTTGAATCTGGAAAAACTTATATGCAATTTTTCAGGCTTCTATCTCGAATATCATTAAAGTTCAACATATTTTCCCTATTTCACTCGCAACCAGCGCCTCACTGCGGTAACTTCGAGAAGTAAAGTTAAGGATGGATGGACCACGTGGGGCGACGGTGACCTTGAGTGACATAATGATGGCGTAGGGTCAAGAAATCACTTGCTATTATCATTTTATGTATATATCAATTTTAAAATATATTCATATATATATATATATATGTCGTATTAAGGTATATCTTTGAATAATTATAAATTTAAAACTCTAAATTTGTATATAAGAAATAATAGACGCGACAAAAAGAAACGCAGCCATTTTCTCTTTGTTTATTATTCAACTTCCCTCTTACCCCCTCGGGTCGTTGGTCAAAAAATTATATACAAGCATTGGCTATTTACTCTTTGATTATAGATATTAAAATATATGGATATTAAAATATATGGATATTAAAATATATGGATATTAAAATAAAAAATGTGTTGACTATTTACAAGTAGTGTGGGAATTATATTGCAGTGAACCTGTGGGGGTGTGCGCAAGATGAAATTCGTAGCTGCACAGTCTAGATAAAATTTTAAATTTTCTCTGAATTGAAAATATCCTAACGAGGTTATGATATGCTATTGATATTTTAAACTGTTATTTAGTACATCTTTATTCTCTAATAAGTCGATAGGATTCGAACAGTGCGGGGTTAAAAAGCTAAGACTACGGATGGTAATCTCTCGGCCACGACTGCTCACTTTGAAAATGTTCATATCTTTCTTCATCCTACGATCCCTATTCTTCCTATCGTTGGCCACAAGTTGGCTAGACCTATGTTCCAACCTGGAAGTCTGGATAACGTTGTCTGTGTACTTTTTCCTATGATATACTCGTACATTGAGTTTACGACTCACTCAATGGAAGTACATAGGTCAAAGCACTACAACCAAAATTTTCTTCTTTTTTAAAAAGGATGATCTCTAATTCTAACTAACATTTTGAAGTGCTCATCTTAGGATAGGTTTTACCGAACATCGATTTTCGAAACTAACCGATGGGGTTATACCATATCTTAGAGGATGATGTGTTTAAAAATCCAAAATTTTCTTTTTTCTTTTAACCCTCGATAGTTTATCTTATAAAAACGCTTATACTAATCCTATAGTTGTTCTATCGTATTGCTATTCGTAAATTAACTTATTACTATTGTTCTAAATCTGTAGGCCTTTACATCTTGTCTGTCCTACACCAGACAAGACGAACGGAGGTATGCGGGGTTGTTATACCCGACTAACGATAAGCGCTAGCCTCTGCATATTGTAAGGTGGCTAAAGATATTTATAGCTATTTAAACCCACACACGCATTAAGTGTTTTTATGTTCACATTTTAAAGTAATATATTCAAGTCTTCAAGGTCATATATCATTTGAGTTTATAGCTTGATTAAAATTATCATATCGCCTCATATAGTCCAACATTACATTTATATACAAATTTATATATTCCACTATTCTAACGGTCCATTTTATCAAGAACATTTTATAAGAGATATGTAGGTTTGTTTGTATGGGTAGAGGCAAAATATAAAACAATAAAGGAAGAAGGTATATACAAGATGCTAAATGAGTATAAAGAATCCAAAATATTATTGTGGTAATTAAAAACAATGGACATTTTTTAATTCTAAATATAACAGTTTTATACAAAAATGTACACAGAGTGATAACATTATTTATTAACGAGTCTTTATTTAAATAATGTGAAAATTCTTTGGTCGCCAAGGTTGTTGGCATAAAGACATCGGCATTTGGATTAAGTTTACTGTGTAATTTTTCTTTGGTAGTACCCAAATTACTTTCCACCATATTATCGAATGGATTGATTTTAGGGTCTAAGACCAATGTACTGGATATAGTGGGCTTTACTATTGACGAAAAAGTTGGTTTGGATGTTATTGGAAAATCAGGCTTATAAAATTTTTCATCCGTGAAAATACTGTTGTCCAAATGGTTAAACGGTTGAAACCATTTCCTTGGTCTGGAGGAACCCGGATCACCCAAGATATCTGTAGTGAAGTGCCTATAAGGAAATAGAAAATAGTTTTGTCTAGGAGGAGAGTCGGGAAGGTCCGTAGGAGGTGTGATATGGGGAATATTTTCTACATATCTACGAAGTTTTTCTATATTTATAATTTCTGTCTGTAACTGCAAAGGTCTATTTGGTCTATTAATGCGCACTACCTGAGGTGATAGTATTTCCAAGATCTCATATGGGCCTGTATAGTTAGGTTCCAACTTTGGAGTATTCGGATGCCTATAAACTTTCACCAATACTAGATCCCCTGGTACAAAATCAATCTTTTTATGTTTTTGATCGTACATTAGTTTTTCGGCCTTATGCCTTGCTTGAGTCTTTTGTAATGCTATTCTTCTTGCTTCTGAGAGTTCGGGAAATGTCTGAACATGGTTGTTTAAATTGTTTGGGACTATCCCTTTTAATAAATAGATGGGAGGAAATCCCGTCACTGTATGTGGAGTTAGATTGTAGATTCTGGTGACCCTTTCTATCTGTTTGGTCCATGTCTGTTTGGGGTGTTCTAAATGGAGTATCTTTAGTTTCCCTGTTATGGTTGCATTCAATCTCTCGCTCAGACCATTTGACTGTGGGTGATTTGCTGTGGTATACAAGGGTTTTATACCTTGTGAGATTAAAAACCTTCTAAATTGAGCGGATGTAAATGCAGGAGCTCGGTCTGTCAGTAGGTTTTTAGGAATACCTTCCTGAAATACCTTTTTTAGGGTTTGAATATAGGTCAGGGTAGAGGTAGATTTACTAGGAAAAGTCCAACAGTATCGACTCATGTGATCACATATTACATGTAAATAAGCTCGGTTACCACCATACTTAGTAAATCCGGCTACTGTGTCCATTGACATAAGTTCATAAGGTTCCTTCGCGAGTGGTAAGGTACCCATTTCTCCATAGGTGGGTCCTTTCGGAGGTTTTACTATTTGGCAAATTTTGCATTTACGGACATAGTTATTTATATCTTTGGTCATACCATCCCAATAATACTGACTAGTGATTAACCTAGTGAGTTGTGTGATTCCTGGATGGTTATACCATTCGTGTGCTTTCTGGAGTAACTTATTTCTTAATGTATCAGGTACGACTACTCTGGGTACGCCCTTTTTAGTAATAATCGCAAGTCCATCAGTATTGATGAGTGATTGATATTTCTCAGGTACACGATGCTGGTGTCCCTCCAATTGTTGAGCCTCTAGAAAACCGCAAAATGGTTGTCTTGATAGCAAGTCTGCCTCGAGTTGTTTTTTACCTTTCAGATAGTGTATGTCAAAAGTGTATGGGCTGAGTCTCAAGGACCATCTAAATAACCTACCTGACGGATTTTTAATATTTTTCAAATAGACTAGAGCTTGGTGATCAGAATAAATGGTGAAATGTCTACCAAGCAGGTACACCCTGAAGTATTCTATAGACTCAATGATAGCTAAACACTCCAGCTCCGAGATGGAGTAGTTCTGTTCATACTTGCGTAGAGAGCGAGAGAAATATTGTACAGGATGTTCTTCTCCATTTTCATCCTTTTGCTTTAGAATTCCGGATATCCCTAATGTACTCGCGTCACAATATAAGAAGCAGGGTAAATCTTCTTTAAAGATATGTAAAACTGGTGATGCAGTTAGGCTGCTTTTCAAATCTTCAAATGCCTTCTGACATTCAAGAGTCCACTTAAAAGGAATATTCTTTTTAAGAAGTATATTTAAAGGTGATCTAAGCTGTGCATAATGGGGAATGAATTTATGATATACATTTACGACACCTAAAAATGACTGTAAAGTTTTAACATTAGTCGGAGGTTGGATGGTTCCTATTACCTGAGTGTTAGTTAGGTGAGGTTTATAAGTGCCCTGTGTGATTTCGTATCCTAGGAAGCTAATGGAGGTCTTACATAATTGACATTTGTTAAGGTTGAGGCGGATATTTTCTGCCCTGCATAGTTGGAAGAATAAACGAAGATGTTCTAAGTGTTCTTCAAAACTATCAGAAAAAATTATAAAATCATCATAGTAGTGTTCTAGAAATTGGAATTTATATTTTCTAAGTATTTGTCCAATAGCTCTCTCGAAGATCTGTGGTGAGCTTCGTAGCCCGAAAGGTAATCTTTTAAACATGTACACTCCTGCGTGGGTGGTGAAGGCTAAATAAGGTCGAGAATCCGGATGGATAGGAACTGTCCAATAAGCGTTGCTCAAATCAAGGCTGGAAAAATACTTAGCTTTCGACAGTTTTTCTATCACTGATTCTATTAATGGTATAGGTTGGGGATCAACTGGAATGTGTTCATTTAATTTTCGAAAATCCACACACATTCTAAATGTTCCATTTTTCTTTTTTACTAGAGTAATGGGTGAAGCATATTCACCTATGGCTGGTTCTATTATATTATTTTTTAACATCTCATTGATTTGTATATCTATTTCTTTCCTATATGTAAATGGGATTCTATACGGTCGCAACCTGATTACTCTATCTGTATTTGGTTTAATCTGCACAGGTTGGATATGTAGGGTAGGAACTTTGAATGGGTCTGTAGGAAATATTTCAGCAAATTCTTTCAATAACCTAATTAACTTAAGGTCTAATAAGTTGTTTATCTTATGATACTTATCAATTAAATCACTGGTTAACTTATTTTCCCCTGGAATGCTTGATTGAGTGGAAAGTGTCTGTTGCAAATGATTAACATAGAGTGGATTACTTCCTGAAGGTGCACAGTGATTATCTAAGATTTGTGTATTAACAATATGAAGGTGTTGGTTTATATTATATTTCCTATCTGAATTTATCACATTGTATGCATCATGTACATAAGCCAAATCTGTTTCAAAATAAAAAAGAGTAGCAGGAATATTTGTGCCTTGTTGACTCACTACATTTCTATTGAAGTCAATTCTAGTTTTTAATTTTTTTAGAGTATATAATCCTATTAGTGCAATTTCATATGGTAGATTAAATATATAAAATTTTAAGCTAACTTTTCTTTTAAAAAAACTGACTGGTAAAATAACATAAAATATAGGTTGGATTGGTCCACTCAATGTATTAATTCTAGAATGCTTATTAACTGAATATTTAGTTATATTTCGAAATATATCTGATGGCAAAATTTTATGCAAATAATCAAAAGATATTAGGTTAATGGTAGAGCCAGTATCCACAAGAAATTTAACATTGAAGGTGAAAATAGATAAATTAAAGATTAGTCTTACATTATGCTGGTCCTTTCCTTGATGAGGGATCACATCCTTGTGATCTGGGTTGATGTCCGCTCGATGTGGCTGGTTCCCTGGGTTCCTTGGGCAGCGTGTTATCCGCGTAGTTGCGAAAGGCAAAACGTCCATCTCCAGGTCGACGAAAAGTTGCTAATTGCCCATATTGGGGCCGGTAATGACCTTGGCTAGGCGGGGGAGTGGATTCGGGTTGCCAGCGGTCAAATCCACGCTGTGGTGTCGGTTGTCCTCGAGTTACTGGCCGTTTTTGGATGGTTTTTACATAGTCCAACCATTCTTCAGGCGTCTGTGGGTTCCTGGTGTATATCATTTTCTTCAAATCATACGTTACACCTGCCGTAAGTGCTTCAACAATCTGTTTGTTTGGAAGTGAGTTCTCTAATGCACCCACAACCTTAAAATGGTAATAATCGTTAATTTTTTCTGGCTTTTCCAATTGGTGAGTGAACAATTCTTCCAACGTTGTCTTCTTCTTTGATATATAGATTGTGGACAGTTTCTGTTTGATATTTAAATAAGTCTCTTGTTCTAAGCCCAATCGATAAAATATATTTTTAGCTTCTTCTTCTAAATTTAGAATAACTAAATTTTTTCTGTCTCGTTCATCGTTCGTTGCATCCTCAATGTTACGAAAGAAAATATTTATATCTTGATTGAGGCCAGAGAATTTACTTATATGATTTTTATTTGAGATCGTCTGTTGTTGTATAATTTGTGTTAGTAAATTAATTTGTTCTTTCATTAATTTAAATTCCATATTATCGTTTCTGTCAGAAAAATGAGTGTCGGTATCTGACTTCCTTTTTGGCATTTTTGTGGCGAATGGTTGTAGGCTAAAGGTTAAATCCAATAAAGTTTTAAAAAAGAAAAAACGTACCGGTTATTATATCCTGTGTCGGCTAAATACTGTCGTATTAAGGTATATCTTTGAATAATTATAAATTTAAAACTCTAAATTTGTATATAAGAAATAATAGACGCGACAAAAAGAAACGCAGCCATTTTCTCTTTGTTTATTATTCAACTTCCCTCTTACCCCCTCGGGTCGTTGGTCAAAAAATTATATACAAGCATTGGCTATTTACTCTTTGATTATAGATATTAAAATATATGGATATTAAAATATATGGATATTAAAATATATGGATATTAAAATAAAAAATGTGTTGACTATTTACAAGTAGTGTGGGAATTATATTGCATATATATATATATATATATAAGTCAAAATAATATATTTTTTAATTATCCTTGTGAAAACTTACATTTTTATTTTTATAATTTGAAAACACACAAAATTTGGAGCGGAACGTTTCACAAAAGTGACATCCACGGCGTCAATTTATAATTGGAACGAATAGTATTTGAATAAAAACATTTAATCGGGTAAAACCGTGGCGTTGCCCGGGTCATTCGGCTAGTATCGGAATAAATATCAACTAAGCCATCGGCAACTTTCAGTTGCATGATAAATGAACTTTTTTCTTAATTTATTCACCTTTAATAGAGAGCGTTGAGAGAAAACTCAGATTTAAATTGGTTGCCGAGATGTTTATTTGCTAATTGTCACGATATGACACCATTTTTGTATCTACTAATTTTGTGGGAACTAAATCTTAGATATTTCGAGAGCATGTTTAATGAGTTATTTTTGAATCTCGAAGGTTTCATATTGATCATAAAATCTTTTGTGTCAGGGTATTTGAGAGAAACTTATAATTAATAAACTTTTTTTAAAAATCAAAATATATTTGAGCAGCTATAGACAGTAGAACCTCCCTGTAAAAGGCACCTAATTGCAGATCCAAAGTTTCCTTTAGGGAAAGGTATCCTCTTACCGGAGAGTTTTTAAATTGTAAAAATGGTAATTTTGCAAATGAAAAATGTCCTTTGTGGAGAGGTGTCCGCTAAAGGGAGGTTCTATTGCATTAAAAAGGGTTTATTAGCCTAATAAATATATAAAATTCCACTTAGAAATTTATGAATTGACTGAAGATTCTTTTAGTAGACCAGGTTCCTAGAGCGTATATATGTACCTGAGAGAATAAAGATGAAAAATAAATAATTTATAAAGAATTATATTAAGAAAATAATATGAAAATGATTAGTTTTTTTTTTTCATACAAGAACTCAATTTTATTCGTTGAAGCTATTAATAAAATAAGAGATTTCTTCGTGTTTTGAATGATTAACACAAACAAATTTAGATATTATAGGAATTATACTGACGATATAGTTTACTTTTGGAATTCAAAACAAGCTTTTGATATTTATTTTCAGAAAAAAATAGAGTAGTGAGAAACAGTTGCGAATGAGAAATTTTCTTGTGTTTTTAAAAGGATTAACACAAACAAATTTCGCTATTATAGGAATTATACTGATAATATAGTTCACCCTTGTAATTAAAATAAAGCTTTGGATATTTATTTTCAGAAAAAAAAATAGAGCAGTGATTAACAAGTGCAAATAAGAAATTTCCTTGTGTTTTTGAATGATGGTTAACACAAACATATCATTTGGGAATTATACTGAATATGTAGATAACCCTTGGAATTCAAAAAAATATTTTGATATTTATTTTCAGTAAAAACATGGCTGTGAGAAATGAAGGGGAATAGACAAGATGTTTTTAAATTGTATATTCTCTAACACATGTATATTTACAGTCTGTAGATAGCGGTCCACAATAAATCCTTCAGCCATGACATGATCTAGAGCTCTGGAGATAATCCTTCTATCTCCGTTAATCCCGAGTTGTTGAGGTGAGATTATCTCGAACATTGGATAGAAATGTCCTCACCTTTTGAATCTAATGTGGTTAGAACATTCCTTATAGAACGAAATATTGAAGGGAATTCTTGTTAGCTCTAGTGAATTGCTCGTTAAGAGGTAGTGTAGAGGTTTCTCGGGATGATTGAGAATATATTATACTAGCGAACCCGGCCACGCGTTGCTGTGGCTAAATTGTAATATGTTAAATTAACATCATACTCAACTATTCAGTACAGCAAAGTTAATATTCACTTATAAAGATAAAAATGTTTTAGCCGATCTAAAGCCCTACGGGATTGAGAATGGAACGCTACGTTAAAATTTGAAAGTGATTTATATATATATAGATAATATAGCCCTTCATTGTAATCATTGATTATAATTACTGTATTAATAAATGTCAGTGAACTCGTTTATATGTATTGTTTTTTTTTTTTCGAGATATTCTAATAGAACGTTCTCACATTTTCTGTAAAATATTTATATATGCACAAACACAGAATATAATCACTATGTCTTAATTTCGCTATAATTATTGTTATAAATATTATTCTAAAATAAATCGCCAGAAATCGTCCTGATAGTATACTAAACAACTTCCCAAAGTTTCATGGCAAACATCTAAAATAAAATAATACTTTTAATACTTTGCTACAATATTAAAAAGAGGGGGGCTTAGGTGTGTAAAATGTAAAATGTGCTCTAAATAGTATCACATAGAGCTTGCATAACAAACATATTTAAAATAAACCAATCAAAATATAATAATGCTGTAAAAACAGACCTTGCTACAATAATATAAAAGATATGAAAATAAAAAAAGACACCCACGCTGAGCCTCGAACCTAGGTTCGTTACAAATATTATTAAAAAATTGTTTATGTTAATTTTTATTTTAAAAAGCCTACATTTTAAATAAAATAATATTTTTAATAATTTGCTACAATAATATAAAAGAAATTAAAAAAAAACACCCACGCTATTAAAAAATTGTTTATGTTAATTTTTATTTTAAAAAGCCTACATTTTAAATAAAATAATATTTTTAATAATTTGCTACAATAATATAAAAGAAATGAAAAAAAAAACACCCACGCTGAGCCTCGAACCTAGGTTGCGGGGGTACGAAGCTGTGTACCTAACCTATAGGCTAAGCTTGACGTTACAAATAAGCTCATGCGATGCTATTTCAGGCCATACGTCTACCGCGAGGGGGCGCTGATTGCGAGTGAATTTACGTTTTATTGTAAATAAATATGCAACGAAAGGTTATTTCTAAAGAGTAATTAACCAGAAACCATCCCGGTAGTATACTAAACATATTCCCAAAGTTTCATCACGATTGGTTGAGCGATGTAGAAGATTATCACTGACGAACGGACGGACGGACGGACCAACGGACCAACAAACATCCATTTTTATATATATAGATTAAAGATTCCTCCCTGGTTTTACATGTTGACATAATCAATAAGGGATCAAGTATTTAGTTTCTTTTCGCATTTCTTTTATTTCTCGATCTTTCGGGCTAACATGTCCTTCAACACGTAGCTCTAGAAGTACTACCTCTGGATCTCCGTGTTGAAGGGCATGTTAGCCTAAAGACCGAGAAATAAAAGAAATGATAAAAGAAACAAAATCCTTAATTCTTTATTGATTGGGTCAAAATATATTATATAAAGATAATTTCGTCTTGTGTTGTTTGTAGAGTAGGCGTTTCATTCACCTTCAAATAGGTCAATGCATTACATACAACATCGGCAAAATGCAATATACGAAACTATTATAGACGCGTATGATTCTTTTTAAAAATAAACAATTTCTACCTTCCTTACTGGAATAGAATAATTAATGGGAGATAGTTTCGAATTTTAATAACAGATGGCGCGCTAATGCATCATAATGAATGGAAGGTAATTCAACAAAAGATAAGGAAAGATCAAATATGCAAAATAAACTCCGAGAGAAGAATTACAAAAACAATAACAAGATTCAGAACGAAACACCACAAAAGAATGACAAAACATCCAGCTGGCATAAGAACCTACAGGACATGCAAAAATTGTCCTGGTGTGGAATCAACACCTACCCACATATTCTCATGCCCAGCAATGGCCGCAGCCTTGCAGAGAATTGACATGGACCCAGAACAACAACTTTACACTCCCAAGATAGAGGACATTGCGACTGCTGTGATAAAGATGGATGGAGATATGTGAGGTTCTTCATTGGACACGACAACAACATCAATACATACAATTTTTAGAATGTACGAATTTGCAAAGATTTTTTAAAATAAAACCCTTTATAATACACTGCGTGACATTGAAAATGGAACACCAATAAATAGTGGCCAGAAAATTATGCAAATTTCAGGGTAGACGCGCCTAACCGAGTTATGCAAATGATGTAAAATGCGCAGCTCTCGTGCGCACATGGAGTAAGATATAAGGGAAGGAACTTGCAGAAAGGACAGTATTCGTGTCGTTATTTCTTCAAGGAAAATCATTGTAGAATTTTTTTTCTTGTGTCAAAAGACACGTGTAATAACAGAGAATGCCAGGTCATTGTAAACGGAGGCAGTTCAAGCAGACAGACGCTTTTACGAGGGGCATGGTGATCGGACTGAAAAGGGCAGGTTGGTCCATACGTCAAATCGCAGCTGATACACACCTTGGTGCGTCCACGGTGCACCGACTGTGGAGAAGATGGTTGGAACAAGGAAATGTGGCAATTTATAGGAATGCCGGTGCAACCAGAGTGACGTCAGCACGTGTGGATTGGCGTATCCTTCGACAAGCAGTGGCGGCCCCACAAGCCACTTGTACCGCCATCCTGCAACATGTGCAAGACACCCTAGAACATTCCATCTCGACCAGAACCATTTCCCGTCGATTGGTTGCTAATGGCTTGCACTCATGCCGTCCGTTAAGAAGACTACCATTGACCCCACCGAATAGGCGCCAACGTTTGGAATGGTGCCGGGCTAGATCGACGTGGATGACGGAATGGCACAGGGTCGTGTTCTCAGATGAGTCGCGTTTCTGCTTGTCCAGTGATAGTCGCCGTGTACGCGTGTGGCGTCGACGTGGAGAAAGGTCCAATCCGGCAGCAATTGTGGAACGCCCCACCGTGCGACAACGTGGAATCATGGTTTGGGGCGCAATCGCGTATGATTCCAGGTCACCTTTACTTCGTATTCAGGGCACTATGACGGCCCAACGATACGTTGATGATGTGCTGCGACCGGTGACACTCCCCTACCTTCAGGGGGTACCCAATGCCCTTTATAAGCAGGATAACGCCCGACCGCACACTGCTCGCATTAGCCAACAAGCTCTGCAAGATGTACAGATGCTTCCCTGGCCACCGTACTCTCCTGATCTCTCACCAATCGAGAACGTCTGGGACATCATTGGACGCCGTTTGCATGCCTTGCCACAGCCGCGTTCAGAAGACGAACTGTGGCAAATGGTTGAGAGGGGATGGAGAGCCATCCCTTAGGACGCCATCCGTACTCTGATTGACTCTCTACCTAGACGTGTTGCTGCGTGCATCGCCGTCCGCGGTGGTCCTACTTGCTACTAAGCCGACGCCGTTCTCGCTCTGTATTATGACTATCATTTTGAAATAAAGATCACTTATTGTTCGTCCCTGTCTCTCTCTGTCTGCCGAGTTTCATCACTTTCTGGCCACTATTTCTTGGTGTTCCATTTTCAATGTCACGCAGTGTATATATATTTTTAAATGGGCCTACTCTAGAACACGATTAGTGAAGGATGAGAACAACACATTTCTCAAATCTATTTCTGCAAACTTTGTTTAATGTCGCGAAAAATATGTAGATGTAATAATATGTTATAACAACCCTACCATTATCGTGTCTTTTATCGTTTATACAAATAAATTTCGAGCAATGTGTTCGAAATAAAACCTCCTTTTTGTCTTAATGTCTGTTTAATTTGTTATTTCCGAAAAAATATTGCACTCATTTCGAAAATAAAAAATGTGTAAAAATGATTTTTTTACTAATTTTGAATTTCCAATTTAGTGTTCAAATAATAGAGTGATATTTATAAAAATAATATATGTTCTTCAAATAAAAGACACTTCGGCCAGTAATTCTTTTTATTGTCTCGACGTTTCGACAAAAATATTTTGTCCTCGTCAGGAGCGAACAAAAACGACGATGAAAAAGATTTTTAACGAAATGTCAAAACAATAAAAAATATTCACTGGCCGAAGTCTTTTATTTGAAGAACTATGAATGCCGGCAGGTAGCCTCTATCTTTACCATAATATATGTATTCTACAAGAACATAGCCGGTTCAAATGAGAGACGTGTTTTATAGGGTTGCTAATTGACAAATGATGTTGTTACACTCTTGCTTGTTATTGGCTTATTTTCTTATTTACCTATTATTTAAGGTTTCGAAGATCATTTGTTGGTTGGAACTTTTGATTCAGAAAAAATATAACCACATCAACCAATGATTTAATTACTCCCGACATCTCAGTGACTCGATGTCACTCTCTTCAGGGGAATATTAACCAATCCCCTGAGGTGTCGGGAGTTAAATAAATCATTGGTTGATGTGGTTATATATTTTTCTGAATATAATTTAACGGTCATTTATTTAATTTTGTGGTAAAATATATTCCACAAAGCGTTTTAATATAGAATTTTAGCCTCCGTGCTTAATTTTGGAGGTAGTGCTTATTTAGCCGTTCAGATTGGCCTTACACAATTTTGATAAAATTAGTTTAGACAAGATTATACGGATTCAAGTCTAGGGTGAAAAGAACATGGAATATACGACGAATATAGAGAGTATCTTGATTTTCTTTGAAATATTGTCCTAGTGTGGAACCTACCCACCTATTATTTTGTCCAGCAATGGCCACAGCCTTGCAGAAAATTGACATAAACCCAGAACAGAAGCTTCACACACCCAAGATATTGGACATTGCGAATGCTGTGATAGAGATTCATGGAGACATCTGAGACTTTTCATTAGACAACAACAAAGAGAGTATTACCAGGAAGTTCTGCAGGGATCCGTTCACCGCCTGGTTGGGCAGCACGTAGCTCTCGAGCACCAGCTGTCCGCGGCTGTCAGCCGCCGCCACCACCTTGAAGAAATGGGTTGGCACCGCCACGTTCTTCCTGCCGATTACCTCGAACTGGATTCGACCTTTTCTGTTCGATTGGCGTCTGGATAGCCCAGTAGATAGGATTAAACGCAGGTAGAATAACTGAACTTTGTACATTAACACATAAACATGCCAATCTTTGGTATGTTATCACAAGTGCGGTGTGTGATCCCTGATTATTCGGTATTTCAACAAACGTAGATCAAACTGTATTTGGTGAGTGAACACACGGGGATAAATAGAAGCCCGGTACAGCTGCTCTCACATGGAGAGAAACAGGGGCTCGATACAGAGCTGAGTACAGAACTCACATGGGGAGAAACAGGGGCCCGGTACAGAACTGGGTACAGAACTCACATGGGGAGAAACAGAGGCCCGGTACAAAACTGGGTACAGAACTCACATAGGGAGAAACAGGGGCCCGGTACATAACTCACATGGAGAGAAACAGAGGCCCGGTACAGAACTCAGATGGGGAGAAACAGGGGCCCGGTACAGAACTCACATGGGAAGAAACGGGGGCCCGGTACAGAACTGAGTACAGAACTCACATGGGGAGAAACAGGGGCCCGGTACAGAACTGAGTACAGAACTCACATGGGGAGAAACAGGGGCCCGGTACAGAACTCACATAGGGAGAAACAGAGGCCCGGTACAGAACTGGGTACAGAACTCACATGGGGAGAAACAGGGGCCCGGTATAGAACTCACATGGGGAGAAATAGGGGCCCAGTACAGATCTCACATTGGGAGAAACAGGGGCCCGGTACAGAACTGGGTACAGAACTCACATGGGGAGAAACAGAGGCCCGGTACAAAACTGGGTACAGAACTCACATGGGGAGAAACAGGGGCCCGGTACAGAACTCACATTGGGAGAAACAGGGGCCCGGTACAGAACTCACATGGGGAGAAACAGGGGCCCGGTACAGAACTGAGCACAGAACTCACATGGGGAGAAACAGGGGCCCGGTACAGATGAAGGTCTCCCGATTCTGCATCACCAGACGGTCACGGACGTAGATCTCCAGTCTATTCCAGATACCGCGGTTGAAGTTCTTCCCCACCTGCGCCATTCAATCGTTAATGTAGCTCTAGCCACTATTTACAGGGTGTATCAGGTAAATTGGGAATTTCAACAATGGTATTTTAACTGAAATTTTTTGCAAGTAAAAATTAAAATATCCGAATGAAATTTGACACAGTAGTAGATAAAAGGATATAGTTTTTATTTATTCAATGTAGTTTCCATTATTAGCTACAACAGTCTCGAGGCGAGTGCGGAATGAAGCACAGGTCTTGGCGACGATGACCTTGTCCATTTGGGTCATCACCGTGTGAACTGCTTTCTTGACAGACTGGATGGTGGTATGAGGAGCTTTGTTGACATCTCTCTCAACAACGCCCCATACATAGTAGTCGAGGGGATTGCAATCTGGAGAATTAGGGGGCCAAATATCAGGACCCCAGTGACTAGGGACGTTAAGTGTCAGCCACGATTGTGTCTTTTTTGCCTTATGGGCTGGAGCTGAGTCCTGTTGGAAGACATACTTCCTTCCTGCGGCCACCATGTCCATCCAAGGCTTCACAACGGTCTCCAGAACATTGATGTAGGTGTCAGCGTTCATCCTAAGGCCCTTCTCAAAGAAATGGGAAGGCATGACATCACCTTCACTGCTGATAACGCCAAGGACCATTACGGAGGCAGGAAATTTCGTGTGCATCACGACAGGTATCTCTGAGGGGTCTTTACAGATCCAGCGATCATTCCTGGGATTTACTTTTTGGTCCACGTCAAAGTTCTTTTCGTCAGAGAAGAACCTTAGCATGCCAAAAGAGTCGTGTTTCAGGTTGTTGAGGAGGGCAGCAGCCTTTCCTTTTCTGTTATTCTTCATATTCTCAGTCAGCAACTGACCTTTCCGAAGGGCATAAGACTTGAGACCAAGGTCCTCATGGATAGTTCTGACAATTGTCATAGAGCCAACGTCCATTTCCTTGGCTATGGCCCTCATGCTCTTCCCAGGGTTTCCATCAATCTTCTCCTTGACATTTTTGACAAATTCTTCGCCTCTTACCCTGTCCGATCGACGCGAGTGCTTTTTCCTTGTAGCTATCCCCTCTTTGTTACTGTCGGCCTCATCAAACTGCTTCTTGACACGATAAATAGTGGTTTTGGGCAACTTAAGAAAATCCACTATCTTTTTGGGGCTCCTTCCGGCGCGCAGAGCAACGATGATGGCAGCTCGATTTTCAAATTCTCGGTTACTCTTCATCACTACACTGCGCACACATGTACTGTTGCATTTTACATGAATATGGCTACGTAATGAAAAAAAAACAAGTTTTTAATCTCAAGTAGTTTTTGTTTTATGGACTGTCAAAGTTAGTCCCAATTTACCTGGTACACCCTGTATATTAGAATCTATCACATACTAGGATATCCATCAGTATACTAAGCACGTATTTTAAACTTCAACTGATGATAATTAGTGTGAAGAAACTGATTATTAATGATATATTCTGCTACCCTCGTCCTAATTTATTCATATTAAAAACCTTCTGTGTGAAAAATATTTTATATCGATTTCACTATTTTAGCTTTCAGTTTCTCTGCTAACTCGCGATGACAATGCAATTTTCCGTAACTCCGTTTAATTGTGGCACAATCTATATAATAGATAAACGGTTCATTTTATTAATAGTGTGTTTATTTGTTTGAGGTGGATTATAGGTTATTTTAAAATATATTCCTCATTTCTAAATACTTTCATATACCAAGGTCTATTATTTAATTTCCGGATTTTTTAAAATATAAATATAATTCAAATTTAAAATAAAATAGCATTCATTAATCTTAAAAATAATCCTCTTAAGTATATAAATACCTATGCCATATTGCTTCCCAAATTTCGAAGCATTTTTTTATAACCGTTCTCTTTCCAGTCTCTATGGAACTTCAGCAAATTTTCTTCCGTGACTTTTCGTGGGTCGAGTCGCTGCCCTTTAAAAGACAATTTTGATTTTACCGTATAGGAAAAATTCATCTAGAAAGATCCGGTGAGTATGAGGCCTGAGGAAGTATATGATTTTGTTTCTTTTTGTCAAAAAAAAACCCAAAACTACAACAGCCGCTAGGAATCTGGGATTGGTTTGAAAAATACAATCTCTTTTCGAACTTCTTTTCCAATTGCAAATTGTCGTGAGTAATGGAATGAACCAATCCCATTGAAAGACACGTTATCAACGAAATTTAATGTATATTATTGAGTATTTTCTAGGCATTATCTGAAAGTTTTCTGCGATTTGGTAACTTTTTTCTATTTTCATCTATATAGGTCTT
Source organism: Cordylochernes scorpioides (assembly GCA_030710605.1). Taxonomy (NCBI): domain Eukaryota; kingdom Metazoa; phylum Arthropoda; class Arachnida; order Pseudoscorpiones; family Chernetidae; genus Cordylochernes; species Cordylochernes scorpioides. Next base: position 89,829,675 of record CP092868.1, read on the forward strand.
ACGACTCTTGAAACATCTTGGTTTGATATTCGTCCACTTTTAAAGCGGCTGCCAGTTGTAAACTGATGGGTATTTTTTGCCCGTCCGGCTCATTGCCATTGGAAGAATTAACAACGTTCCTGTAACTGGAATTTCATTTTTTACACCGAAACGAATAAATATTCATTGTTCAGAAATGTTTGGCATCAGAAAATCGCCTTTAACACTCTGTTAGAAAAATAGGTATATTATGAGAACGTAAGTATATTTTTAGAAATCATGTTTGCTTTTATAAATCTCAATTTTCACGAATGTTTTTTATTCCACGGTCAGATATTTTAAAAATTATATCAATCCTAGACTTCAATGAAAGTACATTAAACCTATGCATATTACTATGGCAAAAGGATAAAAGAAAGAATAGATGTGAGAAAATTTGAAACACCTTAGATTATTTCTGATAGCTTTGTCCTAAAATCTCCGAGGGGGCTAAAATCGTCAATAATCAAAACAAACAAACAAAAATGCTATTTAATCAAAAATATATATATGTATATTTATTAAGAAAGAGGCATCTCCTTATCATTCAACTGAAAGTTGCCGATGGCTTGCGCCATCTGTCAACTATTCGTTGCTTTTTTTTTAAATTATTCCTTAATTGACCAAATAACCCATTCTTTATTAATTAATAAAAGCTAACCACGTACGCGTTTCTGGCAAATTCAGGAATAATTAGAAATCAACGAATAGTTGATATTTATTCCGACAGATGGCGCAAGCCATCAGAAACTTTCAGTTGCATGATAAAGAGATGGCTTATCTACTTTATTCCAGTACAATTTCACATTTGTAATATTTTTCATATATTTTTATATTTTGTATATTTTTAGAGAATTTTAAATAAATGTTTTTTTTTTTTTTGCAATTTCCTCTTCATATATAGTTATATATCACACAAATACCTTCAATTAGCCAAAGGAATGTGTAGGTCCAACATTAACGATATTGAATGCCTCACGTAAAGCAAGAGTCCAATAGAACGCCCGCCTACCTGTGGCGCGATGTTGCTCAGGATGAAGGTCTCGCGCTGGTGAGCCGAGGACTTCTTGTGGTTGCCCGCGGGAGCCATGTGGCCGCGGTCGTAGCCGCTGCGGGAGTAGTCGCGGTTCTCGGAGCGGAAGAACGGGTGCACGGCCTCGTCGTCGTAGAAAACCTGCTCGGAGCGGTTCACGTTGTTTTCCGGGGCCCGGCCTAAGTTCTCCGGGGTCACTAGCTCCATCACCCAGTGGGGCACACGGAACCTTGTGTCGTACGACAGCACGAAATCCTGCATCACCCTCAGCAGGCCCACGCCCGGTAGTCCGTGCTGCAGGATCTCGCGGGCCCGTCGCGGCAGACTCTGTAGGACGGCCTCAGTGAAAGGGTCGGTGAAGGTCTCCTGCCGGGCAGCTCGGGCCTGCAGGCCGGCGGTGCCGTTGACGGGAACCTGAGCCGCCACCCCCGACCAGCGCGACGACCGCCACCAACCAATGCCCACCGATCCGTGCCATCGTAGTGCTGGGCGACGTGAGGAAACCGGACATGCGCAGCGTCGGGCGCTACCGTTACGTAATTTATAAGGAAGTTCAGGTGAAGGTGAATGTGCCTGTAGGCATTTCTTGTCCTTGACATCTCGAATTGTAACATAGGGCGATATATGTTCTCAGCATATACCTATATTTCTCTTTTAATACCTTTCTGTGAAACTATACGATTTCAAAATCTATTTTATATGACATCACTTTCACACAAATCGGTTAATCAATATATCAAGTAGCGTTAGTTAATCTATATACTAAAGAGTGAGAAAGATCAATAAACAATTAAATCCACAAAACCAATTAGTAGAACTTGACGGAGAGGAAGGAACTAACTATATTTGAATCTAATTAGAATTGTTTGTAATTATGCTCCAATCGGCGAGGTTGTCTTCTTTGGCCTGTTCCTTACAGTATATGTGTATTTCCTACACAATTCGATCGATAATTGTTATATTGAATTGTCTTTCATATTTTTTCTTAGCTATGTAGCATTCCCCGTCAAATCACGGTTTAGACCTAACACCACCAGAACGTGTCTTAGTTATAATCCCCGCCCTTAACATTGCCGTTTGAACTTCACTTGTAAGCATTTCGACCTGTGAGACAATTGTGGTATCTGACGCTAGTAAATTACTTAAATCCCTCAAACTGCTTTTGAAAGATGTAGACTTGTCAGCTGCCCAGGAATACTTGCCAATGGAAATAAACTTTGTATCTTCTTTTAACTTTATCCTGTTTAGACCATTAAATTTTAAGACAAGTGGTAGATGATCCTAATTAGACATGCATTCAATAGTAAGATCAACAATCAGTTCAAGTAGTGCAGGCGAAACAATAGAAAGATCAATAACTGAGAATCCTTGGGTTGAGATAAAAGTTTTCATTTTTATCACTGATAGATCTTCCATTTATTATCGCGAATGAATTCTCATCGAGAAGATAAACAAGAGTTTTTGCAAGAGACGATGAGAATGAATCACAGTAGGTACGGTTGATAGAAAGCAGTGTCGGGACGTCCAGCAAGTTATGGAAAACTCAAAGTCACTGCTGTGAACATTTAGATCGCCACAAAGAACTATTTCTAACCTCTCCGTTTTTAATTCTCAATGTAACAAAAAAAAAAGATTTTTGGAATCTCAAGTTGTGACTGGATTGGGGGTATGTGAACAAATATCATACAAGCCAGTAATAAGTTTGTGGATGGAAATAGTTTGAAGATTGCCGAATCCATTGCGGTTTCACTTCTATTTTTACAATTGCTTGTTGGATAGTTTTGCTAACTCCCACAATAATGACTCCTGAACGTCTTCCTCGATTTTAGAGTTTTAAACCCAGAGATTGATGAATTTCATAGTTTTCAACTGCAAAGTCCGTCAGGGAATGACACTACGTTTCTGTCAAAGCGAAACATCGAATTATTTAAGATAATCAATGAGTGGGAAAAGGAAATAATTCTACAGAGTCCTCCTATATTCCAGGAGATTATTGTATTAGGATTGTTCCTTGGTGTTGGTAACCTTTTATTCAGGTAGTTTGGTTTTTTATGCTCAGCTACAAGTGCAGATTAACAACCTTTGATCGTTTGTTGAAATGAGTAATCCCGTGATAGTTTTTGTCTAGGTTGTTCATCCTCAGAGAAGGTTTTTTTAAACACTAAAAATATGTTGGACTGTGGTACAGTATGAATTCTATCCGTAGTTTGCTATAACGTATCGCCGTTAGAGCTTTTCATTTTCTGTTCCTTCAAGCCCGTAAATAATAAAGTTATTTTCCCTCTGCCTCATCTCTCCAAGCTCCAACCGTCTCTCGAAATCAGATATTATATTTGTAATAAGCGAAACAACTTTAGAAGTAGTTTCCAAAGATGAATAGGGGTGTTATAGGCGCTGATTCTTTATTTCCATTCCTTGTTCTACTGAAGCAAATCTAGTTTTTATTTTTTACCCAAGTCATCTATTTTAATTGAACGTGGTATAATTAGATTATGCAAATATCTATCTTTGCCCGAGTCTAATGTTGTTTGTCTTGTCTGTTGGACCAGGATTTGGTTCAATACCTAACATAAGCGGTAACATTAAAATAATACATCGACGGGATGAGCAAACGAGATAATCTTGAAGTTATTTGCATAACAAGAAAAAGTTTTGGAGCCAGGATTCACATATATAGTAATCACAGCAGCTTCTCTAGCAAAAAATGAAAATATTATTTATAGATATAAATAAAATCAGCTTCATATTTTTCGTAGAGAATATATAATTTATAGGCCAACGATAGAATACTCACAATAAAGTCAATCCAAGTAGAAGCACAAAAAGCGAAATATGTTTTAAATATGTACTTATCGGGAGCCGCGAAGAATTTCACGTCCGCCCAACTTGGCCACCTAGCGGAGAACCAACATTCTATCAGACATTACTACCACAACTATAATGGCGTCTCTATATACTGTGTGCAGACAGGAAACGACTACAGTGATTACATCGCAACTTCTCTGATATAGAGCAACCATCAAATTGGGTTAGATCCCAAATATATCTATTGCATCTCTTTCTACTGTCGTAGCGCCACTAGGTATGTTAGTAAGTAGAAACAGTTGTGCTTCTATATGTAGGAAACATATATATCTATAGGGGATGCAAATAAGTTAGCAGAGAATAGAATTACTGGGAGCATATATATCAAATTTAACACATATACAGTAGAACCTCCTGTAAAGGACACCAAATATTTAAATTGTCACTTCCAATTGGATCCAAGGTAAAATGGTGCATTACCAACAAACAAACAATTACTATTAAGGGAAATAGGCAAAAGAATATACAGTAGAACCTTCCTGTAAAGAACACCTAATTGCAGAGCCAAAGTGTCCTTTAAGGAGAGATGTCCTCTTACCGGAGAGTTGCTAAATTGTAAAAATGGTAATTTTGCAAATGAAAACTTTCCTTTATGGAGAGGTGTCTTCTAGCGGGTTGTAGGCTAAATGGAGGTTATACTGTATCACAGAATGGAGTAAGTTTTCCGACAAACTCCAAGTAACGGCTGCCAGCAATCAACCAATGTTGGAGTAATTGGCGTCGATCGCTATCGACAGAACAATTTAAAGTTTGTTTACCAAAGTTGTGTTTGATTGAAGAGTAACGATTAACTTCCACAGGGGATGTGCCCCCACTCAGCGCCCTATTCTATTAACCAATTAGAAAAAAAGAGTAAATCGAATCCTACCTTCGGAACCCAATAGTTGGCAGGCCTCTACAAATACATAACCTGTAAAATATTCAATAAAAATAATATTTTTATTATCTAATTTCAAATCAACTATTGTCAGACGCGTGAATAGAATAATAAAAGGATAAAGAGAGCATATAATTTTGGTATTCGCCATTTCGCTCTTCTGCAAAGGAAACCATAACGTCCTATATACAAACAATATAAAATATTTAATAGGATTATGTATTCATTTTCCATTAAATTTCTTTAGAGTTGAAACTAATTTATAAGGTTTACATATGTCATGAAAATTCAGGAGGATATACGTTTGCTATCTAAAGTATATAGGAAAACATTAGTTATATGAAAGGACCCGTTTAATCTATAGATCGTATTAAGTAAGCATAAAGCTTGGAATTGAAAAGAGACATCACTATCAAAGTAACATGGAAGCGAGACTTTAGGATGTTAATTGGGGAAATTCTATGAAGGATTAGGAACGTTCGAATTGCTTGAATTAAATTATTCTTATGCGAACTCTCTCTCTCTCTACCAGTTCGATATTAATTGTATGTAACGTGGACTAAGGCTTTGTACGTGTATTGCTATGCCTAGAACTTCATTCCTTTTTCCAGAAATCCTATAGTGACATATACATAGACACACAAACCCATGGCATCAGTATATTGCGTTACTACGTCAGCTTCAGGTGTTATTTGACCATTTCTTATGCAAGCACCATTGCCCCAACCCACCAGAATCCTAACCCAGGGGTCGGCAAACTGCGACTCGCGAGCCACATACGGCTCTTTGGATGTGAAGCTGCGGCTCTTTATATATTTCTATACGTGAATACTTATTCATGCGAGAATATACTATTTATTGTTTGTAATAAAAACATTTTGTGGCTTTTTAAAATAAATTGAAATTTTGTAAATTGAAATTTTTGACTCTTCCGACTTGAAAGATTGCCGAACTCTGTCCTAACCTAGGCGGCCAGGTATAGCCGTCTGCAAAAAGATTTGCTATCTCCCAAGAATCGACGTTTTGTTGACCGGAAATCCGGAACGTGCGACAATCTGGCTGAAGACAATAGCAGATACAATCGCCGACCTCGGCCTCAAGTCCCAATGTCAATATCTCGTGTGATACCAGAACCGCTAAGTACGTATATTTTCCCTCTTTAAAATATATTTTCTAATATATTCTAGTTTGATTTATATTTACCTATCATCCTACTTCGCTTCACAGAGAAAATAAACATATATACATAACACTATATTAATATAAAGCAATAACGCGCCATCTATATATTGCAAATATAAAACATTTAGACCTGAATGTTTCTTTCACCCCTATATCAAACTATTACTGTCTTTACTGCGATGAATAATTGACCTTATCCTTATTGTTTGAGAAGATCATTGCTCGATGCAAATATTATCTGTATTTCTACTGTTCTCTAAAAGCTTATGTCCATTGTTTGCTTGAATACAATTTCTGAGATTCCACCCTTCACAGTGTAGCATATATAAGCAGAATGATCCAGTATTAGAGCTCTAAAGAAGCGGTCTGGTAGATTAAATTGGGGAAACTGCTGGGAGGGTTCACCACTGATGTGCCAAGCCCTCCCAATATATATATACTAGACGAAAGGCCCGGGCAACGCCCGGGGTTTACCCGAGTGCGAATATATTTTAAAAACGTTGTCTTGGGTGGTCGCTATTGACAGGGTGGTCTGTATAGACAGGTGGATGTATCACACAGCTGATAACAGGGTTGTCTAGAGTGGTCGCTATAGACAGGGTGGTCTGTATAGACAGGTGTATGTATCACACTGCTGATAACAGGGTTGCCTAAGGTGACCGCTATAGACAGGGTGGTCTGTATAGACAGGTGGATGTAACACACTGATGATAACAGGGTTGCCTAGAGTGACCGCTATAGACAGGGTGGTCTGTATAGACAGGCAGCTGATAACAGGGTTGCCTAAAGTGACCGCTATAGACAGGGCGGTCTGTATAGACAGGTGGATGTATCACACAGCTGATAATAGGGTTGTCTAGAGTGGCCGCTATAGACAAGGTGGTCTGTATAGACAGGTGGATGTATCACACAGCTGTAGAGTGGTCGCTATAGACAGGGTGGTCTGTATAGACAGGTGTATGTATCACACTGCTGATATCAGGGTTGCCTAAAGTGACCGCTATAGACAGGGTGGTCTGTATAGACAGGTGGATGTATAACACAGCTGATAACAGGGTTGTCTAGGGTGGTCGCTATAGACAGGGCATTTAAAAGCAGTTTGATATATGTATGAAAGAAAAATTCGCGTCTAAATGTTTTAATTCTCTATACATAACACTACATATTTACAGAAAATAACTAAGTTACTATACTATAGGTATACTGGTAATTTCATTTCCTCAAAATAAAAATGATGAAAAAGCATTTTAATAAAGGCAACATAAATATCGAGTAATACAATTTTGCAAGGTTAATTATAAGTGTGAATATTGCTTATCATGGAGCATATGTACTACCTTTAAGTCCTATTTGTGCCTTTAGCATTTTCTGAGACAACTTTCACCATATAATTCATTCGCAAGCAGCCAACAATGATGCAATTACGAGGCCGCTATCTATCAAAAACCTTTCATTTAACTTACTTATCTGTCTGCGTATCGTTGTGTCTGTTTTAATACAAATCTTTAAATAGATTTTTAATAGATATACTGGATACCTCTAGAGGTCTGAAATTTGTTACCCTTGTTAAAACTTGAGGACAATGCCAGTAGACAAAGTTTCAGCCTTCTGGGTGATCGTGGTGGTCGGAAATTGGATAATTTCTATTTTCACTATGAATATTGCAATCGAATTTTAAAGTACTTGTACTTACAAAGCACCTAGAAGCTTAAAATTTTATACACTTGTTCAAACCTGTTGAGATTTCAATTTTTAAAAATGTCATATTTCTGGGTGGTCGGAAAGGATGACAATGGACTAATTTGAATTTCTATATTTAATTTAAATTTTCGTTTTCAATTTTGATATTCTTCCAGACTACACAAAGATGTATGAGATTTTTCGACTTGGCAGTTCAGTTAACAATACAAGTTGACAAAATTCCAGACTTTTGGGTGGTTGGGGTGTTCGGTAGTGGAATATTTTTTTCTATATAACAAATGAAAACATTAATACAAAAATGTTTCTTTTCACAAATAAATCACACTTCTACTGTCCTTACTGCGATAAAAAAATATATATTGGAAGGTCTTGGCTCCTCAGTGGTGAACACTTCCAGCGGTTTTGCTAATTTTATCTACCAGATCGCTTCCTCAGAGCTCTAATACTGTACTGGTTGATTCTGCTTTTATATGCAACACTGAAAGGTGGAATCTTAAAAATGGTATTTAGGCAAACTATTTGCATAAACTTTTTGGAGAGTAGAATTACATTTATATATTTGAATATAACAATGCTCTTTCGCAAACAATAAAGACAAGGCCATTTAAGCATAAATTAATACAAAACAATAACGCGCCATCTATATATAATAAATGAAAACATTAAGACGCGAATGTTTCTTTTCACAGAAAAAAATCTCACTCATACTGTATTTACTGCGATGAAAAAATATTGAGAGGGCTTGGCTCATCAGTGGTGAACACTCCCAGTGGTTTCGCCAATTTAATCTACAAGACCGCTTCTTCAGAGCTCTATTACTAAATGAATCTGGTGGCTTCTACTGAACAAATTTATTGACCACTAAAACTGTATATTACGACTTTAGACAACCCTCTACCCTTGATCCTTTCATGTACAGAACTTTAAAGGTGCCTTATGATTATATTTCCACTCGTATTAATCTAAACTTCTGTCAATACTCTACTAATTATTATTATTTTTTAAGAAAATAAACTGTTTGTTCTCGCTTGCTTGCGAATAGTTTTATGCCAAGCCCTTACTTTCTTTTCCCAATTTTTGATACATTATAAATAGTTAATTTTTGTTACTATTACTGTTATCTCTGTATACACCCTCTTCCACTCGGAGAATCTGTATACGTTCAAAAGATCTTAATAAAGCTTTTTTTTTTAATTTATTTTTGTGATGAAAAATACATAGATGAATAAAAGAGACTCTATTATTAAATATATACTTTTTGATTCTTTTTCCGATGTAGTAGGTTGAAGTCGCTTTCTTAATACTCTGGATTATTTCTCCATAGTGCTCTGAAATCCATTTCAGTGATACGCTAAAGTCACTCTCCGTATTACACTGAGGCCCATCTTCGTAATAGGCTGAAATTCATCTCCGTAGTACGCTGTAGTCGCTCCCCGTAGTACGCTGAAGTCCATCTCCGTAGTACGCTGAAGTCGCTTCCATTCCATCTCCGTAGTACGCAGAAGTCGCTCCCCGTAGTATTCTGAAGTCGCTTCCATTCCATCTCCGTAGTACGTTGTAGGTCGCTCCCAGTAGTACGCTGAAGTCCATCTCCGTAGTACGCTGAAGTCGCTTCCATTCCATCTCCGTAGTACGCTGAAGTCGCTCCCCGTAGTACGCTGAAGCCCATCTCCGTAGTACGCAGAAGTCGCTCCCCGTAGTATTCTGAAGTCGCTTCCATTCCATCTCCGTAGTACGCTGAAGTACATCGCCGTAGTACGCTGAAGACGCTCCCCGTAGTACCCTGAAGTCGATCCCCGTAGTACGCTGAAGTCGTTCCCCGTAGTACGCTGAAGACGCTCCCCGTTGTGCGCTGAAGTCGATCCCCGTACTAAGCTGAAGTCGATCCCCGTAGTACGCTGAAGTCGATCCCCGTAGTACGCTGAAGTCGCTTCCATTCCATCTCCGTAGTACGCTGAAGTCCATCGCCGTAGTACGCTGAAGTCGTTCCCCGTAGTACGCTGAAGACGCTCCCCGTTGTGCGCTAAAGTCGATCCCCGTAGTAAGCTGAAGTCGATCCCCGTAGTACGCTGAAGTCGATCCCCGTAGTACGCTGAAGTTGCTTCCATTCCATCTCCGTATTACGCTGATGTCGCCCACCGTATTACGCTGAAGTCGCTTCCATTCCATCTCCGTAGTACGCTGAAGTCCATCGCCGTAGTACGCTGAAGTCGCTCCCCGTAGTACGCTGAAGTCGCGCTCCGTAGTGCGCTGAAGTCCATCGCCTTATTAGCTGAAGTCGATCCCCGTAGTACGCTGAAGTCGCTTCCATTCCATCTCCGTTATATGCTGAAGTCGCTTCCATTCCATCTCCGTAGTACGCTGAAGTCGCTCCACGTAGTACGCTGAAGTCTATCTCCGTAGTACCCTGAACTCCACTGAACTCTTAACCGACATCTGTCGCTTTAAAATTAGCAATCCTGAAGACCAGCATGGATTGACATTCGCTCTATCGAGTATCTCCTTGTTTATCTAGCGGTTATTGTTGTAGTCATAGCTGCAAAATAAATTCCTGCTACAATACTAAAATATACGACTTCTGATAACTACGAGAAATAGATGGCTCGCTGCCCTATATATACGGGAGAGTTACTATTATTTTTATCGATCAACGTCCTTCCTGCAAAATGTCATCTAAGAGAAAATAATTTATTATTTTAATATTAAAGCAGAGAGTGTGAAGGGAATGTGATAAAAATCAACTCTCTCTCTCTTAAATATTTCATTATTTTATTCTCACCTGCAAAAATACAGCAAAAAGTGAATGGCCTCCACTACCAGTAATTTCTGTCTTGGTGTAAAGTTGCAACTGAAGTTATCAGCTGTTTTGGTAGCATGTATCGAGCTATTTATATATCTTCCTGTTCTCCAGATATCGTCCATTCTTTAATAAAGAGCTTTTTTGAGAGTTAATCTCGATATATGCTGTTAATAATAGTTAGAGACGGCTTCATGGACTGAGGCTTCCAAATCCAAAATATTGTAGCGTTGCGTTAACTGTCTATTTAGCTGGTTTCACACATACTGAATGGGTGAAGTTCCGGGGAGCGAGAAGACCATGGAATATTGTGAACATCATGATGCAATCCTGGCTAGAAATTCGTCCTAGGAATCTCAGACAAGATGGCGAGAAGACGTCAGGCACCTAGCGCGTTATTGTGGCATGAAATGCAAAAAGAGGCTATCGTAGGTGATGCCACCATGTTGTCTACACCTAGTGAAATGTAGCGTTCGGTAGCGAAGGTGAAATTCTGCCGATCACCTGGTTCTCCAAATCTGTCTACGGTTATCACCGGACCCCAACACAAAACGGCGGCAAACATTACGAGATATTCAATAGAATAATCCCTTGTATCAATATTGAGTAAAATTAATCATTCCTCCAGGGAAAAACGTCTTTTCAAAACATTTTTCTTCTCTAGCTTTCGGGCTAGACGCCCTTCTACAGGAGAAAACTTGGTATAATGATTATACGTTTTCTCGTAATTATTATTCCGTGGCCGAAAGCTGGAGAATAAAAATGTTTTGAAAAGACATTTTCCCTGGAGGCTTGATTAATTTTTCCTCAATATTACTATATTTTACTCGTCGTCCTCAGTGGTGTTCTATTGGGCTTGGCACCACTGTAGAGCACCTGTGTTAGGGTGTTGATAGCAGGACACGGCGTCGAGTTCACAGATTGACCTCCAGATCAATTGAGATTGAGTGCTTTTACACTGTGCTTTTATAAACTCACTGAAGTCCCGGCTTCAACCTGTATGGTGTTCACTGTGGGATCTGTGCCGTCCAATCTTGCAATCCGCTGTCGACCCTCCAGTGTGTAGGTACCACCTCGTCACACTGACCCAATCGAACGGTGACGTCAGATCGATTGACTTGTCACAATTGACCATTCTGCCCTTTTCAGACCGCTGGTAATGCCTTTCTGAAATTCCTTCAACTGGGAATGTCTTTCGCTGAGATTACCTGGCATTCATGTTGCTCCGTACTTCTTATAACGTGATTAGGTTGTTTCATAGTGAGAGAAGTCTGATAGCTCTTATACGGTAGAACTTCTATGAGAGACTTCCATAGCCCAAAAATATGGATACTTTCGGTCTTTTCTGGAGGTAGTCGTTTATTGGAGGTTGGATTAAATTAAACTAAATCATTTTTGATTTTACAAGCGTTGTATAAGTGTTACAAGCTTGTACAAACGTTGTTGATCAGGAAGGAGGTCGCTCATCAGATAACTTTCATGGAAGGTTTTCGTTTATATATAGTGGCAAGTGCGAATATATCTTACATCCTTCTTTGCTGATTGTTTGCAATGTCTAACCGCCAGTTGAAAACTATGGAGCCATCTTTTTATAGGAGCCTGATTGAGAAGGAACGCCCGTCACACCTGAAATAATAAATATCAGTGACAAAAGATGACCGTCTACAAATACTATCTTGAGTTAGTGCTAGAGATTGCATTGTGTGTGTCCACAGGATTCGTCCAGTCCCAAGCCACTATCAGGGACGGTGCAGCCTAGTGAAGACCTTTCCTTACAGAACCCACATCCCCTCCTACGCTTTTGTAAAGAACGTCTACACCGTATCTCTAATAAACAATTGTGCCAAGTTATCAATTTATTTGTTATCAAGATAATATTCTCTTGTAAAATCTAATTGCTGTCGAGACATACAATAAAGTGACATTCAAATGTAATTCTACTGTCCTAAAAGCTTATGTCCATAGTTTGCTTAAATACCATTTTCAAGATTGCACCCTTCAGTGTAGCATATATGTAAGCAAAATGATCCAATACAGTAGTAGAGATCTAAAGAAGCAGTCTGGTAGATTAAAAATTGGCGAAACCGCTGGCAGGGATCACCACTGATGAACCAAGCCCTCCCAATATTTTTAATCGAGTAAGGACAGTATAAGTTTGTTTTATTTGTGAGAATAAACATTCGCATCTTAATGTCTTAATTTGCTACATATAAAATCGATAAGAAAATATTTGTCAATATGTACATTTGTGGATACAAAGAAAGCTGGAGCTAGGATTAAATATATTTAGGATATCAAAACATGTTCTATAATTTTTATCTAGGGGTGGAGATATATCATCTAAATTGTAGTTTTTGGCGGTAAGCACTCAGGCTCAAAGCCCCATTTGATGCAGTTTGTTAAAAAATCAAAGCCATCCATCCTATTTTCAACCTCACCAATGATTCCAAGTAACCAATTTTGAAATTGTATCCTTTATTCCTGTAGAAGGGCAGCTTGCGCCCGAAAGCTCGAATTAATTTTACAAATAAAGAAACTTATCCTTATCGAATCTAATCGTTATTATAATTTAGACTCTAGTACCTTGAAAGTAAATATCAACGCTTCGAAATGCGTAGACATGTGGTGCATTTACCATGCAAGCATTTCAGTACCGTGTTCAGTACCGTTTTTACTTGGTTAAGAAATAATTAATTGGAAGAAAAAGTTATTTTGAGGATTGTGTTAAAATGAAAAAAAAAAATTAATAATAAAGAAAATAAATATTTCCGATTCCGCGCCATTGAACAATTTTATCTATATAATCGTACATTGAGGGAAGAGGTAAAATATTTTTAGCGAAACCAAAACTTGCTAATTAGTTGCTTCATATTATATCGCATCAAATTCGGAATTCTTGAAGTAGAAAATTGTTATTTTTTTAAAAGAATCATAGGCGTTTATAATACAGTAAACTATAATTTAGTTTGGAATTCTCATAAGATGGTATACCTAGACGAACTTTGTGTTTTAACAAATCATGGTAGGTGCAACAGTTTCTATTTGACCAAAGTATTATAACGTAGAGACGAATTGTAGAAGTTAAACTCTTATAGAGAGAAACAGGCGTATTGTCACTCTAAAGGAGCAAGGATCAAGACCAGACCGCTTCTTTTGTAAATTTTCAGGAAGTTCTGCCTTTCTCCCCTGCTAGGAGGAGACATTTGTTCTAAATGTAATGAACAGTACATTTCACTTAGTTTCAACAAACCAGGAACAGGTGTATTGTCATTCTAAAGAAGTGAGGGTCTAGACCAGGCCGTTTCGTTTGTAAATTTCAAGTAGGTCTGTATCTCCCCTTCTAGGAGGAGACATATCGTCGAACTGTAATGAACAGTATATTTCAACAAAGCAGGAAAAGCACCACAGGTTGGATTGAGCAACACCACCTGTGACCCAGGTCTAAAGCTATTGAAGCTATTGGCGGCTTTATAATGGGAGTCGTTAGGAGCCAGGTGGAAACGTTGAGCCAGCAAATGACCCATTCACATATACAGCATGTGCCCCTAATATTTAATTTGGCTAATAATATATTACAATTTCATTTTTATTTCTTGAAAATTTCATTTTTACACACCAAAATTTGAAATATAGTACAATAAAACCTCTTTGAGAAAATACTCATGCTAGAGGACACCTCTCTATAAAATACACTTTGGCTCTGCAACTAGGTGTCCTTTACCGAGAGGTTCTACTGTATCAGAACAATCCAAAAGAAATTAATTAGAGAAGAATCAAGAAATAACATAATAAAAAAAGGAAACCCATTTTTTATCTTTTAAGATAAGACTTCATTATAACTTATATTTAGACGAATTGGACCATTCATTGTCTTTTTGATTGTATCTAAATATCTTAACGTGTTCTACTGGCGATAGCTGTTTCTAAAATTTGAGACCTAAAAGAAGAATATTTTTGGTTTGAAGATATTTTTTCACGCCCAAGTGTGCAAACAAAGGTGTTTTTCGAGTTGATCTGTGTCAGTAGAATTAGCCTTGACCTCTCGGCTAATCCAGCTGACCCCACATTCCTCCTGATCCACCTGGCAAACCGAGATTACCAGAGTGACCAGTTATTTCGATCTATCAGCAAAAGACGTCCATTTATCCGGAGCTTTACCCGCGCCAGACGGCGACTTTATCTGAAAGTCTTTATGGGTGGGTTGGCCAATCGAACGAAACTACTTCACAACTTTGAAGGAATTTTCAAGAATTATAGTGGACTTCTTAAAGGTGACTTTTGTTATATCTTTTTATTTCTATCTAAAAGTTAGTTTATTTCAAAGCTTTGTTGAAATTGGTATTTTTCGATTGCAAAAGTTCCTTAGTTTGTTTATAGTAGAAGTTTGTGGTATTTATATATCCTATCTACGTTATTAAATGTGTCAAAATTGTCTACTTACAAATCATTCATTGAGTCACGATGACAATGTAATTTTCTTATGTGTTCCAATTTTTTGGCCATTTCGTACTATTTTTTAGCGTTCTTACGCAATTGTGGCGTTAACTACCCGTTTCATTATTTTTTAGTATGCCTGAATTACCTGTTTTTTTTTTTTTGTCGTTGAGGTACAGCTTGCACCACGCTTCCGAAACGCGTACGTGGTTAGATTTTCTTGATTAATCAATAATGGTAATTTCCCGCTAAATAAAATAAAATTATATAAAATAATCCAAATACCACAATAATCTCATATTAATGAAGAATAAAAAACACCTAGTTTAAATTATTTCTTTGACATTTTGACACATAATTATTCTGAATGAATGAAAATATAAAGTGTATACAGCAAAACGTCGGGAAGAGTTTAATAGCAACTAGTGAACTACAATCCAATATTATATCTAACCCACTAGATATTATTTTGATTCAAGAACCATATGTATTGCTCAATGATGTTATTTACGATATAGAATCTCAGATTGTATGCTCGGATAAAACGAAGATAAATATACGGAAATTATTGTATTGAACAAAATATTGAGATATATAAAGGTCGAAAACTTTACAAATTCATTTTGTACAACAATAATTATTCCAACATCCCAAAATAATATAATTATTTCTAACTTCTATATTCACCCTAATTCTCTTTGCAGTGAACATTTGAATTTTATTAAAAACTAGCCGAATGACCCGGGCAGCGCCCGCGGTTTACCCGATTAAATGCTTTTATTCAAATACTATATAATGATTAATTCTGTAGATTTTGCGCAACGCGATAACAAACATCGATTTTGGATTTCATTTTTATAGATATAAAGGAAAGGATTTCTGTTATATGCATACTATGTTGATACAATATTAAATAAGTGACTCGCACAAGTTTTGAAAGTAATACATTTATTGGGAGCTTTCGGGTCTAACCTTTCTTAAACAAGGGTTTGGAAAATTCACCCTGGGCATGACCTTTTTCTATTCGCATGTAAGGCACTTCCGGTGATGCGAACTGTTGTTTTTCAAAATATTCGATAATGTCGATAGAAAAATGCCAAACGGTTTAGCGTTATCTTTTTTAAATTATCCATCCTCCACAGTTTGAATCACATGTTTTTTCCACTTATGGAAAGACACTTGTTCTTTCTTGAATTTATTTTAATAACACAAATCATACATTGAAAGAACTCACCATTGGGCGCGGAACGCGACGGTAGTTGCTTCAAAGATTTTGTCTGTAGGTGCGGGAAGCGACTATAGTCCACGTGCTATAAAAATTGAATCCTTTCAGTACGGCCGCTAGTCGCCCAGTTGAAATGTAAAACTGCTGACTTCGCTCGGCGTGGGAAATTTGAGGTCTAACTTTGTTCAGTTAGTTGGGCTGGTCCGGCTTGAGAAAATCGCATGCAACATTTTCCTTCATATTTTAATTTTCATATAGAATCTTACATATTGATAATATCAAGTGAACAAGAGTTTGATCAAAATTCATGATTTAATATTTTAAACATTTGTACATTTATTTACAAATGTTCATTTGTGGGAAGATACTATTCCTTCAACTTCAAATTAACGAGGGGACCAATTAATATTTATTATATTCAATTTATACAACATGCAACATCCAAGGGACTAGGAAACAATTTCAAATTATCGAGAGATTCAAATTAACGAGTTTTAAATTATCGAGAGACGACTGTATTTTGTTATTTTGGGATGAATTATAGAAATTAATTTCTATGTCCATGTGCTACACATGAACTTTACCGAAATGTTGCAGCTGTTAGCGCCTATTGATTTCAAACACGCCCCCAGATCCTATTCCATCTTCTGAAAGAACACCAACTTGATTGTAGCATCATGTGTGGAATTGAAATATATTTACCACAATGTGAAATAATAAAAAAGGCCAGGTGTTTTGTTATTATACCATCTACTCGATGGCGCTATGCCATCTAAAAGTTCATGTGAACGTGGTCAGGATTGCCTTTTTTGATTTTAATAACAAACACTTGACCTTTTTCATTATTTTATTTTTATCATTTTTTCACATATTTAGCGTATTTACGCAAGTTTGGCCTTAAATACCCATTTCTTGATTTCTCAGGAAGCCTCTGAGACCAAAATAATTTGGGTCGTAAGGTACAGTATGCACCACGCTGACGGGGTCCAACAGCTCGAAACGCGTTCGTGGTTGACTTTTCTTGATTTATCAAGGAAATGGGTTGGCCAAATATCAAGGAACAGGTCAAATCAACGTTTGGTTGATTTCGGCCAACTGAGGTGTCTTGTCCATATGGTTCCCCGGATTGCAGGCCGTCGGCTCCCTCGGACGCAGTAGCATGTATCGTCAATTCCTGATTTTGCTGCTCCATGAAAAGGGGGGTGCCATTTCCCCGTTAATCAGCCACAATTCAGAGTTCCCTGTAGGCTTTCACGGTTACCGTAGCGGCTCGGGGCTCACGACACCGTACTTTGCCCTACAGGGCAGTTCCTTACTTGTGCTGTTTCTCCCGCCGCCACGTAGAGGAGGGGTTGAACTTCTGGGCGAGGTTTTAACCAGTAAAATACCTTTTAATCTTCCAAGAACGTAGAAGTTTGAGGGTTTCAGGTCAAGGCTGTACGCAAGGTGAGGAATCAAAGTTCACCCATACCCTCCAATCTTCGCCAAAGACATATGCGCTTGTGGTTTTTGTTTCAATACAAACATAAGTACAAGGCCAGTTATTGTTTGCGGAAGAGCATTTCTCGAATATGCAATTCTACTATCCTGAAGGCTTATGTCCATAGCTTGCTTGAATACAATTTCTAAGATTCCACCCTTCAGTGCAGCATATATGAGCAGAATCGTCCAATACAGTATTAGAGCTCTATAAAGCGGTCTGGTAGATTAAATTAGCGAAACCGCCGGGAAAGTTCACCATTGATGAACCAAGCATATATGAAAGTTTGGCCGGAAATATTTTGGTATGTTGTAAGGGAAGAAGCTTTGAAAAGTTTTATTTATGTTGTTCTTTAAAGTAGCCATTTCAAATTCAATAAAATCTGTTTATATGCTTTGGACTTCTAA
This sequence comes from Cordylochernes scorpioides, assembly GCA_030710605.1. Lineage (NCBI taxonomy): Eukaryota > Metazoa > Arthropoda > Arachnida > Pseudoscorpiones > Chernetidae > Cordylochernes > Cordylochernes scorpioides. The sequence continues at coordinate 89,847,694 of CP092868.1, forward strand.
ATTGTATTTTTTTCCTTCTAAATTTAAATTATTTGATACATATTTCATATCTTTGGATTCAATGAAATCGTTAAGCAAAGACAACTTGGCTATGCTATCTATACAATTAGAACTCGTCGTTTTATATGATTGCGTGCACCATAATAGCATTTGGTATTGAAATGAAAATTTAATTTATTTATATTTTTCTTATTTATGAATTTATACCATATTCTCGATCCATAAGAAAGCATTGACCTCAATATTGTTTTGTATAATGTAAGTCTCTTTTGGGTACTCATACCCCAAGCTTTTCCGCAAATTGACAGTAGCAGATTTTAAAAATCTTTTTGCTTTATTTAGTATAATATCTATATGAGGATTGAAATTAAGTTTTTATTTCTAAAATGATTTGCAAAAGTGACTCTAATATTTCATTTTCCTATACTGGCATAATTATTTTGTTTTTAAACTTTATTGCGGACATGTCTTTATTGTGCAAATGCAGAATGTTAGTTTTCTCAAGACTGATGTTCAGTTTATTTTGAGTACTCCATTGATCGAATTCTTCCAATATTAATTCTATCAAATTTTTAAGAGTATCCTTGTCTTTATTCCAAACTATTATTGTCACATCATTAGCATAACAGTATTTCAGAATTGGGAATCTGTATTTTGTTTAATAAATCATTCAGTAATATCAGCCATAGCAATGGAGACAGTTGTCCACCCAGTGGACAGCCTTTTGATATTGTTTTATTAACCTTCTTATCACCATAAGTAATTTTTTTTCAGTGGGTATGTTATCTTGATCTATTCTTTTAAAAAGAGCTGGTCACCATGCATTGTCAAATGCACCCTCTATATCGATTGCAATTAACGACACTAAATGATTCTGTCTATGTTCCAATATAACCTCTGTTATTTTTCTCCAAACATGTTATCTTTGATTTCATTTTTATAAATTCATGCTGTCTTTTGTTTAAAATATTATTTTCTAGATAAAATTCATAAATTTTATTTTTTGTATTTTTCCAAAAATCTTGGAGAGATTTGATATTAGAGATATAGGTCGGTAGCTTTTAGCAATTTCTAAATTCGTTTTGTTAGGTTTAGGAATTATTTTAAGAGCTACTCTTTTCCATTCATCAGTATAATATACTTTTTAAATATATTTTTATTAAATAATTATTTAATTATACTGTGTCTGGTTTTCTTTTTTTGCAGTATCTTTCCCAATGTCTTTGGCATTTTTTTTCTCATAAATAGGCTGATGCTACAATTACAATTATTTTATTTCCAAAGCGCTATATCCCGCAAGGGATACTTGCGCCAAACAAGGAGAAAAGTTTGTTTACATAAGTTATTTACATTATTCAACGAATAAAAACATTAGAAACTCAGATTTTGTAGAAATTTTAGAATGTATTTACAAAATGAATTGAACTTTAGATATGATTTTTTATCGGAAATCAAATCTTTAATTCATAAACAACTAGTTCATTCTTCATTCTATAATCTTGAAATGCTGGGCAATCGATCAGTAGATGTCTTGAGGTTTGTTCCTCCATACCACAAAAGCAACTTGAATCCTCCACTGCCTTTATTCTATTTAGAAAACTTTTGAAATTTCCGTGGTTTGTAACAAATTGAGTATTATAAAAATTTGGACGAAAGTATTTAGGGATTTCTTGGGGAAAAAAGCTTAAGAAAGTATCATTTGCTTCGTTTTTCAGAACATTCATTCTTGATTTGAGAAAGGTATCTATAATTCCTGGAATAAATGGGTCATAAATTTGTTGATCATCTGGGGATAAGTTTCTCAGATCAGATATCATGATTCTGGATTCGATAAAGTCTGAGATCAGAGGAATGTTGGACAAACTATGAACACAGCTATATGATGTGGATTTATAGGCTTGTATACACCATGTCAGTATTTGATATTGGGTTGAATTTAGTTTTTGTAAACATTTTTTATTTAAATATTTGAACCAAATTTCGGCTCCATATGTAAGTATTGGTCTGAAAATGGATTTATATAAAGTTAGCCTTTTCTGGGTGCTTAGACCCCAAGATTTCCCGCAAATTGAGAAGAGATAATTTTTAAAACGTTTTGTACGATTTACTATTTCTTCTATGTGGTATGTAAAATTTATTTTGTTTCTTCTTCTGTGATTTGCAATTATTATTTCTAAAATTTGGTCTTCAGAGTTGGTATGATTATTTCATTATTAAATTTGATTGGGATTTTGTCTTTGTTATGTAAATAAAGTATATTAGTTTTTTTCTAGACTTATTTCAAGTTTGTTACTCTTTCACCATACATCAATCGTATTTAATGCCTTTTCTATAACTAATTTCAGGTCTTTGCAATTGTTGTGCCAGCATATAATTGATACATCATCCGCATAACATACCACTTCACTATTAGGAACTTGATATTTGATCAAAAGATCGTTTAGTATTATTATCCATAGTAGTGGAGATAGCGGGCCACCCTGCGGACATCCCTTTGTAATTTGTTTATTTATTGTTAAGTTCTCATATGTAAATTTCGTTTTCCTCAATTTGAAATATGATTGAATAGTCCTTATTAAACTTTCCGGCAAGTTATCTACATCTATTATTTTTAAGATCGCAGGCCACCATGCATTATCAAAGGCTCCCGCAATATCTATTGTGACCAGAGCTGTCAGTTCTTTGGTTTTGTGTTCCATTATTATATCGATTATATTATTCAAGGCTGTAATAGTAGATTTTGACTTGATGAAACCATGCTGTTTGGGACTTAATAAATTGTTTTGTATATAATATTCATAAATTTTCTTTTTAATAACTTTTCGTAGATCTTAGACAGATTAGATGTTAACGAAATAGGTCGATAGCTTTTTATTGATTCGACGTTAGATTTGTTTGGTTTCATTAGAATTTTTAAAACTGTCGTTTTCCATTCCCTTGGAAAATATCCCATCTGAATACATTTATTTAATAACGAATGTAGCACCGGAAGTATCAGAGTCTTTGCGCATTTTATCGTGTTATTACTGATATTATCTTGACCTGGTGACTTTTTAACATTGCTATTGTCAATTAGATATTCTATTTCTTCGGTATCAATATGGATAGCGCTTGAATTCCTTAGAAAAGGTTCGTAACTTCTAACCAATTCTTGTTGATGGTTGTCTTGATCAATTCTGTCATCGGCAATTAATACATTTATTATGTCTGTAATGCGTTTTTTTTTCTGATTCTTGATTGTTGTCTATTATGGGAAGTCCTTTTTGCTTGTTTGAGGATTTGAGCTTTTTGGAAATTTTATATGCGTTACCAAAAGGATCATTTGATTCATTTTCTTCGATGAAATTTTTCAAACTATTTCTCCTTGCTTTCTTTATCATATTATTAAATTTGTTTCTGACTTGTTTAAATCTTGTTGCATCGATAGTCTTACTGTGATAAAATAAGTTTCTTACATAATGAAAATGTGTTTTCATTTGTTCAAGTTCTTTATTCCACCATTTTATACCTGCATCGTATGCGTAGTTGTTTGATTTTACTTTTAATGATATGTAAGCTGCTTCTATTATGTTATCCGTGAGTTTGTTTACAACTTTATCAATATCCGTGCAATTTTCCACCATATCTGCCTCATTCTTTAATTTGATAAATTCTTGATACTTGAGATTTTTGGAGAAATTTGTCCAGTTGGCGTGTTTTTCATTGAATTTCCATGTAGAATTCTGTTTATCTTTTATATAATTAAATTTTGAGTGAATTTCAAATTGAATTGCCAAATGATCAGAAATATTCGTCAGTGATGAGGTGGTCCAATGTCTGATCATATTTATTGAAAGTCTATTCGAGATTGTTAGATCTACTATACTTGCCCCTCTACATGTTGGAGTTTTATCGTTGTGATGTACAAGTGATTTTCATTTATTATTGTTTGCAATTTGTAACCATTTGAATTTGTTATTTTATCGAACCAGATTGGATGACGGGAATTGAAATCTCCGCATAGTACTATAGGGTTATTTGAATAAGTATTAATCAAGTTTCTTATAAAATCTAAGTGAGTATCATTACAGGAATTGGGATGAAAGTAAAAATTTGCGATTACTACAAACGAATTGCATAATCAATTGTTGATTACTTAATTTGTTATAGTTTTTCATTTGAATCTAGCTCCATTTTTGTTTCTGGTTTTCTTTTTTGCAGTATCTTTCCTAATGTCTTTGGCATCTTTTTTTTCTCATAAATAGGCTGATGCTGCATTTGTATAATTAAATAAATATCTAAATTAATTTAGAAACGATACAATTTTGGGAGAAGCATATTTTATCATATTATTGCTTATGCTATCTATTCCAGGCGCCTTTTTAACATCAATATTGGAGATTGATTTCTTTATTTCTTCTACTTCGATATGTACTCTGCTTTTATTATTCATTTCTAGTTTGTATCTTCTTTTTAATTGTTGACTGAAGTCGTCAAAATTTTGATTGTCTGAAATAACTTGTTCATTAATTCGATCATCTTTTGTTCTTTTTAAATTTTTTAAAATCAATAATGGGTATTCCCTTTTTTGTTTTGATGTTTTCAATTTACTAAAAACTTAAATGCGTTTCCAAATGGATTATTAGTAAAGTTTTTTTCTATAAAGAATCGCCATTTGATTATTTAGCTTTTTTTATTGCATTATTGTATTTATTACTAACTGATTTAAATATATTATAACTAATTGTTTCATTATGATAATATAAATTTCTTATATAGTGGAAATGCGTTTTCATTTTTTCCAGTTCGCTATTCCACCAGTTAATTTTAGAGAACTCTATAATGTAGATTTTTGTTTATTGATCGAATAATTGTTTTTGATCTTATTTCAAATACTATAGCAGCATGAGCAAAAGTTTCAGATATTTCGGGAGTGTGCCAGTTCACTATTGAATTCAATTAATGTTTATTAGAAATAGTGAGATCTATTATACTTGCATCGCGACAAGTGTTGATTTTTAGGTTATGAATGTATAGGTTAGATTCTTCAATAATTGGTTGTAGTCTATATTTGTTGAAATTCGTTCCCTTATTGAACCAAACTGGATGACGAGAATTGAAATCACCGCAAAGGATTAGAGGATGGTCTTCGTAAGTTTCGAGCTAATCTATATATATATATAATTGAATGTCTGTCTGTACTCTATAGATTCAAAAACCATAGATCCAATCGCCGTGAAATTTTGGGATATTATTAGGTATATCCCCGGGAAGGTTTTTGAAAAATAATTTCTTGGATATCTTGAATATCCTTAGAGTTATTTGCAGATTTGTAGATTTAACTCGCAAGCAGCGCCCCCATTGTGACGATGATAACAAGTTTTCTTATCACTAAGTTTGTTATCTTAAAGATTATTTTATCAGAAGTAAGATTTCTACCTATTAATTACGCACAAGTCAAAGTTATTTTTTTCATTTATCTACAACATATATATTGGGAGAATAGATAAAATGATGATTTTGTAATGTAGAAAATTAGGAAAGACAAAATTCAGGATGACACGGCAATTTATTTGAGACAAGAATAATGATACAATTCCAAGGCGAAGATGCTATTCCTTTAACTTCCAATTACCGAGGGAACCAATTAATATTGATTTTATTCAACTTATCGAGTATTTTTCAAGGGACCGGAAAAAAATGTCCACTAGATAAAATGATGATTTTGTAATGTAGAAAATTAGGAAAGACAAAATTCAGGATGACACGGCAATATATTTGAGACAAGAATAATGATACAATTCCAAGGCCAGATATTCTTCCTTTAACTTCCAACTACCGAGGGAACCAACTTATCGAGTATTTTTCAAGGGACCGGGAAAAAATGTTCACTTTATCGAGAGATTCAAATTTACGAGTTTCAAATTATCAAAATATATATATGTTGTATTGAAATATTTTATTTAAAAATGTTATATATTAAAATGTTATTTTATTTAAAATTATAATTTCATAGATATAAATACTCTGTTTTAATCGACCGCCAGAGGTCACGCTTATATTATAAATACTCATTGTTGTTCTTCCCCGTTGGCCCTTACCGTTAGTCGGGTAATCGCTCTTGACATGAATCCTGCCAAGAAGAAAAAGAAGGCCTACAAGCCTACAACCCGCATCGTGAACGTCGCCGACCTGGAGAGGGAAGATGAGATGGTGATCTCACGCAACTGCAGCATCCTGAGCTCCATTGGCCATCCTGCCCTGAAATCCCTGCATGAGGACCTGATACGCTACATCGCCTCGCGGACTGAAATGATCAAGGCCCTCGCTACCAATGTAGAGAACCTCACTGACACCCTCGAGTCCTTCGCAGAGTTGGACGAAATTGAGGAGGCCAACAAGCCCAAGACTGCTTGCCGCGGCACTCAAACCTACCCTGCTCCTTCCTGCAATGAAACCAGCTCCCAGACTGACCCAATCAAGCCCGCCACTCCTGCTCCTGCTGCTCTCCCTGCCAAGAAGCCTGCCTCCTCCCTGCCTGCTCCTGCTCCAACCAAAAGGAAGCAGTCTGAAGCTCCCAACCCGCCTGCAAAGAGGACAAACCTGAATGGTCCTTCAAAACCTGTGCCTTCCCACGTCTCCAAGCCTGCGGCCGCCCAAGTGATCCTTCATGGAGAAAAATCGGCGGCCCACACAGTGGTCATCTCAGATGACCCACAGGCTGACCCAAGGGAGATGCTGAAAACAGTCCGCGCTGCTCACACTCTCCCCCAAGGCGTTTGGGCCTCCCTGCGCACCAAGGGGAAGCTGGTCCTCCATTCCAGCAATCCTGACACCATCCCTGAGGTTACAACCTCCCTGGCCAGCAAGTTGAATGGAATGAAGGTCCGCCAGCAGAAGGAGATCCTGCCACGGATCTGCCTCTTCAAAGTGGATGAGGAGACATCCAACTCCACAATTGAGGAGACCTTCCTGGAAACCGCTGCTGTTAGAAAACTTCCTGGGGACAAGGTGGTGCGCGTGGCGCACCGTTCTGCACCCAGAAACGGGACCTGCACCGCCTTCATCGAGGTGGACCTCAAGACCTTTAGAGCCCTGGGCGTTCGCGGGAGGATCGTGGTGGATGGAGTAATCCTCAACTTCGAGGAGTCCATCCGCGCCCGCGTCTGCTTCCGCTGTTGTGGCTTCGGCCACAACTCTGCCCAATGCACCAGAGCTCCTAAGTGCTTCCACTGCGGTGAAGACGGCCATGAAGGCCGAACCTGCCCATCCATTGCTGACCAGCGCACCTCCAAATGTGCCAACTGCTGCTCCCAGGGCCTTCCTGACAAGCACGAGGCGAGAGCCTCAAGCTGCCCCATCCTGAAGTCTAGGGCCCTCAAGTTCTAGGCTTCAAGGACCTTCTGCCTCCATTATCATCTGCCACTTCTCCTGGATTCCTGACCTATTCAACGCACCCGCCTCACTGCACCCTGGCGCTATTCCCCTGCTTGCCCAACGTTTCTACCACCCCTGCGAGACATCTCCTGCTTCCACATCCTAGGGTCCCTTGCCACCTGACATCGATTTTGGGCTCAAAAATCATAACTTTTGGTTAGTAGCCCGTAAATAAAGATATTTTCTCTTCCCCGTTGGCCGACCCAAAACTTTGTAATTATGTAAATAATCTTTTCATTTTTTATTCTTACGCCTTAAGCCAGGCGGGACTTTTACAGAATTATGTTTATCTTATAGCTCAATTAAAGCAATTTTTAATCTATACTATTTTTATTATTTTACTTTCAAGAAGATTCATGCCACGACTGCACCACCATAGTATAATCATTCAACATGATCAAAATTTAAGCACAAAATCATCTCATTTTTTAATATAATATATATTATTTTTTAAATAAGTTTATAGAGAATTGTTTTAACAAATGTTCGTTAAACAAACCTTTACTCGGGTAAAACCCGGGCGAAGCCGGGTACATCCGCTAGTATATTATACAAGAATGACATCCACGGCGCCAATTTATAATTGTAACGAAAAATATTTGAATTAATTATAAAACACTTTTTAAAAAAGCTTTTATTTAAAATGCACTAAATATAACAAAATAAATATTTCTGAAGTATTGCTTTTTTTTTTTTGAAGGTACCGTTTAAAAAATAAAATGATAGACTTAGAAATAAAAGCGGTGGGGGATGATAATAATTTATGCAGCAAATAGGTATAAATTTAATGAAAGGCATAATCTTACTAATCATTTGCTTCATATAAAATCACATTGATCTCAAATTTATTATTATTTTACCCCACCGCTTTTATTTCTAAGTCTATTATTTTATTTGTTAAATGGTACCTTCAGAAAAAAAAAGCAATACTTCAGAAATATTTATTTTGTTATTTTTAGTGCATTTTAAATAAAAGATTTTTTAAACATGTTTTTATAATTAATTATTCACGCTATTTTTAGTCGTATAAATGCCAGTCCAAAAAAAGCATTATCACTGAGACGACGTTGGCCTTAAATAGCTGCAAGCCTGCTCGCAGCAGATTGGTCAATTCCACGTGGGAGGTCGGAAGTGACGTAAGCAAAATCCGTTACTAACAGAACTGCGTCTCTTTGCTTTTGGGAACCCTAAGTTTATTGAATTATATTACAAAGTTAGAGACACCCAGTGGATTATTGTTAGGGCTTAATTGGTAAATATACAATTTAAATTATAATTAAACAATTGATTAGATAGTTAAAAGTAACAACATACTAATTGAAAAAGGGGAACTATTTAAAAAGGTGTCGTGAAATGTATGGTGGTATATTGTTACACACACACCTATATATATATTATATAATCTAAAAATATTATATAATCTAAAAATATTATATAATCTAAAAACTCTAAATATTTCTATATTTTAAAAATATATATTTCATTTTATTCATTGATAATTTTTATTTTTGTTATCATCGTTTTTAGAAAGACTTTTAGTTTAGTTGTTTAGTTTCGTTGTATAATTTTGTTGTAAATATGCGTAGTTAACCAATCAATCCTTTTAAATCACTAATATAGGATTAAATTATAAATTCTATATAATGTGAAAACTAACAAATGTGTAATCTTTCCTCAAGTAATTGAAAATAAAAGCTACTTGACGGTAAATATTTATCTTTTTTTATCACGACTGCACCTCAACCCTTTATCTTATCGATCCTTTGTCTTATCAAGCCTAATCTAACAACAACACAAAATATTCATAACAATAAGTCGACAGGATTACCTGAATTTTCAACATAATTGCTCTATAAATTATTCAAATTTCATAAAACTATTTTTACAAAATGTCTCGCAAACAAAGGAATGTAGAATATGCCATGACGCCAAATCCAAGTACTATAGAAATACCGAAATTTAATGGTCAAAATTTACACATAATATCTTGGCTCAAATTCTTTAACAAAAAATGTTTACAGAAACATCTTGATGAAGATTTTAAACTAAATAATATTTCAAATTATCTCGAGGGTGAAGCTTTCAATTATTTTATAGAAGAGTTACAAGATATAAATAATTGGGGGGAAATAGAACAAAAATTAACATCATACTTCACAATAAATGATTCAAATTTATTTAGTAGGTTTCTAAATTTAAAATATAATGATAATAATGATCTTGAACAATATTTTAAAGAAAAATCTGCCTTAGCCAATAAACTTAATCTTGAAAAAACACTTTTACTAGAAGCACTTACAGATGGAATGCCAGATCACCTAAAAAAATATCTAATAGCTGCAAGAGTACAAGAACCTTCAGAATGGTATAAAATCACAACCCAATTAAAATTATCAACAAATAAAGAAGAACCCCAACAACCCTCTACCAGTACAAGCACTCCAGTAAAAAAAATTAACTCCAACTCCTCCCAAGCTCATCAATACCAGCCTTTTCCCAGGACAGCAGCAGCAACTCACCACCAGCAAGAACACCACAAATCCATAAACCAGCCTCCATACCCCTGCAAGATATGTGCATCTCACCAGCTACCCAACCAGATCCATTTCCATAGAGACTGCCCACTTAAGAACAATAATCATCCGAAGCGCATCAACCCAGGTAGAACATTATTATTATTTTCTGTATTTATTAATCAAATATCCTTACCCTGTGTACTTGACACAGCATCATCCATATCTATTATCCCTTTAAAATACTTAAACCATATTCATTATAAAATTTTAGATAATTCCCCAAAAGAAAGAATAGGTCAGGTAGAAGGATTTAGTTACCCATTATACAAAATATTAGTTAGGCTTAGCTTAGGTAAAATTACAAAGTATCAAGAAATGTTTGTTTGTGATAGTCCAATAGAATATCTTATTTTAGGTTTACCAACATTTTATTTATTTAAGTTACAAATAGATTTCTCAAAAAACCTTCTTTTCCAAAATTATAAATTCTTGTATTCTTTTAATCCAAAAACTGATAATCAGAAGTCACTATGTATTCCAGACCCATACTATGTTAAAAATTCATCTCTTTTAAATATTAACCCATTGTGTAATTTCAATTCTTTTGATATACCAAATACAAATGTTAAACTTATAAATCCTACTTCAAATCCCATTATTGATTTTAACTCATTTCACAGTATGCGACAACCGGACTCTATAACGATTTATAATTCATATTTAGACTTTAGTAAAGTAAATATTAATCCAAATTTCTCTGATCAAACAATTTCAGATATATTGCATAAATATAAGAATGTTTTCTCTAAGCACAATTTTGATATAGGACACATAAAGACTAACCCAATCTGCATATCTCTTTTAGATAATATTCCCATAGCACAAAAGCCATATAGGACATCTTTTTACAATAATGCTGAAATACAAAAACAAATAACTGAATTATTAAAATATGATATTATTAGACCCTCATCTAGCCCCTATAGTTCTCCTGCATTATTAGTGAATAAGAAATCTGATGCCCCAAATCACCCCACAAGACTCTGTATAGATTATAGGAAACTTAATCAAAAAACAGTTCCAGAACATACACCAATTCCACTTATAGAACAAATTATAGATAGGTTATCACAGTCAAAAATATATACTATTCTAGATGTTAAAAATGCATACTGGCATATACCCATAGATGAAAAAGATAGACATAAAACCTCCTTTGTAACACAATTAGGATGTTATGAATGGAACAGACTTCCATATGGTCTAAAAAATGCACCTTCACAATTTGAAAGGATTATGAAGTCAGTTTTCACTAAGCATAATATACACTATGCCTTAAATTATTTTGATGATATTATTATACACTCTAAAACTTATGAAGAACACATTAAACATTTAGATGACATATTAGGTATATTCGAACAAGAGGAAATAAAGCTGAATCTCAATAAATGCAAATTTTTACAAAAAGAAATACAATTCTTAGGATACACTATTAACTCAGGAAAATATACACCAAATAACACAAATATTGAAGCAATTTTTAAATTAAATAGACCATATAATATTAAAACCTTACAGAGATTTTTAGGCACCATAAATATTTATAATAAATTTATTCCCCATTATGCGCAAATTAGGGCACCTTTGAATGAACTTTTGTTAAAAAATGCTCCTTGGTTATGGAGTGCGAAACATGAACAAGCCTTCCAAACACTTAAAAATTCACTCATATCACAACCTGTACTATATATTTATGACCCATCAAAACCATGTCATTTATTCACAGACGCGTCAAGTCTAGGAGTAGCAGGAGTTCTTAAACAACCAGATGAACAAGGCATTTTACACCCCATAGGTTATTTTTCAAGAAAACTTCACCCATATGAACAGAATTATACTGCCTCAGAAATTGAAATATTAGCTATCATTAATTCAGTACAAAGGTTTCACACATATCTACACAACATACATTTTACCTTGCACACAGACCACTTACCTTTAAAATGGATCAAAAATGTAAAAAATCCACAAGGTAGATTATTTAGATGGTCCTTAATCTTATCTCAATATAGCTTTGACATAAAACATATTAAAGGATTAAATAATATAGAAGCAGACATGCTGTCAAGAGCACCTGTCTCATTTTACCTAACATATAATGAGTTAAAAGAACACCAATCAACTGAACAAATTAGTAGTGCTAAAATTAAAATTCAAAATGGCCTCTACATTATAAATAGAAAGGGTTTTAAAAGAGCTTATGTACCACAAACACTAAGACACAAATTATTAAGCAAAGTACATACAAAGCATGGACATATTGGAACAACTCAAATGACTAAAATAATTTCTCCACACTATTATTGGTCACATATGACTAGGGATATTGCTAATTACACCAAACATTGTGAAACTTGCCAGTTTAACAAATCTAGGGATAACAGAATTGTTTATGGACCACTACAACAGATGCCAATAGCTACACACCCAAATCACATTTTTTCTTTAGATACATTGGGCGGGTTACATAATTATGGGACAACTAGACACAGTATCCATATGATAGTAGATCACCATAGTAGATTCCTTTGGGCTTTTCCAACAAAATCTGTATCAACTGATTCTTATATAACTTGTTTGAGAAATTTATTCCAAATTAATAAACCTGAAATATTAATAACTGACAGAAATGCAGCTTTTCTTAGCAGAAAATTTAAACACTTTTTAGATAGAAATAATGTTAAGCATCTACTCACCAGTTCCCATCACCCAGAAACAAATGCAAAAGTAGAAAGACTAAATTCCACTATCATTAATAGGTTAAGATGTGAATATAATGATAATTTAAAGATTCCTTGGACAAAATATATTCCTAAAATTACTGAAAGCTATAATGAAACAGTACATACCACAACAGGCTTTACACCTAAATTCTTATACTATGGAATACAACCACAGTATATAGAACATTGCACAGAAACACATACACCAATAGAAAAGGCAAGAAAATTAGCCATTGAAAGAACCATAAAATCCCATGAACACAGCAAACAACTTTATGATATTAAACACCCAGAACCCATTTTTAAAGAAGGAGATCAGGTATTAGTAAAAACCTTTATTTATCCAAACACTGGTAAATTAACACAAAGATATATAGGCCCATTTACAATTTTAAAACAACTTTCTCCAGTCACATATGAAATAGATAAGCCTAATATACCCCAAAGAAAACAAACAGAAATTATACACTCAAATAAGCTTAAATTATTTTATCCAGAAACAGATTTTTTACTTCACTATAGCACTAACATAGAAAATGACTTTATAGTAAACCAAAATTCTAACACAAAGTTAATAGATATTGATGATAAACCATGTTTTTTACAGGAAGGCCATATTTTGGACATGGACAATGAAGAAAAAATATCAGCACCAATTCTTAAGCCTTCACAAATAACTTAATGTCACTCCATACATCTATTAGCGTTTCACTACTCAACCATGTAAAAATAACATTTTCTACGCTTTTGATATTTTGAAGTGTACCTAGCATAATGTAACAATTACTCAAATTTAAATACCTTTTTTGCTTCATATACATTTTTGATATATTTCGCTCATTAATATTTCTTATATATACTTTTATTATAATTTCATAATTGTATAAATTATTTGTAAACAAACTTTCTTTTGTTTATTATGAAAAAATGTGCGTATTGATTTTTATTGTTTCATTTTTAATTATTTCTAAAGATTTATTGATTTCGTTTAATTAATTATTTTTAATTACCAATTTTATTTTAAAATTTTATTTTTTTAGAATCTTTTCACAGGGGGGAAATATTATATAATCTAAAAATATTATATAATCTAAAAATATTATATAATCTAAAAACTCTAAATATTTCTATATTTTAAAAATATATATTTCATTTTATTCATTGATAATTTTTATTTTTGTTATCATCGTTTTTAGAAAGACTTTTAGTTTAGTTGTTTAGTTTCGTTGTATAATTTTGTTGTAAATATGCGTAGTTAACCAATCAATCCTTTTAAATCACTAATATAGGATTAAATTATAAATTCTATATAATGTGAAAACTAACAAATGTGTAATCTTTCCTCAAGTAATTGAAAATAAAAGCTACTTGACGGTAAATATTTATCTTTTTTTATCACGACTGCACCTCAACCCTTTATCTTATCGATCCTTTGTCTTATCAAGCCTAATCTAACAACAACACAAAATATTCATAACATATATATAATGAATATAAATATATGCGTGATGATATTGGAATAAGACGACTAAATTATAACAGATAAAATTAATATATTTGTTGGCTTTTCTCATTTATTTGCTTGTAATTCCAAGGACATTTTATATAGGAATCTGAATATTTGGATTTCTAATTCCTTCCATGTCTTGAACATTTATTGAAAAAATTCTTTCGCAACCTCCAGCATTGTCGCATTTTTAGCCAAGAAAAATTGAAATTGACAGGTTCTAGGAAAAAATAGTTGTTTTTTAGTCAGAAAATGATAATGAAAATATTGCTGTATCATGTTTGATAATCAGATACAAAATTATATAGGGAAAAAATTCCAAAAGAGCAGAGACCACGGGTGAAGCGAGTTCACTTTTAGTATGCAGAAACAAAATTCTAACAGAAAACATTCAGAAGACATTAAGCCAGATCATCTATATATATAAAAATGAATGTATGTGTGTGTGGTGTGTCTGTCCTTTATGCCTGACCAAACCACTCATTGGAACGCCATGAAACTTTGGGAAGTTATTTAGTATATTACTGGGAAGGTTTCTAGCGAATAAAATTTTTGAAATAACTTTTCGCCTAAAAATAATCAAGATAAATATTCTAATTTATCTGTTATAATTCAACAAACTGCTCTAAATATTATCATGCATATAGAAAAAAAATGATTATATGCCTCTTCTTTATGCCGGACCAAACTACTCATTTCATCGCAATATAACTTTGAAAAATTGTTTAATATACTACCAGAAAGGTTTCTATCTAATTATTAAATTGAAAAAACCTTTTTTTGGGGGGGGAAAAATAAGGATAAATATTAATTAATCTGTTATATTTTCAGAACTCTGATTTATTATCTCTGTATTATCTTTTATCCCTATATATATAAAAGTCAGTGTATGTATGTATGTATGTGGGTATCTATGTCGGCTATACACGTCCACAATACGTAACTAATCTGACTGAAATTTGAACAGTATATAGAGTAGAATCTGGAAAAACTTAAAGTGAAAATTTCAAGTTTCTATCCCGAATATTCTTCGAGTTATTTGCAAATTGAGTTGCAAATTTGCCCTTTCGCTCGCAAGCAGCGCCTCTAGCGGTGAAGATGGGAGGTAATATCAGCTGACCTAATGTACATGTAAACGTGTTTTGACAGGACATAGAGAAAAATCAGGAAAATATATTTATCGGATTTTTAGCCAATAAAAAATAAAATTGACAGGTTCTGGGCAAAAATAGTTGTTTTTTTAGTCAGAAAATGATTATGACAATATTGCTGTATCATGTTTGATTATAAGATACAAAATTATATCGGGAAAAATTCCAAAAAGCTGAGACCACGAGTGAAGCCAGTTCATTTTTAGTGTGCAGGAACAAAATTCTAACAGAAAAACATTCATTCGAGCAGAAGACACAAAGCCAGATTATCTCTTTATAAAAATATCGCTTCTCTGACACAAAGTTTGGAGCGGGACGTTTCACAAGAGTGACATCCACGGCGCCAATTTATAATTGTAACGAATAGTATTTGAATAAAAACATTTAATCGGGTAAAACCTGGGCGTTGCCCGGGTCATTCGGCTAGTATATATATATAAATCAAAATTTGTCTGTCTGTTTATCGATAAATTCAGAAACTACTTAACCAAATGTCACCAAATTTTCCACATAACTACTAATGACCCTGAAGATGAAGAATTTACAATGCATTAAAATTAAGTAAAAAAAATATTTTAAAATCTATATTTTATCTTTGTGTATAACTTTATTTATATATCCACTTGCTATTTGACCATTTAGAACTTTGGGGAGAGTTATATAGCTATTTTTTGTCAGATTTCCTTTTTTTCGTTTCGTTTTATATTTCCCAAATTCCATTAAAATATTTATTAAAAATTATCATCATCAATAAGAAGGTTTTCAATGTGTGTGTGTCTGTATTCAAATTATTAATGACTTTTTTGAAAGTGAAACAGTGTATACGGTATAAAATATGTATAATGGAACAATGGCTTAAAATATAATAGAAAGTAAGCTGAATGAAGACAAAAAAATGTTAAGAAGTCCCTATGAATTGAAATGAAGTGATTTTGCCTATAAAATATAAAAAAAAAAGACTGGATTAATACACATTCAAAATGGTTAAAATGGCATTTATTAAGCCAAACAGTGTGAAAAAGTAGATACAGTAGAGCTTCCATTGAGAGGATGCCTAAAATCGTAGCTTAACCCGTCTCTCCAAGAGGCAGTCTCTTATTAAAGGTCTATTAGAGATTCTTTAATATCAATTAGAATCTCCAATGAGAGACCACCTACAGGAGAAACAAGTTGAGTCATGTTTTTAGGTGGTCTTTCTTAAGAGACTCTATTTACATATATTAAAATCAACATTTTCTTACTGTTACGTTTAATTACTGCTAATCTCTATATATAAAAATGAATGTATGTCTGTCTATCTGTCAATTATCAATTGGACTGAGCGAGTATTGTGAGTTTCAT
Source organism: Cordylochernes scorpioides (assembly GCA_030710605.1). NCBI lineage: Eukaryota > Metazoa > Arthropoda > Arachnida > Pseudoscorpiones > Chernetidae > Cordylochernes > Cordylochernes scorpioides. Next base: position 89,864,411 of record CP092868.1, read on the forward strand.
TATTCTATATGGTCTGGAAGCATATTAAAATTAAATATACAAAATATGAAAGGAAATTTGGAAATTTGTCCGTTCTTGGCCAACCTGACAACCCAGAAGTCTGAAAATTGGTCAGCTAGCATTGTCATCAGGTTTGAACATGCGTACCAAATTTCATATATATTTCTAGGTGCCCTATAAGTATATTAATAAAAATTGATTACAAGATTTGGCGACAGACATCCAGACAGACAGATAGGCATGTTAAATAAAAGCTTTTAATAATTAATAATTAATAATAATAATTAATAATAATAATAATAATAATAATAAAGTTGACCTCTATCTACAAAACAAAAGTTTACTCTATACAGAAGTTGTATCCTCCCGATAGTAACATACACACTCCCAGTTTGGTGCAAATATATTACAACCACAGACAAAAATAGGATAAACGCATTTATGAGAATCTGCTTTCGGACAAGTATAGGAGCTCCATTCAACCTATCAAACAAGATACTGAAGGAGGACTTGAACCAACCCGATCTAGAAGATATGTACCAAATTTCCGTTAAGAAATTATACCTTCAAATGCAAAATTCAAATAATCCAACCATACAAGACATTCTACAAAATAAAAAAGATATCAATCCCCGATTCCGACGACCCGGCCCTGACGTTTATTTAAGAGCTCATCGCCCAACAGCTGCCCTCCTGCAAGGTCCGGGGGGACCACCTCTACCTCCACCAACTCGCCATGTGTAAATAGCCAGGACAAGGTTAATCGCGAGCTGTGGTCGAATGTAACACCTGTAAATTGAGACGAAATAAATAAATAAATAAAATGTAATTTGCATCTTCATTATTATAAAAAAACAACAAATTAAATTAACAATGTAAAAATATATTTTAACATTACAACATTTTAACATTTAACACAGAAACGTTACAATATTTTATTTAAATATATATTAATATTGAAATGCCAATTTTTTTTTCACAACGCCATTGGAATATTATATTACTGAATCCTCAAATTAAATATTAAATTTATTATGCTTGGTACACATTTTAGCATTTTTACAACTTATAAATGTAATTTCAGCAGATGCTGCGAGAGGCGCTGCTTGCGAGTGAAAGTAGAAATTTGCAAATAAATTTGCAGCGAATAATTATTTCAAATCAAATTCAAACCAGAAACCTTCCCAGTAGTATAGTAAATATATATAACTTCCTAAAGTTTCACGGCGATTGGATAATCTCACCTTTAAAAACATTCATCGAGTAAACAAACTACGTGTAAAATTATTAACCAATGAAATTCATTTATCGTCGCGACCAGTGCGGCGCTAAGCGGTAAAAGGCTGAAACTAACGCTTTTTGGTTTTACATTTTTTTAAAAGAAGCACATTAACCTTTTTAGTTTTTTTAATAGCCTATATATTAATTCAAATATTTTTCGTTACAATTATAAATTGGCGCCGTGGATGTCATTCTTGTGAAACGTCCCGCTCCAAACTTTGTGTCTGAGAAGCGATATTTTTATAAAGAGATGATCTGGCTTTGTGTCTTCTGCTCGAATGAATGTTTTTCTGTTAGAATTTTGTTTCTGCATACTAAAAATGAACTGGCTTCACCCGTGGTCTCTGCTTTTTGGAATTTTTCCGGATATAATTTTGTATCTGATAATGAAATATGATACAGAAATATTGTCATCATCATTTTCTGAATAAAAAACAACTACTTTTTTCCCAGAACCTGTCAATTTATTTTTCTTGACTAAAAATCCGAAAAATATATTTTCCAGATTTTTCTCTATGTCCTGTTGAAACACGTTTTACATGTCCATTAGGTCAGCTGATATTACCTCCCATCTTCACCGCTAGAGGCGCTGCTTGCGAGCGAAAGGGCAAATTTGCCACGCAATTTGCAAATAACTTGTATACATACTTGTATACTTGTGTACATAGACCATAAATCTGTACATAGATAGGAAAAGCACATATATTTTAATAATATAAATGAGTTTTAAAAATTGTAAAAAAAAATGCATCAGCCGGGAATCGAACCCTGGGCACCCGCGTGGCAAGCGAGCATTCTACCACTGAACCAAAAGCAAACGGTGACAGAATTAAGAAAGAATTGTGCATGACGCTAATAACTGTATATATTAATCATACAGCAATATTGTCATCATCATTTTCTAAATAAAAAACAACTACTTTTTTCCCAGAACCTGTCAATTTATTTTTCTTGACTAAAATTCCGAAAAATATATTTTCCAGATTTTTCTCTATGTCCTTTTGAAACACGTTTTACATGTCCATTAGGTCAGCTGATATTACCTCCCATCTTCACCGCTAGAGGCTCTGCTTGCGAGCGAAAGGGAAAATTTGCCACGCAATTTGCAAATAACTTGTATACATACTTGTATACTTGTGTACATAGACCATAAATCTGTACATAGACAGAAAAAGCACATATATTTCAATAATATGAATAGGTTTTAAAAATTGTAAAAAAAAAATGCATCGGCCGGGAATCGAACCCGGGGCGCCTGTGTGGCAGGCGAGCATTCTACCACTGAACCAAAAGCAAACGGTGACAGAATTAAGAAAGAATTGTGCATAACGCTGATAACTGTATATATCAACAACAACAAAAACATTTATTAAGACACTATTGTCTTACAAGGGGATTCCCCTGAAGGTTATATATGTACATGAGTGAGGAGGAAAAGCAATCCAGAGGAGAGGGGGAGCAATCAGCCGTTGTCTGTGGAGTTGAGCACCTCTTCTCTCATTTTATCAATCGCCTTGAAAAATTTAAAATATTTATAAACAAATGCTTTATCCAGCAGGAGAGCATTAAAGATTTTATATACATGTTGTTCATTGTAGTGAGCTAGCTCCGAAATTTCGCGAATTTCCAGTCTCTTTTCATGTAGGAATGGGCAATGGAATAGATAGTGGACCAAATTGTCTTGGATGCCAACATTGCAGAAGTTGCAATTTAAATGGTCGCTGTTCCAAAATCCCGTGATATCCTCGCGGAAAAGTAGCCACAGAATCCTTTGACGGGCTATAAATCGTTTAATTTTCAAAGGGAGGTTTGATAACTGTATATATTAATGATACAGCAATATTGTCATGATCATTTTCTGAATAAAAAACAACTACTTTTTTCCCAGAACCTGTCAATTTATTTTTCTTGACCAAAAATCCGAAAAATATATTTTCCAGATTTTTCTCTATGTCCTGTTAAAACACGTTTTACTTGTCCATTAGGTCAGCTGATATTACCTCCCATCTTCACCGCTAGAGGCGCTGCTTGCGAGCGAAAGGGCAAATTTGCCACGCAATTTGCAAATAACTTGTATACATACTTGTATACCTGTGTACATAGACCATAAATCTGTACATAGATAGCTAAAACACATATATTTTAATAATATAAATGAGTTTCAAAAATTGTAAAAAAAAATGCCTCGGCCGGGAATCGAACCCGGGGCACCCGCGTGGCAGGCGAGCATTCTACCACTGAACCAAAAGCAAACGGTGACAGAATTTAGAAATAATGCATGACGCTGATAACTGTATATATTATTTTTTTTTTTTACAATCCAAAGCGCGAGAAAACATGGGTAAGCCCAGGATAGCCGACAACTTGGACCACCAAATCCAATATCAATAGCAATAAGGTTCTTCTGTGCATCTGGTGGGCGATCAGCACGGCATACTTTACTACGAATTTCTTCAACCAGGCAAAACAGTCACTTCTTATCGCTATCAGTAACAATAAGCTCAGTTACGCCAACAAGAAATTGCAGTGAAACGATCAGAAAGGTTGCATTGACATGGAAAGTTGATACTGCTTCTGGACAATGCAAGGCCACATGTCGCTCAATAGGTAAAAGACACCCTAAAAGACTTCAAATGGGTAGTTTTCCCCACCCGCCATACTCTTCAGACATCGCTTTATCGGATTATCACCTCTTCCAGTCGATGGCACATGGGCTGGCTGACAATCGCTTGTAGAATCACGAAGAAGTTGAAAATTGGCTTGATGAATGTATTGCTTTGAAACCAAAACCTTTTCTTATGATACCATAAACTAGCCAAATTATAGAGAATGATTTTTATATAACAATGGAAATCATTTTAAATAAACATCTAGTATATTTTTGTTTCAATTTCATTAGATTTTGTAACCGGAAAAAAAAAAGGCGGAGTCATACCTACGTCCCCAATAAAAAAGAAAAATAATTTAGAGTTAATTAGTAATCAAAAATCTACAGGATAAGTTTCCAGCGCATTAATTACGATGGCGCATAACTTCAGTAGAAAATATTGTCTTTTCAATGTTTGAAGATATAATAAGCGAAAACAAACAAAGCTACAACAAATGAATTGAAAAATAATAGGCAAAATCAAAACAAAATAGTTCCTAGAATATTATCAAGAATTGGAAAAAGATAGGTAGCTTTGAGCCTAACTCAATGAATCCAATATATATTTGGTCCCCAGAAAACGACCGCGTGAATCATTTGTCCCTAATTTCTGATAATCCACGTCAACATCTACAGAAATTATCATATCGTGCAATCAAGCTTTCAAAAACTCCCAGTAAACGTCTTTCGACAACAATTCACAAGAAAAGCTTACAATTTCATGGACCTAAACAACAACAATTGAGCCTAACATGCCACGAAAACAAGACGATTTCCAAGACTCAAGAGGACGGCTTCTGTTGTAATGGAACAAGAGCTGATCCACCTATACCTGACAAGGTAAGTGAAATCTCTGTTGTTACATCGGAGTTTTCGTGTGACTTTATATGGGCCGAAGTAACCTCCCATTATTTTTTCGGAATATCCCACTTTACGGACAGGTATTAAGATCCAGACTATGTCTCCAGGCTGGTATATTATGTTCCTGTGGTGAACGTCATAACGGTGTTTATTACTTTCCTGAGACCTCATAGAGTGGAGACGTGTCAGTTTTCGTGCTTTTTTGGCTCTTGACCCTAGAGTTTGGCTGAAATCGTAATCTTTTGTCAATAAGTTGGAGAATAACACGTCCAATGGAGTCTCGGCTTCACGCCCGTTTACAAGTAAAATTTGAGTTACCCAGTAGACTCTTGTTTTCTGCGTTGTATGCAAATGTAACGAATGGGAGAATCTTGTCCCATCTTTCTGGTTGACATCCACTTACATAGACAGCATGTCTGCTATGGTCTTAGTCAACCTCTCCGTGAGTCCGTTTGTCTGGGGATGATAGGCGGTCGTCTTCCGATGGGTTATTCTGCACTGGTTGCTCAGATCACTTATCTCTCTCTTTAAAGATGTAAAGTTTCTTTTCTATCCCTGATTAATTCCCTCGGCGCGCGTGCTTAAAGATGACATCTTCAATGAAGAATTAGGCAACTTCCATGGATTAGTTATCACATATTTCGTTAGGTAGTCCGTACATACAATAATCCAACGGTTGCCACATTCTGATGTTGGAAATCTCCCCAGGAGATATATTCCTAACTTTTCAAAGACACCTTCAGGGACAGGTATTTGCTGTAAATGCCCTGAGGAAAGTTGGGGCTGACGTTTTCGTCTTTAACAATGTGAACAGTGTGCCACATTTCTTCTAACCGTTCTATAAATTCCGAGCCAGTATTTCTTTTCCTTCCGTGCTTCGCCATTCGTTGGTGTCGTGTCTTCACTTTACTTGCTTCGGATACTGCAGTTCAAGGTAGAACATTTTGGGTTGGAACTCGTACCTAGGGGTTGGTAATGGCCTGAGCGCTCTATTTTGAAGGAAATTTCTATAAATGGGTAGGAGGTGTTTTTTTTCGTTTCCTCTTGCACCATATGCTCGATTTCGGCAATTTTAGGTTCTTCTCGGGGAAAGGCAAATATTCGCTGTAACTCCTCGCAGACAATTTGCCTAATCATTGAGAGGCAAATCGGCGCTGTTGTCATAAACACTGAGGGACGCCACATTTGGAAAAAGCTCGTATCTGGTTGGAGTCACTCGCCTACGATATAGCGCTTCAACACGGCGACACTCGGAAACAAATTGCTCCGTGTTGTTGATGTCCCTTTGAAGAAGCGCCTGTCATTCGACAAGTATCTCTTCAAATATTAAACGTCAACGAATGTGAATATAGGTGAATTAAAATAGGTTTAATCATTTGATGTGGATCGGATCTTATTAAAAACAAACAAGTTGATATTTAAGCTATTTATAAGGCAGTATAGAGTCTCATATACAGTAATCCCTCGTTATCACGAACTCGGATTATACGAACTCTCGGTTTGCGCGAACCGTTTCTTTTCCCCGTTAAATTTCAATGCTTTCCAAAGAGATTTTGCCGGTTAAGACGAAATATTCGGTTATGACGAAATACGAATTAAATTTAGCCCCCATCAGAACTAATAAATTGGTTAAAACGAATTCTAATATGTTTTTAAAGGCGAGTTATAAGTAAAACAATAAACTATTAAAACAACAAAAACGCCGTTGATATCAAGTATTGGCTCTCTTTGTCTTTTGTGTAAACATTCGTCCTTTGTTTGTTATGATGACTAATTTTCTATGAAACCATCCCCTTGGGGTCGTTCCATGTACTCAATCAGTGGAAAATTTCGACTCTATTGTGCCAGTATTGCTGTTTTTCTCGACTGATAAATGTAGGGGCCAAGGTGACCCCTGCCAGCCAGCAGCCAAGGAGCGCACGCTTTCACGGAATTTCACAGAATATTATATTATTCTTATTTTTATACAAAACATATATTTAAAAATATTAAATATAATATAAATAATAAAAATATATTCTGTGAATAATAATCTGTGTAAATCGATCTCTCAGAAGAAAAAGGACTTATTTCTATTTGTTATATCTTTTTTATAACCGACTAATTGATTGTATTATAAAATAATGCGCTTGAAATAAAAATTATTAAATTCTAAATAATCGAAGTGTGAATTGTTTGAGCTTCCATAAAAAAACCTACATAAACATTTCATCTAAACCGCGAAAAAAAAAAAGCGCCATTGATCTTGCCTTAAAAAGGAAAATTTTGGACGAAGTTGCACGTGGAGTGTTATCTAAGTCGCAAATTGCCGAAAATTTTCAAATTGCGAAATCCACATTATCAACCATTCTAAAAAACAAAGAAAAAATAGATGCGGCTGTTGCCTCAGGGTCTTCGAGCTCTTCAAAACGACTTCGAAAAGCATCCCATCAAGACGTGGAAGATGAGCTTTTAAAATGGTTTTAAAAAAGTAAACAAAATAATATTCCTGTATCCGGCGCACTTGTCAAAGAAAAGGCTAAAGAAATAAGTGTCTCATTGGGTGTGGAAAAAACAGCTGATTCGTTTTCACTTCCAGAAACAATGCTTGATGAGCCTGAAGAATGGACCAAACTCCTTTCAGCTACAAACCCAGCTGAGACTTTGACTTTCCTGGAGTATGTTGCCCTGGATGAAGGGTTGGAAATTTGCGGTTCACCCGAATTAGATGAAAAGAAGAAAGAAGAAGAAGAAACAGAAGACGATGAGGTGAAAGAAGAGATAATGATGCCTACTAGAGGGGAAGTAATCGCGGCCCTCGAAACCCTCCAGAAGCTGTCCAAAACCTCTGCGGATATTGATGTTCATTTTGAAGATGACCCGGATAAAATAATAAGGGAGTGTCTGAAACAGTGCCCAATCAAATACCACCAAAAAACTATAACAGACTTTCTGAAACCTGCAGAGAAAACCCAGATATAGGATACTCTATGCATACTGCATATGCTGCATACACATAAACATTGTATGTACCAAGTATATTATGTAAGTTGTTTCTTTTGTAGTTCTTTTTTATTTGTGTTTTAAAATAAACTTATATTCTCATGTTATTGCCTTACATTGTGATTATATTATCCATATTGTCTTTTAAAATAAAATACTTTATGTACATACATATACATAATTGTTGTTCCTTAAAATTATAAAATATTTTCATTAATATTGTTTTCAAATAAATTTATTCATTATTCCTCAGAAATGTAGTTTTCTTACTCATCAGTAGTACATAAGTACAACCCCGGATACCACGAATTCAATTCGTCTAATACGAATTCGGTTTATACGAATTCGGTATATATTCTTTTAAGACGAAAAGGGTATTTCGTTCTCCCGTTGAGTTCGTCTTAACGAGGGATTACTGTATGAGGAACATCCCGCCTAAAACTTTCTTAAACTCTTTTCGAGGTGGTCTCTTAGCGGAGACTCCATTACGTATTATGCCAAAGGATATTTCAACTGAAAAAGGCTCTAAGGGGAGACCAGGGTTAACGATGTTTTAGGAGGTCATGAGAAAATGACTCTATATAAAGAAACCTAGAATACTAGCGCGTTCTATTTTAATTATGTTTTCTTTATATATTATAGGAATAGATATTCAGGTAATAAAAAGGCATATATTGGATTGGTCCCGACGCGCTTCGCCTATATAGGCAAATAAATATTTTATTCAATCCAATATATGCCTTTTTATTATCTAGAGAATTGAATATGGATTGCTCTATTTTCAGAAGGAATAGATATAGTATTTCATTTTATATAGACTGCCTAAAATTTCTCGGGCGACCTTGTCCTTCTCTTTTGGAGATGTCTCCTGTTTCTTGAAATTGTTTACAAAGATTCGAAACCACTTTTCTTGACGTTTCGAGCATCTTGCAACTTCTGCTTGGGACTGGCCTGCCGCTATTCTACCAATGGCCCTCCACCTCAATGAGTCTTCTGAACATATATGACGTTCAATAAATAGATAAAACGGAAGAAATGTTGTTCAAATAAAATTGCGAAGCTGGATAAAAAAAAAGGAAAGCGAGCAAAAGATTTAAAGATTGACCCAAATTTTCATATTAAAACTATTTTGAAAATATATTTTTATTGGCTAGCTAAACTGTGTGGGGTAATTTGCATATCATATAGTGAATTTAATTATTTTTCGTTATTATTATTATCATTTTCATCAAAATTCTAGTGGTTGTTACCTTAATTTTGGAAACTAGTTGTAGACGCTATCTATTGACCGTGGCCGCAAGCTATAAGCTTTGTAATTATATTTACTTTGATATTTTTAAATCTGTAATAAAAATGTGTAATTGTAATTATTATTATATTTACTTGTAATTGTAATATATTATGGCTAATGTAATTATAAAATTACTTGTAATTATATCAATAGAAAATGTAAGTATATATTTACCTGTAATTGATATTTCAGAAAAAAAAATTGCATTTTTTTCACCTAATACGAATTTTATATAGATGATCGATGATTAAAATTCAAATTGCTTAGTTTTAACCTTTTACTCAATTTTGTTTTTTATTAATTCAAACCGAAAAGTAACTCTAAAAATAATAATCTACAACCATCTCCAGAGTTAAAAGGGGTTATAAAGATAATTTGGTGCTATTATTGTCACAATAATTACCTTTTTCCTTCCCCATTGAATATAGGCAAAAAAATATTTTAAAATTTAATTCTATGGACGTTATGTGGCGCCGAGTTTATTGTTGACATAAATATGTTGTAATACCCTGAAAAAGGTTGGCGTTCAGCCACACAACTGAAATATTGGTAAATTAATTATATTTTGATCCAATTAATGATTTTTTAATTAAAGTAAATTAGGAGTTTTCGACAACCAGGCGCACATACAATTTTTGATTTTTATAATAATTAAGAACTCCGCCTTTGCCGGTCCCAAGCCCGGATAGAAAAGGAGGAGGGGGAGCAGTAACAAGCTCGCTAAAAAACCTGGGCTCAGCTGGCCCAGCTGATAGTACCCTGTAAGGGCTCCTAATCCAGGTATACAGGATGAGCAGCGTTTGTACTCCATGTTAGGAGCGGCTGCACATGGCATCTGTTCCTCATGTCAGAGGCGGCCATTTCTTTTAGAGCTAAGTCGGCCTGCTACTGAGTAGTGCTCCCAGTCTTAATGACAAAGGCAGACGCATTCTACTTCACCCAGTCATGATGGTTGTCAAACTCATCCATTGATGAGCTCTACTCTTCCCCGGCAGACACCAACAACAAACTTTTCAAGCTTGATACCCTAATATGATTGAGTGGAGATAAGAAAGAAGAAGAAGATAATAATTAAGACTAGCGGCATGACCCAGGAAACCCCTAGGTTTCAACTGAGTACAATTACATCTTAGCGTATGTTTCAAAAGTAAAATTCTGTTTTTAAATCAAATAACATTCGTTAGCCTTATACAAGTACTTATATATCATTACCCCGGATACCCGCTGAGTCAATGTTTGCCCAACGAATATATAAGTTTCAACAACTTAGATTGCTCAAATTTAACGGAAAAATCAAAACATTCCCGAAATTCCCCAAATACGATTCCCAGCCTGCCAGTCCTGAACATTTATTAAATTGCATCGAATCCTGGGAAACCCCCATATAATAGAAAAGCTGAGACAATGGAACCTAATGGAGATCGTTTAAACGACTTTAGGAATAAGCAACAACAACAACACAAATATTATTAATGATTATATTGTAACGTTTTTGTGTTAAATGTTAAAATTTGTTTTAGTATTGTTAATTTAAGTTTGTTGTTGTTTTATAATAATAAAGATGCAAATTACATTGTTGTTTTTGTTTATTATCGTTTGTTAAAAAAAAAATACTTTGCATGTGATGAAGATAACAAAAATGATTTTTTAAATTAATATACAAATTTCAGTGAAAAAAATAAATAATTGATTATAAAATTTACAAACGTAACAATATAATTTATCACCACTATATTATGAAAGGGGGAATTTAAAATATAAAAATTTAAAATGAAATACAAATTGATGCTGATAGAAATAATAGTATATCAATCAGAATCTCTTCATGACTACTAATTAGAGTAATAATGATACAATCATAATAATCAATACTTAATAAATCAATATTCGTCTAGCAAACATTCACTAGAGGATAAGCCGTGCTCTTCAATTAGTATATAATTATATACACACAGAGCTTTATTAAGACCACCGGTCTTATAGTTTCACCACAGGAAGAAATAAAGCATAGGTGAAGCTCCAGGCAGCACAGAACTCAACAACAGCCTCCAGGTCTGACACAAGTCCAGTGGCCACACATTTCTTCGTGCATATGTCATGGTTAGCATATCACTGAACAGGCTAGTATAGAATCAACCGCGTTCTAGTATATAATTATATATTGTGATATATTGCCTTGCCAATGAGGTTTTAGGCAAGAAGGATAGACTGAGAAGCTCACAGAAATCAGTGTTAACCTAATAAATAATGATGATGGATACATATTTGGGTTCTCTCAGTATGTTCAATAAAAAAATAACTGTTGGGTGCGAAAGACGACTCGGCGTTTTATTTAAATCGTTTTTAAATTTACATAAACAAACTTTTACCTATTGCTTTATTATAGATCGATTTATGCGTCTCTCTTGAACGCTAACTATTACAATGTAATACTTGCTATAAGATTTTATGCGCAATTTTATTTTAAGATTTTCGGATGTCTACTTTTAAGTGTGCGTCCATTTGAGGGAAGCTGTGTTTTTCATTTTCAACTTCAAGAAAGGTGCAACCGAAACTCATCAAATCTTCTATATAGCGCCTATGGAAACAACGTCCTTCATTAAGAACCTATCAAGAGTGGTTTAAATTATTCAAATCTGGATATTTTTTGACGTCAACAACAAGGAACACGGAAAGCCGCCAAAGAGTTCGAGGATGAGGAACATCATGCATTATTGAATGAAGACATTGCTCAAACATAAGAACAGTTATCGGCTTCTCTCAACGTTACTCGACAGGCTGTTTCACTTAGTTTGAATGCTATTGGAAAGATCCAAGAAGAAAGGAAAATGGTTGCCTCACGAATTGAGTGAAAAGAAAAAGAAAAATCGAAGAAAGATGTCTGATATCCTGCTGGAAAGGTTTCAAAGAAAGTCTTTCATTCATCGTATGGTGACTAGAGATTAAAAATGTTATATATATAAATATATATATGTCATAATATATGCTCTTCCAGGATTAATAAAACAATCCAACAGCCAACGAGAGAGAGATGGGCAGCTAAAGCTAAGAAAACTAACTTACGACCATTTGTTGACCACATTCCTGGAGGGGGCGTCACCACCTGGCGCTTATCTTTTGTTAGCCCCGCTTGTGTACACAGGGAAAAACAGTTGTTCAGTAGATAACGTCTCACTCGCCAGCACTTTCTCTCTCGGCTGGCTGCCTGGATGATTGCTCTAACAGCTCGTCGTGTGATTATTTCTCACCTCACCACATCATTTTCCACTATATTGTCACATTGAAAAGTCGACAGGATAAGATCTGACCGGGAAGCAAATCCCTCATATACCAGAGCATGAAGAAACAAGAAGCCAAGCCACGATGATCGAACAAACCCACAACCAAGTTCCACAAGAACCAACGACCGACGCTACTGTAGCCGCTTCCCTTCGAACTCTCACCCTCTGTCTCGACCAACTTTTAAACCGTGGGTCTGAAGAAGCAAGCACCTACGACGGAGATGAACCTGCCGCACACTTCTTCTCACAACTTGAGTCTCAGCCGAACTTCCACAACTTAGAGCCAGCACGCCAAGCTCGAAAGGCTCTATCATCACTCAGAGGCGAACCTCGCAAAGTTGCACAAGACTTAGCGCTACTCAATAAGACTTATGAAGAGGTCAAAGAGTCACTCTGCGCCGTCTATCCCCGACGCCCTAGCTTCACCCTTCAAGAGTTCTATGAACTTAAATGCACGTCGATGGCCGACATCGAGACCTACTACAAGAACAAGGTCCGAATAGGATTGGCGATCAACCTCCCTAAGAGTGCCATCGTGCAAGCACTATCCAACGGTGTGCCACGTAACTATGGCAACCTTCTAAAGATGGCACAACCCTCGGGACCAGAAGAATGGTTATGCTTAGCCCAACAGCTGACCTACGAAGGGGATAACACCAGCACTAAAGCTGCCCAACAACGATCACCGCGCCAGAGCAGAGCACCTTCCACCACCGTGGACAAGACCCCACCATATCCTTGCCTTTACTGTGGCGGACAACACTGGCACGCACAGTGTCAGCAGCGAGGGCCCTACCAGCGGCCCTTTCGGACCTTTACACCTGCGGTCCACAACGTCGAACAACCCCAAAGATCGACTCGCCCTGCAGGTGTCTACGAGACCGCAGCAACGACGAGCTCGGGAGAAACCAAGTAATGCCAACTTCGGCAGCAGAACTCCTCCGAAGCTCAATGAACCTACCTGCACCCTAAACCAGCATATGCCTGTAAGTGCAATTATTTTAACCCCTATCATTCATTCTTTAAAGATACCATTCCTAATTGACTCTGGAGCCAATGTTTCCATAATTAGTTTAAACCAATTTGAATATATTAAAAATGTTAATAGTTTCATTTGTTCCACCCCTATTAACAATGATGTTATTATCCGTACTATATCTAGTCATGCCAAACCAATCGGATTAGTTACCTTACCAATACAATTTAATAATTTTAATTTTAATGAAACATTTTATATTTTAAATTCACCCCTTGAACATGGTATCCTCTCTATTCATGTTATGCAATTTTTAAGATTAACAATAGATTTTCATAATCAATTGATACTTCAAAATAGTGTTCCAGTACCTAAACATTTGTACCATTTTGTATGTGACCTTCCCACTTGTAAGCACGGCTCGCGAATAATAACTTCTAACCCTAAACGACCCATAATTCACTCGGTTAACTTAGGCGTTGACGATTTTCAACCTCCACGTGAGCCTTACTTACAAACAACCCTTAGTAATATTTATCAACCTTCCCCTGAATGCCCCTCTCACCCTTACAACCTTATTAGCATTCCTACCAGCCCATGCGCCTCTAGAGAATTAATGATTAAAGAATTTATCGAACAACGCCCAGAACTGACTATCCCTTATCAGCAATTATTGTATTCTTTTAAAGATATTTTCCCTATCAATAAATTCAATGTATTACCACTCAACATAACCCCTGTAAAACTCAAAATTATTTCCGATAAGGTTATTTCCCTCCGACCATACCGAACTCCCTATGCCTACCAGAAGGAAATTCAGGACCAGATATCTCAACTTCTAAAACATGACATAATCACCCCCTCCTCTAGCCCATATTCCTCTCCTGTGACACTCGTTCGCAAACGCGATAACACCATGCGTCTCTGCATTGACTTCCGTCGCGTGAACGAACTAGTACCCTCGGATTTGCATCCTTTGCCATTGATAGAAACGGTACTGGATAACCTGTCGAAAGCCAGAGTATTTAGCACCGTTGACATAAGCAATGCATACTATCAAATCCCCATCGCGGAGGAGAGTCAACCACTACTCTCTTTCGTGACTCAACAAGGGCAATATAATTTCAAACGCTTACCCTTTGGGTTCAAATCAGCACCCCAAATTTTCGAACGTGTGATTACCCAGTTGATCCACAAACACCACCTCTCTTTCATAGCCCATTATTATGACGACTTCGTTATTTTTTCTGACTCCTCAGAACAACACCTTACGCACCTTCGACTTTTCTTTAAATTCTGTTTAGAGGAAAATCTCCAACTTAACCTTAAAAAATGTAATTTTTATCAAAATGAAATAGATTTTCTCGGCTACCACATCACCGCAGGGACTTACACACCTAATATTAAAAATACCGAAATCATCAACGCTATTAGAACTCCTATCAACGTTAAAACCCTACAATCATTTTTAGGAGCCGTCAACGTATATCATAAATTCATCCCAGAATATGCTAGACTTCGCCACCCCTTAAATCAATTACTAAAAAAGAACGCCAAATGGCTTTGGAGCCCGAATTGTCAACAAGCCTTTGATAAATTGAAGCAACACCTCGCAACACAACCTGTGTTACATCTATTTCAAGAAGGGCTCCCATGCCAGGTCTATTGCGACGCTTCCACGCAGGGCATCGCAGGTGTACTCAAACAAGTACATCCTGACGGTAACATCTACCCTGTACAATATTACAGTCGCGCGTTGCGTTCCTATGAGCGTAATTACACTATATCTGAACTGGAGTGCTTAGCCATTGTAGAGTGCGTTGACAAATTCCGAGTGTACCTCCTAGGTACAAGGTTTGTCATCTACTCGGATCATCACGCCTTACAATGGCTAAAGACCATAAAAGACCCCACCGGACGCCTCTTTCGTTGGAGCCTTCGACTCTCAGCTTACGACTATGAGGTCAAATACCTCAAGGGCTCGCGTCAGTACGAGGCGGACCTCCTCTCCCGTAACCCTTTCTGCGGATTCCTATCCACAGGTCAAATAAAAGATCATCAGGGCGAATTACGGAGGGACACAAGGTATATCCTCAATGACAAGGACCTTATGACCATCATACGACGGGGTGTCACTAAAATAATTGTTCCACCATCACTCCGTGGCACCCTACTACAACGAGCCCATCGCGATTTCAATCACCCCGGCATTTCGCAGATGACCAGACTGATCGCAGCCCAATACTATTGGGACGGCATGACAAATGACATCAGGACACATGTAAGAACCTGTTCAGTATGCCAATTGGTCAAACCACCAAAAGGACCTATCTACGGAGAATTGGGACAACTCCCCCCAGCGGTCCTGCCGTACGAACTAGTGTCACTAGATACTATTTCTGGATTCGCGAAATATGGAAATTCTCAGACCTGCTTACATGTCGTAGTGGACCATGCCACACGGTACGCGTGGGCATTTCCATCGCGGTCCACCAGCATTCTCACCTATACCCAAGTGATTAAAAAGGTGATGCAGTTTGGTTCTCCTAAACGACTTTTGACGGATAGAGCTCCTGCCTTCACCTCTCCGAAATTTCGTAGATTTTTGATTAGACATAACATTGGCCAACTTCTCACGACAAGCAACAACCCTCAGGCCAACGGATTAAGTGAACGACTAAACGCCACGATCACTGGCAAACTTAAACTGTTGCGCCTCCAACAACCTAAGACGGCCTGGACCAAACTACTACCTCAGGTCCTTCAGGCTTATAACCATACCCCACATTCTGTGACCGGGTTTCCACCGTCATACCTTTTGTTAGGTAGTTTTCCGCTACAACTATCCGAGCATGTACAAAACTACCCAAAAATCGACGACGCCAGAGAATTGGCCTATCAAAGGACACACGAACGACACTTACGCGACAAAGCGAGATTCGACCAAACACATAGAGCTTCCGATTTTGAAGTAGGCGATCTCGTTTTGGCAAAAACATACCACCATCCAGACACTGGTAAACTAGCACCTTTCTTCTCAGGACCTTATGAAATACTGGAGATAATTTCCCCTCAAATCGTACGGATCAACCGCTCCAACCGACCTCTAAGTCGTGAGACAGATACAATTCATGTCAACAAATTAAAACACTATACGGAAAACGAACAATTTATTTCACCGCCCGTAAATGATCGAGACCAACCCAAAAATACCTTCAATTTCCCATATAAACACTTCAATCACACTCTAATCCATACTACAACGGCTATTAACTCACGAAAGCAACATGACTACACTTACAATCAAGATGATCAAAGATATTTGAACCACTTATCCCCTGAGATCTTTACCAATTACTAATCTGACAACAATACTTTACGAACCCAGTAGTATCTAAATAATTAAGGTAGAGTGGCCCAAAGCAAGTTTCCCCTCGCTCTGTCCGCCTATATTCTACCTTTGCATCTAGAACTATTTTATCTTCGAAAATTAAATATAAATCCATTCGACTTCCTCACCTACACACGGGACTTTTCCCCTCGGACTCGCTACACAAGTAACTACATAGATAAGTTAGATTGGCCCAAAGCAAGTTTCCCCTCGCTCTGTTCGCCGAGGTTCTAACATTGTATGTAGTTCGATATTTACCTCAGTCCTGAGCTCACACAATTGCCAACCTCAACCTCATTTCTCGTGCTCTACACTTATAGCATAGAAAGCCCATGACAAGTTTCCCCTTGCCATGTCCGCCTGAAAATTATCTTAAAGTGTAGAGTTCTTCAGTCTTAATGATCTTCAGAATTTCATCATATGTATGTGACTCTTCTTCTCCTTGTTCACACCTCTCAATAACATGTTCTCTCGAAATTTTTTCTTATCTTTCACCATCGCTCTTGAAAAAAAAAAAAAAAAAAAAACTCTTGTTTTTAATTTTTCGTATATCAACTTATGTTTTTTTTTATGAACCAAGGACCAAATTTCCGCTGAACCTCTCAGTCTTTCTGCAGTGTATCTATTCCTACATTGAAACTTAGGTTCTGAAAGTCAAGGCTTTTTTTTTTTCAACCGTTCGACCTCAGAGGTCTTATTTTTTTGTCAATTGACCGCAAAGGTCCACTTTTTTCACTCGACCCCGAAGGTCTTTTCTCTTTCACGTACGTGCATGTCCATTATTTGTTTAATTTATTAATTTTAGTGTTATCAAGAGAACCGTACATAAGTTGTCTGCCTAATCAATCTCCTCCATTCTAAAGTATCTCTGTAAAATGTCTCAATAACATTTCCCTTATAATACATTAGAATTTGTTGTATATAGCCTTTTTATAACCTTGATATTTTCAAAATCTCCCTTAAATGTCAAACTCCCCGGTGTTGTAAAACTACTTGTAAATAATATTTATTTGTGTACTATACAATATTTTATTTACATAAAACTATGTCACCATTACCTTAACTAATTTTAACTGTAAAATTATTTTCTCTATTCCTGACTTCTCCAGCTTTAAATATACTTAAACCATGTTCAGCCTTCTTCAACGGGGGCCATATGTCATAATATATGCTCTTCCAGGATTAATAAAACAATCCAACAGCCAACGAGAGAGAGATGGGCAGCTAAAGCTAAGAAAACTAACTTACGACCATTTGTTGACCACATTCCTGGAGGGGGCGTCACCACCTGGCGCTTATCTTTTGTTAGCCCCGCTTGTGTACACAGGAAAAACAGTTGTTCAGTAGATAACGTCTCACTCGCCAGCACTTTCTCTCTCGGCTGGCTGCCTGGATGATTGCTCTAACAGCTCGTCGTGTGATTATTTCTCACCTCACCACATCATTTTCCACTATATTGTCACATATATATATATATATATATATATATATATATATATACTAGCCGAATGACCCGGGCAACGCCCGTGTTTCACCCGATTGAATGTTTTTATTCAAATACTATTTGTTACAATTATAAATTGGAGCCGTGGATGTCACTCTTGTGAAACGTCCCGCTCCAAACTTTACATGTACATTAGGTCAGCTGGTATTACCCCTCATTTTCACCGCTAGAGGCGCGAGCGAATTGACTCTTTGTAAATATACATAATTATAAAGATAGAAGCTTCTATAGAAATAAATTAAATAAGCCGAAATAGCTCAGTTAGGAGAGCGTTAGACTGAATATCTAAAGGTCCCTGGTTCGATCCCGGGTTTCGGCATCTTTTTTTAATTTTTAAATTTCTACTTACCGTAACTTGACACTTAACGTGACAGAATTGTGCATGACGCTGATAACTGTATTAAATATAATCCAAATTGTGCCTTATCACACATTATTTTTTTATTTGGCCTTATTACCTTGTGTTTATAATCTATGACGTAATGCCGGCGGCGCGCGCCCGTTGGCTGCCGGCGAGCACGTGACCTCCCTGTGCGCGCGCATCCGTGACAGAGGCGGCCGATGAGGAATGAGGAAAGACGGTCGTGACTATATATATATAATAACTAGCGGATGTGCCCGGCTTCGCCCGGGTTTTACCCGAGTGAATGTTTGTCTAACGAACATTTGTTAAAACAATTCTCTATAAACTTATAAAACGTACTCGGCTTCGCCCGGGGTTTTACCCGAGTAAAGGTTTGTCTAGCCAACATTTGTTAAAATAATTCTCTAAAAACTCATTCAAAAAAAAAAAGATATATATTGATAATTTGAAACTCGTAAATTTGAATCTCTCGATAAAGTGAACATTTTTTCCCGGTCCCTGTGTGCCGTGTCATCCTGAATTTTGTCTTTCCAAATTTTTACATTAGAAAATCATAGTTTTATCTAGTGAACATTTTTTCCCGTGTCACATTGCCGTGTCATCCTGAGATAATCTTACTTTTGATAAATAATATTTAAGATAACAAACTTAGTGATAAGAAAACTTGTTAACATCGTCACAATGGGGGCGCTGCTTGCGAGTTAAATCTACAAATCTGCAAATAACTCTAAGGATATTCAAGATATTCATGAAATTATTTTTCAATAACCTTCCCGGTGATATACCTAATAATACCCCCCCGAAGTTGATCCACTTTGCCGTAGTGGGGGGGCCCGAGTCCGACTTCCAGGTCGTTCCGCCAAGAGATCAACACCATAGAGGTCCGTACGTCTCTTGACCTCACGGACAATACAGCAGCTACATTATGCACCCATGATTGACCGAGAAGTCCTCACTTCTTTTTTCTTGATTTAGTTCATTTTGTCTCCTCCCTAATTATAAAGAAGTTGCTGTATCACCTCATAAGCATAAATAAATACCTAATAATATCCCAAAATTTCACGGCGATTGGATGTATGGTTTTTGAATCTATAGAGTACAGACAAACAGACAGACAGACAGACATTGAATTTTATATATATATAGATAATAATATAATAATTATTATTATTGTTATTATCATTAGATAATGATAATGATCATAATGATGATGCGCGCGCATCCGTGACAGCGGCCAATGAGGAATTGAGGAATTGAGGAAAGACGGTCGTGACTATATATGTTGATATAATCCGAAGCGCGAGAAAACATTGGTAAGCCCAGGACAGCCGACAAATTCGACCTACAAATCCAATATCAATAGCAAGAAGGCTCTTCTGTGCATCTGGTGGGGGATCAGCACGGCATACCTTACTACGAACTTCTTCAACCAGGAGAAACAGTCACTGCTCATCGCTATCAACAACAATTAACGCAGTTCCGCAACAAGACATCGCAGTGAAACGATCAGAATGGTTTCATTGACATGGCAAGTTGATACTGCTTCTGGACAACGCAAGGCCACATGTCGCTCAATAGGTAAAAGACACCCTAAAATACTTTAAATGGGAAGTTTTCTTCACCCGCCATACTCTCCAGACATCGCTTTATCGGATTATCACCTCTTCCAGTCGATGGCACATGGGCTGGCTCACCATCGCTTATAAAATCGCGAAGAAGTTGAAAATTGGCTTGATGAATGTATTGCTTTGAAACTGAAACTTTTTGTTATGATACCATGAACTAGCCAAATTATAGGGGAGAATGATTTTTATCTAACAATGTAAATTATTATTTTTTAAATGTCTAGTATAATTTTGTTTCAATATCATTAGATTTCCTAACCGGTAAAGAAAACGCGGAGTCATACCTGCGTCCCCATTAGAAAAGAAAATAATTTAAAATTAATTTGTAATCAAAATTCTACAGGAGAAGTTACCAACGCCATAATTACGATGGCATGTAACTACAGTATAAAATATTGTCAATAGTTGAAGAAATAATTAGCCAAAACGAACAAAGCTACAAATCTGAATTTAGAAAATAATAAGCAAAAATAAAACATATAATATTTTCAAGTATTGGAAAAATATGGATAGCTTTGAGCCTTACTCATTGAATCCAATATAAATTTGGTCCGCAGAAAACGACCGCGTAAGTCATTTGTTCCTATTCTCTGATAAGTCACGTCAACATCTATAGAAATTATCATATCGTGCAATCAAGCTTGCACAAATTCCCAGTTCACGGTGTCTTCCGAAAACAATTTATAAGAAATTCGTACAATTCCATGGACCTTAACAACAACAATTGAGCCTAACGTGCCACGAAAACAAGACGATTTTCAAGACTCAATAGGACGGCTTCTGTTGTAATGGAACAAAAGCTGATCCACCTATACCTGACAAGATAAGTGAAAACTCTGATGTTACATTCAATTGTGCTAAGCAATTCAGATTAACTTGGGTTTTATCGAAAAATTAATTAAAAATCCAAAGGGTATCTTTGCGAAATTCCTTGATTTATAGACCTCTTCCTACAGAAAATATGTATAGGCTAAAAACAGAAGTTTTACTAGAGGCAAGGTGTTTGATTCAATTCTCGGGGAGTTAGTTGGTACACTAAGACTGATTATTCAAAAAGGGAAGTAATTAAATCAAATTCCGTAAATTCAGTAGTTACTGTTGTTGCGAGTACCGGTGTATCAAAGATGGAATACTTAAAACATGTGTCGATACTCTCAAAAAACCATTCACACTATAGTGTTATGGAAGCTTCTATTTTCTGGATGAATTGGAACAAAATTTCAGATAGCTTTCTTTGTAAACAAATATTGCTCCAGTAATTGGCAAAAATAAACTGAGTAGTAAATTTTATATCCACTAAGGCAAAATATATTGCAGAGAAGGCCTCCAAAACCGCTGGTCTTATCGTAAAATCCACGCCTATTTTCAAACCAAGGCTGACGAACTTGGTGTTCCTTAAGGCGAAACATTTACACATTGTGAGGAGGACGTTGAATCCCATCCATTCTTCGCATATTTGAAAACATTAAATCCGATGTGCGTAATCGTCAAAATAATTACAAATCACACCACAGTGATTATCGAGATTAACAAGCCTATTTATGCTCTGAACGCGGGCATATTGCAAATAATCATCTCTGCTCGCATCTTGAACGCAGAAAGTGAGCCTTTGGTTTAGTTCCTACGGCAGTCTTAATCACAATACCTTCAATAAAAACACTAGGTATCCCATTCTCCAAAATGTGCCAAATGTGCTAGTTTGCATCTAACGTGGGATGGCATAGCGCCAACACTCTTAATTCATAGATGTAAAAAAAAGCGCAAAACGTTAACTTCGGTATCCAGCCATGGTAAAAGATTAGCAGAACTTATATATCAACCTAGATTAAAATTAGGCTCTTCAAATGTAATAAAAGCAATGTAGCAAAGTATAAGTATATATACTTTTAGAATACGCTCAAGGTACCTCTATACGCATAAAAATATCTTCAGAGCTCTCTAACGCGCCTGCTACAATAAACTCAAATGGGAATCGAAAGTCTTGTTAAACGTCTACGAATAAATATGTCTCAATAGCCGCCTGGAGCGCTCTCCACAGATACATCGCAGAGGGGCGCAGAACTCCAAGAGACCCGCTACTGCTGAAGTACGATAATGAGATTCGTCCTACACCCCAGAAGAAAAATGCAAAACAATACTCGGATAAGTTTATATTGTGGGGGTTTTCGACTGGTTTTGAAGAAATGATTCAATTATTCATTTCAAGGTATTCTAATTATTACAGATATAATATAAAAAATAAATATCAATGTTAATTATTAGCGATTATTATTGTTACAAATTAAAATCTAGTAAAGGAGTGTTTAAAAAGGTTTGATGAAAATGGGAGGATGAAAACGGCCGTTGGCTCGTGGAGGCGTCAAAACAATGGTATCCTCCCCCGTGCTTACCACGTCACCACCCCCCACGCATGCGCCGACTTAGCGTCACGGCCGGCCGAGGTGGTGGCGGTTGAAAGGGCTATTCAAAATTGGCGGTGGGTCAAAACACCGTCACACCCCCCGGCTCCCAAGGATTCCCTGTCCTTGAAAGATCGAAGTTGAGAAGCATGAGCCCGGTACACTCGTCCTTCGGTGTCTTGGATGCCATAGACTAGACTGCTGATCTTCTTCTTAACAAAGAAAGGGCCATGTTGTCTTGGGCTGAGTTTAGAAATGCATGGATGGTGCTTTGCAACAGTCCTCATTACTTGATCTCCCTCAAAGAATTCCACATCGGGATGTTTATCATTGTTAGCACGTTTTCTTTGAACTTTCTTCCAGAAAGAACGAGCTGACTCACTTCGATTCAATTCGATTTATTTCAAACAACAAAAAAGAATTACACTAAGATTTATTGCGATTTAGTTGTTTTTTAACACAGAAGAAGAAAAAACAACAACAAAAAGAATGATGATAAGTAACAATAAAAGTCTATGAATATGAAATATAATTAATTAATAAAATACAATAATAATAATAAAAAAAAACCAACATACCCCTCCCCGGTGGACTAACTTAGTCCTCAGCAAAAGGTAATGGTACTATTTTAGAGACAGTTCTAGTAAGTAGTTCTTGGTGCTTGGTCTTCACCTCGACGACTCGAACTTTTCCGTCCGCTCCCGGAAAAACTTTGGTGATGCGACCAAGGCTCCAATACATTGCTGGTGGTGATATGGTATCCTTGAGCAAGATGAGGTCACCTTCCTTAATGTTGGGTCATAATTTTTGCCATTTTAGGCATTGTTGCGAATTGTTGAGGTATTCTCGATTCCAACGTTTCCAAAATACATTTTTAATTTTTTGATTTAGGCTCCAGCGGTGGAGGTAATTTATCTGAACAACATCATCATTAGATTCTGGAGGGGCAGTTAAGGGTCTCCCGATTAAGAAGTGTCCTGGTGTAAGAGGATTAAAATCGTCTAAATCTGAACTTAGAGGACAAATAGGTCGCGAATTAAAACAAGCTTCTATTTGAGTTGTCAGAGTACTCAGCTCTTCAAATGTGAGTATCTGAGACTTTAAGCATCTGAGAAGATGAAATTTGAAGGATTTTATTCCAGCCTCCCAGATACCTCCGAAATTTGGGGCGGAAGGAGGTATAAAATGCCATTTGATTCGTTCATTAGATATGAATTTTGAATTGTTGAAGCTTTCAGTATACCAAACTGCTCTCGGAGAATGTTGTTAGCTCCCCTAAAGTTGGTCCCGTTATCACTAAATATATCAGAAGGTTTTCCTCGACGAGAAATAAACCGCTTGAGAACTGCGAGGAAAGCCGCTGAAGATAAGTCTGATACAATTTCTATATGAACTGCTTTTGTGCAGAAACATACAAATAAAGCAACATATGATTTTAATTTTACTTTGGATCTTTTGGTGTTTGGTTTCATCAAAAACGGTCCTGCAAAGTCGATTCCAATTTTAGTGGACGGATTTGATTTCACAATTCGGTGCATAGGCAGATCTCCCATGATTTGCTTGGTAACTTGGCGTTTAGCCCTGAAACACACCATGCATTGGTGGATTATTTTCTTGACCAAACTTCTGCCTGCAGGAATCCAATATCGTAATCGTAGTGCTGACATGGTCAGTTGAAAACCAGAATGTAAATGATCTAGATGACACTGTCGCACTATTAATTCCGTGATAAAATGATCTCTTGGCAATATTATTGGATGCTTTTCATAGAATTGCAGATTTGAATGACGTAATCTTCCTCCAACCCATAATAGTCCAGATTCATCAATGAAAGGATTCAAAGATAAAAGCCTTGAGTTAGTTGGTAAAGATTTCTTTTGTTTGCAACAGGTAATTTCTGATTGAAATTCAGAACTTTGAATGAAGTGAATGATATTGTGAATTGAACTTGTTAATTCGCTTGAAGATAGATGTCCGTTCTTTCCTTCATTGAAAGAACATTGAACATTGAATACAAATCTATAAATCCATGCAGTAATTCTAACAAGTTCGTTGATATTTGAGTATTTGAAAATGAAGTCTGGGACAAGAAGATTAGTGGAATGAAAAACTGAGAAAGTTTTTCGTCTTTCACCTGATATTTCTTTCGGAAAATCATGTTGAGTTTGAATTGGATTTTCAAAGTTCACATCCGAGTGCCAAGTTGGTCCTCGCCACCAAAGAGAGTGATCCACCAGCTCTGAAGGAGTTATACCCCTGGAAGCGCAGTCTGCAGGACAATCTTTCGAAATGACATAATGCCAGGAAGAATGTAAAGTCAATCTTTTAACTTCAGCAATCCTATTTCCGACAAATGGTTTGCAATGTCTAGATTAAGATTTAATCCAGCTGAGAACAATTTTGGAATCAGTCCATAAAAATACTCTATCAATTTGTAAGCATAAAGAATTGCGAATAGTATCATATAAAGTTGCGAGAAGAAGAGCAGCGCACAGCTCCAGCCGTGGTATGGAAATCATTTTCAGAGGAGCTCCCCTCGTCTTGGAAGCAATCAGAGAAACTTACACTTGGCCCTATTTGAATTGTGATCTTATATAAAATCCTGCCGCATATCCAACTTCTGAAGAGTCATAAAACCATGAAGTTCAACAGAAAGTGAAGCTCCCCTGTACGAGAAGTATCTAGGGATTTGAATTTTATTTAATACGGAAAATTCCTTTTCTTCCATTGAGAGCACAAAGTATCCGGCAAGGGATCATCCCAATTCAACTTCTGTTTCCAAAGTGATTGAAGCAAAATGTTGAGACGAATAATACCCGGGGACAGCCAGCCTATAGGATCAAATATTCTGGAGATGTGGGACAACAAATGTCTTTTAGAATTCGTTTGTTCTGGAATGTCATTAACAAGAATCTGAAAAATGTCAAGGAAGGATTCTAACAAATACCAAGTATTTTGACACATGAATCACTCTCAAAATACCGAAGATTATGCCTATCTTCAACCTGTTCTGAAAATCCAGAAAGAACCTCCGGGACGTTTGATCTCCATTTCCTAAGAGAAAATCCGGCTGAAGAAAGAAGATTATTGACTTCACGAATATGACATGTAGCTTCTTCAATTGCGTCTGCACCAGAAAGCAAGTCATCAACATAAAAATCGGTTTGTACTATTTTTGAGGCCACTGGGAAAGTTGACATCTTGTCCCTTGCAAGTTGATGTAGGGTACGCATGGCGAGATATGGCGCACAAGACAATCCATGTCACCGTCAGTAGTCTATAATCCAATAAAGGTTCTGATGGGTTTTTTTTTTCTCCATAAAATTCTCTGGAAATCACAATCCCTGGAATCGATTCTTACTTGGCGATACATTTTCTCTATATCTCCTGAAAAAGCTATTGGGCGTGTTCGAAATCTTATCAGAATGTTGAAGTTATCCTGTTGTAGTTTTGGTCCTACATGAAGAAAGTCATTTAGAGATTTTCCATTGCTATTTTTGCAAGATGTATCAAAAACAACTCTCAATTTAGTGGTAGTGCTTTGCCCCTTAAAAACACAATGATGAAGTATATGATAACATTGTACTGAAGGTGTATCCAGCTCATCATTGGGAATAAGCTCCATATGATTGATTAAAAGATATTCGTACATGAAATCACAATATTGTTTTAGGATACTTGGAGATTTTTGTAATTTTCTTTCAAGTGATAGAAATCGTTTCAGAGCATTAATCCTAGATTCGCCAAGAGTTGGCAATGTTCTAAATGGCAGCCCAACAGAGTACCTTCCATCTTCCAGAATTTTGAGATTATTAATATTAATTTCTTCACACGAAATTTCTTCTCTGGTTAAAGATTTGGCAGAGGATACTGATTCCAGCTCCCAGAATATTTTGAGAAAATCATCTTGTTCCTCCGACGCGAACATAGTTATATCTTGATTGGAATTTTCACCTGACAGTAATATTTTACCTGTAAGTAACCATCCCAATTTGGATCCGCACGCAGTGGGTCCAGAAAAAAATTGGAATCTAACCTTCCCGTTAAATAAGCATGGAGCAAGCTCTGCTCCTATCACTAAATCAATCTGGCTATATTTGTCAAAATTGGCGTCAGCCAACAGAAGATTTTTCAAATAAGGTCAATTATCCTTTTCTATAAAGAAATTGGGCAATTCTGATGTGATCTTATCAATGACTATAGGATTGGCGTTGAATATTAGGTTTGAGAAATGTGGACTAAATTGGAGAGAGACCACACCCAATGATTGTTCTACAAGTTTGTTTCCCAAACCAAAAAACTGTAGTTTTACATTCAGCAATAGGAAGACTTAATTTCTTTCGACAA
Organism: Cordylochernes scorpioides; assembly: GCA_030710605.1. Classification (NCBI taxonomy): domain Eukaryota; kingdom Metazoa; phylum Arthropoda; class Arachnida; order Pseudoscorpiones; family Chernetidae; genus Cordylochernes; species Cordylochernes scorpioides. The sequence continues at coordinate 89,891,360 of CP092868.1, forward strand.
CTATTTGTTATAAGACACCTTTAAGAACCTGTATCTATGAGGGCTCTAAATGTTTGAAAAACCCCGTTTTCCGATTTGACCTTTATTAAAGCCGTAGAGAGTAATATCCGATCATGACTTTTGTTGTTTGCAAAACATGAGACACTGGCATGAGTCAATGGAGATATGTCTGCAAACATTTCTGGTTTGAACTGATGCAGAAGAGTATGATGTCTCTTATTACATGATTTGCAATTTTGCGTGAATACGCATGACGATACTCTATGGTTAGATCTTAGACAGTTGTAACATAGACGATTATATTTTACAAATGTCCATCTTTCAGGTAACATCATGCCATTAAACTTAGGACATTTTAACAAAAAATGTTCACTTTTACATAAGACGCATGACTTGACTCTGCTATCTATACTAGAGTCAGAGGCAAATGTTGCTGAATGAGAATGAGTGGATTTATTCATTTTGTAGAATTGTTTTGAATTTTCTTTATTCTGAAAACTCCCGAGACTTCCAGCAAATCTTTCCAGGAAAAAAAATCTTTTCATACGATGGATATTCTTTCTCAAGCAAACTCATTTCCCATTCCTTTCTTATTGAACGATCAAGTTTTGATTGAATTATATGAATTAAAATCATATCCGATAAATTATTACGTTCCAATCCGAGGATAGAGAGATTCTGAATGCTTTCGTTACAAGTGTCCAGGAGATCAAGTAAATCTTTAGTCGATTCTTGTTTTACCTTTTTATATCATACAAATTTTGAATTTATTTAAAAGCCAATTCACTTTTTTTGTCGAATCTATTGACCAAGGTTTGCCTGGCAATAGGATAATTTTCATCAGAAATATTGAACGCCCTAATAAGTCTAGCGTCATTTCCTTTTAGTGCAGAATTTAAATATTGAAGTTTTTGAAAATTTCCCAGTGTTGGATTTTGATCAATAGACCTAATAAAAATTTCCTTAAAACTCCGCCAATCTGAAATATCACCACTAAAGGTGGGCAAAAGTTCTAAATGCGTTTCACCAGAAAATGTTTTTTTTTTATTTAAATTTCCCAGCGATCTATTTATTTTAATCAAAAAATAATTGATTTTAGACTTTGCCTCAAAGGATACCTCAAATTTTTCTTCAGCATTAATGCCTTTATATTTTGCTGATTTCACATATTGATTATCAAAGCTAGCTTTTAAATTTAACAAGTCTTCTTTATTTTGCATAAGTGCGTAATTATCATTGCCTTCTAAATTATATTCTACTTCTGCTCTTTCATCAATTCTAAACTTTTAATCAGAGATTCAAAAATTAAGATTTCTGTTTCCATATTTTAATGATTAGTTTTCAAAACTTTACCTTTCTTTATTCCTATGGCATCTAAGAACTTTCTATTTCTTCTACTTTTTTTCCGGGTTTCGGCACCAAAAAATGTTAGCACGTTTTCTTTGAACTTTCTTCTAGAAAGAACGAGCTGACTCACTTCGATTCAATTCGATTTATTTCAAACAAAAATAATTACACTAAGATTTAATGCGATTTAGTTGTATTTTTAACACAAAAGAAAAAAGAGACTATATTAACACAAAAAAAAAAAAACAGAAGAAAAAAACAACAAAAAGAATGATGATAAGTAACAATAAAATTCTATGAATATGAATTATAATTAATTAATAAAATACAATAATAATAATAAAAAACCTAACAATCATCATGATGGTTCTTCCTCTTTATCTGAGATTTTCTGGTATTCTCGCGAGCCAGACCTCTTGCTTCTTCTAAAGTGATGGGATGGTCAGCAAAAGATGGTGATTCATCAATCCCATACAGAAGAAACTTTGGGCTGAATTTTGTTACTTCATGTGGGGTCTGATTGTATGTCTTGACAATAAAGGGTACACGTGTCGACCATTTTTGTTTCGGTTTCTCCAAAATTGCAGCTCTCAATCTTGTGAGGAGGGTATGGTTAGCCTTTTCTACCATTCCACATGTCTGAGGATGGTATGGAGTAGCAAGGGAATGGGCAATTTCATTTCCGGCAAAAAAATATTTGAAGCTTCTCCTCGTGAAATTCGAACCATTGTCTGTCAGAATACGTTTGATTGGTACTCCAGAAGAAAACAGCTGTCTAAGGATGTTGAGGATGGCAGCTGAATTGTTGGATGCTGTGGGAGATGCCCAAATGTAGCGACTATGGTGATCTATGATGACCTGGAGATACTTATGTCTGGTGTTCTTGGCTTCATTCCCCAAAACAATTGTATCGAGTCCAATGAGGTCAAATGGTTGGAGGTCGCTGTCCGGTATTTGGTAGTGGTCAATTGTCGGTTGGTTTGACTGTTTGCTGAGCTGACAAACTTTACATGAGGAAACATACTCTTTTATGGTCCTTAGCATTTGTGGTCACCAGTAAATATGTGGAAATCAGCTTCAATGTTTTGTTTTTTTCAGGATGGTCAAAGTCATCATGAAAGTGGTGAAGACATTTTTCCCGTAGGGAATCAGGTACAACTGCTTTGGAAAGGCCTCGAATTCGTATAGTGACAATGCCACTTTTAATTTGAGGGTTCTTTACAAATCGCAAGTCTACCTGTTGTTGAGCAATCTTCATCTTATCTTCGGCTATGAATGTACACACTGGATTCTTGGAAAGTGCGTCAACATGTGTTTGCTGTCTTCCTGCTCTGTGGATAATGGTGAACGATCTAGAAAATAGCTCCATTGACCATCGGAAAAGTCTTCCCCCAGGGTTTTTATGATTCAATAGCCATTTTAAAGCACTATGATCAGTGACAATTTGGAATGGCTTGTCTAGGTAGTTGTTGAAATGTCTGACTGCTTCGATGATGGCAAAACATTCCAACTCTGTAGCGGCATAGCGTGACTGTGTCGGGTTGAGCCGTTTTGAGAAATTGGAAACAACCCGTTCTCTGCCATTTGGATGTTTCTGTGCAAGAACTGCACTAAGTCCTTGCTCTGAGGCATCAGTGTAGAGCTTACATGGTAAGGTGGGATCGTACATTGCCAGAACTGGAGGTTGTGTGATTAAATTCTTCAAAGTTTCAAATGCTTTTTGGTGAATTTCAGACCAGTGGAAAATTTTATCTTTTTTCAATAAATCTGTTGAAGGTTGTGCTATTGAACTGAAATCTTTTATAAATCTCCGATAATAACTACACAATCCGTGAAATTGCTGTATGTTTTTGACTGTTTTGGGGATTGGGAAACTTTTAACGGCTTCTATTTTCCGAGGTCAAGGTGTAACCTGATTGTATTTGATGATATATCCAAGATATTCGATTACCTCTCTGATAAAAGAACATTTTTGGAGCTTGAGCTTGAGGTTTTGGGAATATAATTTTTCTAGTACTTCTGATAGAAGGTCAAAATGTTCTTCTAAAGTTTTAGAATATATGATGAAACCATCAAGATAGTTGATGCACCCCTTGTACATTAATGGACCAAGGGTTTGTTGTATGATTCGCTGAAAAGTAGCAGAGGCGTTTTTCAACCCAAAAGGCATTACTAACCACTCATAAAGTCCTTCGTTGGTGATGAATTCTGTCTTCTCTGTGCTGTCTGGAGCCATTTCGACATGCCAATAACCTGAAGCGATGTCCAACGAAGTGAAGTATTTCGCTCCCTGAAGACGATCGATGACTTCTTGAATGTTAGGCAGATGCATCTTGTCGTCAATGGTAAAGGCATTGAGGCGGCGGTAATCAACGCAAAGCCTCTTTTGGCCATCCACCTTTGGTACGAGTGTGACTGGGAAGGCCCATGGGCTTCGACTGTTTCAAACTAGTCCTTTTTTTCTTTAAATCTTCAACCTGTCGTTTAATCTCATCATACTCTGAGGCTGATCTTCGATACGGTCGAAGTTGGATAGGCGGATGAGGAACACTATGGATGTTGTGTTTTGCTATTTTGATTTTTCCTACATCAAAATAATTTTCACTAAAAATAGTTGTATATTTATGTAATATCTTGTCGAGGAGCTAACAGCAGCCTCCAATTTTAAGATTGCACTTACCCAAGTCTCTATATCTTCGAAATGTATTGGGGCTGAACTTATCTTCCATTGTGCTGGTAATCCTTCCGTCAACATCTGGATCTGTTCGACTTTGGATAAGGAAGTTTGTTTTAGAAGCCGGGTTTTTGACTAAAGTAGTCATTGACGGATTCATCGCGACGTAGATACCTCCGTTGTGCATTAATTAATGGTGTTGCTGTTGATGATCCAAATCTTGTAATACATTTTTGTTTGATGGTTACCCATTGATTAATATTTGTTCCTGCAATTTCATCAGCATACCATTCTAAGGCTCTTCCTTCTAGATTGTAAAAGAACAACTTTCCTTTATCTTCATCTGTAACATGTAATTCAAAAGGTTTTACCCAGCTCTGGACACGAATATCCTTCTGATCCCCGCTGTATTTTTGCAATTGTAAAATATTTTCTTTCGACATAATGATATTAGATATTATTTTTATTCTCAAAAATTTTTTTTTTTCAGTATTCTATTTTTTGCTTAAAAATTATTAAAATCCAAATTATGTTCACAATTTGACTGAAATAAATATAATATTCAAATGAATAAAATCGTTTTGATGCTTGAATAATTGAAAATCCTGTCGGCTGCGCCAAAACTGTGGTGGTTCGTCTGGTTTGAAGAAATGAATTAATTATTCATTCCAAGGGGTATTTTAATTATTGCAGATATAATATAAAAATAAATACCAATGTTAATTATTAGTGTGATTATTATTGTTACAAATTATAATCTAGTGAAGGAGAGTTTAAAAGGTTTGATGAAAATGGGAGGATGAAAATGGCCGTTGGCTCGTGGAGGCGTCAAAACAATGGTATCCTTCCCCGTGCTTACCTCGTCACCGCCGCCGCGCATGCGCCGACTTAGCGTCACGGCCGGCCGAGGTGGTGGCGGATAAAAGGGCTGTTCAAAATTGGCGGTGGGTCAAAACACCGTCACAATATAAAAAAGGCGTACATGGATCTGTAAAGAATAAAAAAACTATTTTCTCTCGAAATATTTTGTTATATAAACTTATTTAGTGGATCGCCAAAAACAAAATGTCTCGCGTAGTGGTGGCGTGATCGTGGCGAGCCAATAGGAGAGCGCCATTCAGGTGTCGGTAAAGGTCGGGATGGCGCCTACATTTAGCCATTGCTGGATTCCAATCGTCCTCGATTGAACTTTGCGTTGCAGGAACGTCGTGGGTTGCGTCGGAGGGTGTCTTCTTCTTTAGGTTAATCCAACATGGCGTCGCGCATTCTTTGTTGTTGATTAATCACTCCAGCAATTATTCTTTCTTCAGGGTTATCCCACTTCTGAAATTCTGTTGGCTTCTGTAGGCGTCTCTTACTGGGAAAAAGAAAGAGAGGATTCCATTTAGTTTTTAACTAATATATGCATTTATTTAAGGCGCCAATTTATAATTGTAACAAATAGTATTTGAATAAAAAATTTCAATCGGGTAAAACACGGGCGTTGCCCGGGTCATTCGGCTAGTGTATATATATGGTCACGACCGTCTTTCCTCATCGGCCTCTGTCACGGATGCGCGCGAATCTACCAAAAAAAAACCCCTCGAGCCGGATTTGAACCAGCGACCTAAGGATCACCGCTTAATTACATCTACAGTCCTCCGCTCTGCCAACTGAGCTATCGAGGGATACAAACCGAAGAATAAGTTTACCTTATAAAGTCAACTAATCCTATTTCTACACAAAATGTACTCATACCTAACTAATAAATTAAGATTTTGAACAAATACTTATATCATTTCTCACATATTAATATAGATATACAGGGTGATCCAAAAGTCCCGCACTATTTTAAAAATTAATAACTCCGCGAATATTTGCGCTAGAGCAATGCGGTAAACACCATTGTGTTCAGGATGCAATGGGATTTTTTATGGCAAATAATGAAAAATTTGAAATTGATTTTAGTTACAATTTTATTCGCCAGATGGCGCACTACCAAAATCAGAGATTCAGCCGCCAAATTGTTTGATAAATTGAAAAATATAACTGATCGACACGTATTTTTCCTTTTTGAATACCAGGAAAGAGCCCTAATAACATCAAATAACAAATTAATAAAACACCACTTCGCCAAAAGTATGAAGAATTGGTTAACAATTTTTAAATACAATCAGAGATATGTAAAATAGGTAAATGCAAATTGAAACATGCAGCAAAAAAAAAAAAAAATTATATTTTAGATACGGTTTGTTTCCGAAGATAATAAATTTCTGATATTTTTAATTCAACTCTCTCTCAGTATCGATTATATTTATTTTAATTCATTTGAAAAATATGTATCTATCTCTGATAATTTATTTTACTCTGGAATGCCGTTGTTGTTGTCGTGTCCAATAAAGAGCCTCAGATGTATCCATGCATCTCCATCACAGCAGCAGCAATGTCCACTACCTTGGGTGTGTAAAGCTGCTGCTCAGGGTCTATGTCAAAATTTCTGCAAGGCTGCGGCCATTGCTGGCTATGAGAATATGTGGGTAGGTGTAAGTTCCACACCAGGACAATTGTTGCATGCCCTATAGGTTATTGTGCCATATGGATGTATTGTCATTCCTTTATGGTGTTTTGTTCTAAGTCTTGTTATAGTTTTTGTCATTTTTCTCTCCGAGTTTATTTCGCATTTTGATCTTTTCTTATTTATTGTTTAATTATCTTGTATTTTGACAAAGAATCAGCGTCAAATAATGACATTTGTTCTTTCCTTTGGCTCAACTTTCTGGCTTCCTTTGCTAATTCAAATGCCATTTCATTACCCCCCGATCCCAGCATGGGCAGGGATCCATTGTAGAAGGCAGTTATTCTCCAATGGTTCCAGTGGGGTAAGTAACGAATGTATTTTCTGTGTGATTTTAGTATTGCCCTTCTGAATTGATTCTAGAGCGGATATGGAGTCGCTGTATATTAAATTTCCTTCTGCTTGATGCAGGGATGGTTGGTTAAGGCATACATCAAGGGCTTTCCAGATAGCTGTCAGTTCACAAGTGAAGTTTGACGATATCTGTCCTGCTCCTTCTTTGATTTTGATGTGCGTTCCATCTTGCAGTATTATGTTAATTCCGGCCGCTCCATAACTCAGGGTAAGGTCTGAAGATCCATTGTATATGCTGTTAAAGGGGGTGGCCTATCATTTTTAATCAAGAATTTGTACTATGAGGACATATCCGTTAATATTTCAAACACATTAGACCTCGAAGCCCAAGATACCTCAATCAAAACAAAGCCATCTACATATACAATATGTATCACCCTCCAAACAATAACTTATTGACGATGGAACAATGGCTCAATTTCTTACAGACAACTCTTATTGTAGGTGACCTTAATGCCAAACATCAACTATGGGGATGTTCCACGCCAAACCCAAGAGGCAAAATACTTTCAAACATATTTGACGACAATGCAATCATGTGCTTAAATGATGGGAATCCTACCCATCATTCCTACAGCTATAATACTGCACAAGCCCTTGATATAAGTTTTTACTATCCTGACATTTTCCACAAATGCAAATAGCAAATATTAAAAAGTATTGGAAGTGATCATTTGCCTAATTTGATAGAAATTAGTACCAAGACCAAAACCAGCTCAATTAAGAAAAATTCTGGAACTTCAAAAAGGCTAATTGTATATCTTTCGAAAACACCATTATTAAAGCAGCCACAGTTTCAATACCAAGACGTAATATTAAGAAATGGATTCCAAATTATACATACCAGGCAAAAAATAT
>CP092868.1:89899246-89942296 GCA_030710605.1 Cordylochernes scorpioides
TGGAAGGGGACGAGGAGGATTCTGGCAGGAAAGGATGATTATTTACCTCTATAGGAGCGGCCTGCGTGGCTGGAGGACTGAAGGACTGAAACAAAGGACTCTCTAACTAACTGAGGCTTAGGGCCTCCTTTTATAGCCTCTCTGGCTCCAAGCAGGTCACTGCCCTTTTCTGGCGTAAACAGGGGGGGGGGGGTTACATCATCCAGGAGGGCCACGACCTCGTAAAAATTGGACTGGGCTCGATAGGCCTAATTTCTTATTCTCACTTAGGCCTGATTATTTTTAGCCTTAATTTTCTCCTGTTATTCTCCATTCCTTCTATCTGTACAGTTGCTATACTTTATTAGAGTCTTACGCGGTACAGATTGATATTATGTGATGCTTTCTATTTGCAATAAATAACAAGTTATATACATTCACGTAGTGAAATATGTGGTAGTAGATATCTCGATTATTTACAACAATTCCATGGAGTTAAATCTTCACATATATATAGATGGAAATTTTGCCGGGAGGTAAATGATCTAAAGAGACAAGGGTCGCCTCTCCCGTCAAAATAGACGTCTAAATCAGACGCCATCTATATCTAGACGTCTATTTTGACGGGAGAGGCGACCCTTGTCTCTTTATATATATATATATATATATATATATATATATATATACTAACGGATGTATTTAAGTAGCTCCTTTATGACGGAGGACTACTTACTATCAAACCTCCCTTTGAAAATTAAACGATTTATAGCCCGTCAAAGGATTCTATGGCTACTTTTCCGCGAGGATATAACGGGATTTTGGAACAGCGACCCTTTAAATTGCTACTTTTGCAATGTTGGCATCCAAGACAATTTGGTCCACTATCTATTCCATTGCCCATTCCTACATGAAAAGAGACTGGAAATTCGCGAAATTTCGGAGCTAGCTCACTACAATAAAATCTTTAATGCTCTCCTTCTGGATAAAACATTTGTTTATAAATATTTTAAAATTTTCAAGGCGATTGATAAAATCAGAGAAGAGATGCTCAACTCCACAGACAACGGCTGATTGCTCCCCCTCCCCTCTAGATTGCTTTTCCTCCTCACTCATGTACATATATAACCTTTAGGGGAATCCCCTTGTAAGACAATAGTGTCTTAATAAAGGTTTTTTGTTGTTTGTTGTTTGTACTAACGGATGTACCCGGCTTTGCCCGGGTTTTACCCGAGTGAAGGTTTGTCTAACAAACATTTGTTAAAACAATTCTATATAAACTTATTTGAAAAAAGATGTATTATGATAATTTGAAACTCGTAAATTTGAATCTCTCGATAAAGTGAACATTCTTTCACGGTCCCTTGAAAAATACTCGATAAGTTGAATAAAATCAATATTAATTTTGGTTCCCTCGGTAATTGGAAGTTAAAGGAATTGTATCTTGCCTTGAAATTGTATCATTATTCTTGTCTTAAATAAATAGCCGTGTCATCCTGAATTTTGTCTTTCCTAATTTTCTACATTACAAAATCATCATTTTATCTATTCTCCCAATATATATGTTGTAAATGAATGATAAAATTAACTTTGATTTGTGCGCAATTAATAGGTAGAAAATCTTACTTTTGATAAATAATCTTTAGGATAATAAACTTAGTGATAATAAAACTTATAGATAAAAAAACTTGTTATCATCGTCGCAATGGGGGCGCTGCTTTCTAGTTAAATCTACAAATCTGCAAATAACTCTAAGTATTTTCAAGATATTCAAGAAATAATTTTTCAAAAACCTTCCCAGTACTATACTAAATAACTTCCCAAAGTTTCATGGCGTTCCAATAAGTGGTTTGGTCAGGCATAAAAGACAGACACACACACACATTCATTCATTTTTATATATATAGATATCCTTTTTAGTTTAAATTTTTAAAAACTCTATCCCAATTAGCGCGACCAAAGTTGAAGTACATTTCGCTATTTTTTTTTTTAAATCTGGTGTTGTCCTGTGAAAAGGTAGATAAATTTAAGCTAAAGACGAGGCGTTTGTGGTCAGACAACTCCTGTTACTCACAGGATGCCAATCAGTAACGTTATTTACAAGGCCAGCACTACAGCAGGTGACGTCGATGGAAGAAAAGCGGTCGCCCCTTCCTACGTCACCGCGCCATGCTTGTTGAGTACATGCAAATATTTGCATCTATAAAGTTTTCAACTAGATCTCTCTTAGTTAAGTGTTGTCTGAGGAGCCAAGGTTTATCCGATCACCTAAAAGACTCAACATTTAGATCGCCGCAAAAAATACCTCGTCATAGTTCAGAAAATTAAGGCTATAACATTTTATATAGAAGAGAAGAGGGGACACATAATGGCGGAAGGTAAACATTACATTGAATAATACATTTACCGCTTAATTCAAACGTGAAAAACACATTAAAACAGGAAAATGAGACAAATGGACAAATTTAGGGCTAGGATTTACTACAATTACCATAGATCCCAAACCTAGAGTTTGTAATAGGACCATAGCAAACTCTGTTAGATGGAATTGGCAGCGATGGGATTTTGCCGCGCGCAGCTGAGAGCTCTTGTAAAGGTAGTAAATCTATGTTCTCCTCCCGACAATTATTCAACACTAAATATAATCATGGCTGAGAGTGTCCTATAATGATTTTAGGCATTTAAAAACATTAATTTTCCAACATATTGAACTGATCTGGGTATCTGGAATGTGCTTGCATATCATTGAGTTGGCATTGTGCTTGTCACCACACCTGTGACACAAACACCCTTTTAATTTCACAGGCTGTGGTAAAATGTGTATCTGCACAATTGACGCACTTGGGCGCTTTGGAGAACTTTTTACCATCAGTGGGCGTCCTGTAAAAGAGGCTACCGCAGACAACACATTGGAAGACGCCTTTCGTCCAGTCGAGCCTGAGGGACAGGAAGTCAACATTGACGCGACCACGTTCAAGGAGAGCTTTTCAATACTATTAGTAATCACTGATAGCGGTGAGAGGCGAAACTTCCTTCCAAATCAATTTAACCAGCTTCATTCCACCGCTGTTATTGATCAACTGCGGGGCTATCACAGGGTTTCCCATCAGATCAGACATTAGATCGGACTCGGAGTTTTCAACAGAGATGCTGAAAATGGCCAATCTGGACCTGAATGTCGGATTAGTTAAGACCTCAAAGCCGTAAATGTTGGCGGTCTTAATTCCTTCCACAACCCGCTTTGATTCAGCAGCATTGGGGAAATGAAAGACAAGTTTTTTGTTTTTTCCAATTACTGCGGTCACATCACAATTATTCAACTGTGTTCAATTTGGCTCTGGTGGCCTCAAAAGATAATTTGTCAAAGGCAATTTTAACATGCTTAACACTGTTCTTTAGAGTCTGCTCTTAGGTTAAACACATTGGCATTCTAGAGTATACAGTTGTGGGTTTGTTGGAACTAGGATGGATGGTAGAGGTGACTGGTTGGGGTTTATTTTAACAGGTTTGGAGGAGAGGGAGGCTCAGCCAACCTGTTCCAAAATTGGGTAACCTCATGTTCAAATGGCCTGACATTCCTCTTGAAAATTCTTAAGACTTCAGTCTGTAAGGCGTTAAAAATAAGTTTAACATCAGCTTTCAATGAATCAGATAACCCAGTGAGCGTGGTAGCAGGAAGTTAAGGGGCAGCGATATCCGCCTCCCCCTGATAATGTTTGATTAAAAGAGAATCTATCTCTTCCCAGCAGTCAGAGTATCCAGAATGTATGTATGAAGGAGCGGAAATAGGGGCCTGGGGGATCTTACCTTGAGAAGACCTATCCATAGAAACGGAGACCTCTTCGGCCACAGGCCCAGGACATGTGAAGGGTTCTATAGGCGGGAATGGGTCCTTGCCATCAGCTGACATGGTTCGCGTCTGTAGGCGAGTATGGAACATCGTATTCTTTTCTCCACGTGGTTATGAAAGTGTTTCATCGTTGAAAAATAATTATTTAAACTGATGAATGATTAAGCAGAACTGCCTATGGGAAAGAGTAAATATGGTTCTACAGGGTACTAACCAGAGGGTACAAAAATATGGAAGAGAGATAATAGGGATTTATGGGCTATTAACCTAAGTGTATGATTTTTGAGGCCAAAATAGTGCAGCAATCAGACAAGCATCAATTCACTATATCAAATTATCAAGATGCTGCAGCTAACCAAAGTTGTTCAAAAAGGTTATATTCCCCAGTAGAGAGAAAACAAAAAAGACAGGTCTTGATTAGATAAGAAAATTAAATAAAGCTGGAATCTTTCAGAAAATGCTGGGAAAAGTTTGATTATCTTTTGTAAAAATTAAAATATAAAAATTTCTATTCAAAATTTGTTAATTAAAAAAACTGGTAATACGAGGTGTGTTCAGAAAGTATCGCGACTTTTGAATTTTCGCGGGTTACGTATTTTAGAATTTCGATCTTTTTGTGGCTTTATGTTGGTACTCATGTCTCTCACTTATGCCAACAAGCTCGGCCATTTTGAATGTTCACTTAATTGTTGACACCTGCTTTGATAGCATGGGTTTTGGATCGTCTTCGATTTTTACCTATTAAAAAAATGGATCAAAGAACCTGTATCAAATTTTTTGTGAAAAACGAAATTAAGTGCGCGGATGCATTCCGAATGTTAAATGTGGCATACGGAGAAGCTACCTTGGACCGAAGCAACGTTTATCGGTGGTACAAAATGTTCTCAGAAGGCCGAGAAGATGTGAACGACGAAGAGCGTGCTGGACGCCCGAGCACTTCAACAACAGATGAAAAAATTAATGAAGTGGAGAAAATGATATTGGCCAATCGTCGAATCACCGTTAGAGAAGTTGCTGAGAACCTAAACATATCGATTGGCTCGTGCCATTCGATTTTTATCAATGATTTGGGCATGAGACGGGTCGCCACGAAATTCGTACCAAAATTGCTCAATTGCGACCAAAAACAGCATCGCATGAACATTGCTAATGAGATGTTGGACTCTGTCCGCGACGACCCAAATTTGCTCCAGAGGGTCATAACTGGTGACGAAGCGTGGGTTTATGGTTATGACGTGGAAACCAAAGCTCAATCATCTCAATGGAAGCTGCCGCACGAACCAAGACCGAAAAAAGCGCGCCAAGTTCGGTCGATTGTGAAAGTTTTGCTGACAGTTTTCTTCGATTGCAGGGGCGTGGTGCATCATGAGTTCTTGCCACAGGGTAGAACGGTCAATAAGAAATATTACCTGCAAGTTATGCGCAATTTGCGCGAAGCAATCCGCCAGAAACGCCCGGATTTGTAGAAGAAAAAAATTGGCTTTTGCACCACGATAACGCCCCTGCTCACACATCGTTGCTTGTGCGCGACTTTTTGGCCTTAATGATGCCGCAGCCACCGTATTCCCCAGATCTGGCCCCCTGTGACTTTTTTTGTTCCCTAAACTGAAGAGGCCCATGAAAGGACGACGTTACGCTACGCTTGACGAGATAAAGACGGCATCGAAGGAGGAGCTGAAAAAGATTTTTTAAAATGATTTTTTGAAGTGCTTCGAAGATGGGAAAAACCGTTGGCACAAGTGTATAATATCTCATGGGGATTACTTTAAAGGGGACAAAATAGGTATTCATGAATAAATACATATTTTTTGAAAAAACACAAAAGTCGCGATACTTTTTGAACACACCTCGTATATATATTCATTTTGAAATTGAGGTCTTAATTCAAGTATCACCATTTAGGGTACCAGTACTAAGACAACCAACCACAAAGTACACCAGAGATTGCATGGCGCGTTCAAATGAGTCGCTGCTTAAGTTTATTTCCCGATCCGCCCGCGCCGTCGAATCCTATTGTGGACCTTCATCCATCGTATGGTGCACCTGTTTCCATTGCGATTCAATCGTGAAATCAGTAGCAGAGCTCTGTCGATTAGGTAATTACCAGTCTTAGAGTCTTAATTTAGTTCGGGACTAAGAGGTGGTCCACGAAGAATCCTCAGGTCTAATGAATTCGTAATATGATTGCGTTTTCAAATGACTCAACCAATCCAAAGGCTTCCGCTTGAAAACAAAACAATGAGAGGACAGGACATGAGATTCACCTATTTCAGGTGCACAATCGATCAGAGAACCTGTAAACGCCGGCGCAAACTCCATTTCTGGTTTTAAAACCATCTGTATAATATGCCACGCGGAAGGACAGAGCAATAGGGGACAAAGGAAGAGGATAAGAAAAGGGATGAAGGCTCGAGTGGAATTTCAGCGTCAAACACTCAATACCTTTTCAAGTATAGCTCAGTTTTATCCGCGCTTTCCAGACCGAGAGGAAGAACTCTAGAAAGGGAGATAAGAACAACGTTTCTGGTTGATATGGAAACTCTCACTTGGAAATGCCTTTGAGCACTCAGTAGAATATTTAAGGATCGTTGAGAAAGATTAGGAAACCATTCCACCGAGGCTTTGGCAATAGCAGGAACAACAACTTGCAGATACAGAGTTCTCAAGGCGCGGTAACCAAAACCAAAGTTGAGATTAGCGGCTGCGGTCAAACGCGGCGAAACTTGGGGAAGACTTCAACTACGTGCTAGTGGAAATATAGACGCTGGTCGAATCTCACCCCCAGCACTTTGGCCTTATTCCAATGAGCCTTTTAAATTAAAGGTATGCGTATATTGTCCCCAGCAAGCACATACTGGTTGGCCTGATATCGGGATCATTCATTAGGAGGAGAGGGAGGCTTGGCCAACCTGTTCCTAATTTGGGTGACCTCATGTTCAAATGACCTGACATTTCTATCAAAGATTCTTAAGACCTCAGTCGGTAAGGCGTAATAAATACGTTTAACATCAATTTTCACTGATTCAGATAACTCAGTGAGAGTGGATGCAGGAAGGTTAGAGGCAACGATATCCGCTACCTCGTGATAATTTTTGGTGAAATGAGAATCTATCTCTTCCCAGCAGTCAGAGGATCCAAAATGGATGCAGCAGGGAGTGGAAATAGGGGCATGGGGGATCTTACCCTGAGAAGACCTATCCATAGGAGCGGAGTTCTCTTCAGCCACAGGCCTAGGACTTGTGGAGGGCTCCATAGGCGGGAGTGGGTCCTTCCCGTCAGCTGACCTGGTCCGCGACTGCAGGCGAGTACGGACCATCTTGTCTCCACGTGGTTGTGATATTATTCAATCGTCATTAATTTTTTTATCTCTAAACAGATAAATGATTGAGCAGAATTGTGCCGAGAGATAATGAATGCGATACGTGAATTGAAAATTAATTCAATAAAACGGGAAAGAGAAAATATGGTTTTACGGGCTACTAACCAAAAGTTATGATTTTTGAGCCCAAGCGCGATGTCAGGTGGCAAGGGACCCTAGGATCTGGCGGCAGGAGATGTGTCGCAGGGGTAGTGGAAACGTTGGGCAAGCAGGGGAACAGCACCAAGATGCAGGGAGGCAGGAGCATTGAATTGGCCAGGAATCCAGTAGAAGTGGCAGATGGAATTGGAGGCAGAAGGTCCTTCAAGCCTAGAACTTGAGGGCCCTAGACTTCAGGATGGGGCAGCTTGAGGCTCTCGGCTCGTGCTTGTCAGGAAAGCCCTTGGAGCAGCAGTTGGCACATTTAGAGGTGCGCTGGTCAGCAATGGATGGGGAGGTGCGGCCTTCATGGCCGTCTTTACCGCAGTGGAAGCACTTAGGAGCTCTGGAGCATTGGGCAGAGTTGTGGCCGAAGCCACAACAGCGGAAGCAGACGCGGACGCGGACGGACTCCTCGAAGTTGAGGATTACTCCATAAACCACTATTCTCCCGCGAACGCCCAGGGCTCTAAAGGTCTTGAGGTCCACCTCGATGAAGGCGGTGCAGGTCCCGCTTCTGGGTGCAGAACAGTGCGCCACGCGCACCACCTTGTCTCCAGGAAGTTTTCTAACAGCAGCGGTTTCCAGGAAGGTCTCCTCAATTGTGGAGTTGGATGTCTCCTCATCCACTTTGAATAGGCAGATCCGTGGCAGGATCTCCTTCTGCTGGCGGACCTTCATTCCATTCAACTTGCTGGCCAGGGAGGTTGTCACCTCAGGGATGGTGTCAGGATTACTGGAATGGAGGACCAGATTCCCCTTGGTGTGCAGGGAGGCCCAAACGCCTTGGGGGAGAGTGTGGGCAGCGCGGACAGCTTTTAGCATCTCCCTTGGGTCAGCCTGTGGGTCATCAGAGATGACCACTGTGTGGGCCACCGATTTTTCTCCATGGAGGATCACTTGGGCGGCCGCAGGCTTGGATACGCGGGAAGGCGCAGGTTTTGAAGGACCATTCAGGTTTGTCCTCTTTGCAGGCGGGTTGGGAGCCTCAGACTGCTTCCTTTTGGTTGAAGCAGGAGCAAGCAAGGTGGAGGCAGGCTTCTTGGCAGGGAGAGCAGCAGGAGCAGGAGTGGCGGGCTTGATTGGGTCAGTCTTGGAGCTGGTTTCCTTGCAAGTAGGAGCAGGGCAGGTTTGAGTGCCGCGGCAAGCAGTCTTGGGCTTGTTGGCCTCCTCAAATTCGTCCAACTCTGCGAAAGACTCGAGGGTGTCAGTGAGGTTCTCTACTTCGGTAGCGAGGGCCTTGTATGTAGCGGATCAGGTCCACATGCAGGGATTTCAGGGCAGGATGACCAATGGAGCTCAGGATGCTGCAGTTGCGTGAGATCACCATCTCATCTTCCCTCTCCAGGTCGGCGACGTTCACGATGGGCTTGTAGGCCTTCTTTTTCTTCTTGGCAGGATTCATGTATGATAAAACGGGAAACAACAACATTAGGTTTATAATGGGGAAGTCGCGTCAATTGGCGCTCGACTTTCCAGAGTAGTTTTTTCTAAAAATTATAATTTTAAAATAAAATAACATTTTTATATATTACCTTTCTATCTATAAAAATGAAATCCAAATTCGATGTTTTTATCGCGTTGCGCAAAATCTACAGAATCAATCATTATCAATTTCGCATGTAAGTAGCTGCAGATTTCGTTTAACATATAGGCTATTAAAAAAACTAAAAAAGTTGATGTGCTTTTTTTTTAATGTAAAAACAAAAAGCGTTAGTTGCAGCCTTTTACCGCTTGGCGCAGCACTGGTCGTTGTTTGGTTAATAATTTTACACACGTAGTTTGTTTACACAATTAATTTTAGTTTGTTTACACGAATAATGTTTTTAAAAGGTAAGATTATCCAATCGCCGTGAAGCTTTAAGAAGTTATTTACTATACAACTAGGAAGTTCTCTGGTTTGAATTTGATTTGAAATAAATATTCGTTGCAATTTAATTTGCAAATTTCCTACTTTCACTCGCAAGCAGCGCCTCTCGCGGTTTCTGGGGAAATTACATTTATAAATTGTAAAAATGCTAAAATGTGTTTCAAGTATAATAAATTTATTATTTAATTTAAGGATTTAGTAATATAATATTTCAATGACGTTGTAAAAAACTTGGCATTTCAATATTAATATATATTTAAAGAAAATATCTTATTTAAAATTTAATAAAGGTTTTCAAAAAATTATGTGTTTCAAAAATATATTTAAACGCATATAAAAATATTTATATACGTTCATTAATCTATATATAGGTGAATTGGATGTTTTCTAGAATCGTTTTAACAAATGTTCGTTAGGCAAACTTTTACTCGGGAAGCCGGGTACATTGGCTAAATACAGTTATTTACAAATGTTCGTTTGTGGCAAGATACTATTCCTTCAACTTCAAATTACCGAGTGGACCAATTAATATTGATTTTATTCAACTTATCGAGTATTTTTCAAGGGACCGGGAAAAAAATTCAAATTATCGAGAGTGTTTTTAGTCAGAAATGATGATGACAATATTGCTGTATCATGCTTGATTGACATAAACAAAATTCTTTAGGGGAATATTCACTAAAGCAGACCACGGGCGAAGCCAGATATTAGTTTTTAGTAGGCAGGAAAAATTCGAAGAAGCATTAACTCGAGCAGAAGACACACGAAGCCAGGTCATCCATACATATAAAATATCGTTTCTCGGCCTTTTGGTTAAGATCATGTGGTATATCTCTAAATATTTTTATTTATATATATATATATATTTAAAAATCTATTCAGTAGAGAGGGTGAATATGTTTGCTCGAAAAATATATTTTATATATTATATAAATATATAATGTAACGAATATTAATATTCGCCGCAAGGAGGCAGAGCTGGACGGTTGCACCGCGCTACGGCTCCAGATAAGTGTACTTTTTTCTTTCTTTTTTGACCTAGAGATATTTTCTCCTTGCTTTTTGATCTTTTAAATTCTATATTCTAAATAATACTATATATATCATATTCAAAAGTAAAATAAAGTTAACGGTGAAACAAAATGAGATTAACTGCAAAATATGCATATTTGATGATTGTTTTATACATTGTGATTTGCATAACAAAGCCAATAGAGCTTACGGTAAAATTCGCCGATTTTAAGACTAAACTCAATAAGATGAAATATTACGGAGATAGAACTGGTGTAACTTTGATGTACTGTTCGATGGCTTACTGGCTGAAAGTGATCACGGCCTTACTGATAATTGGATGTATAGAACTAAATCCAGGGCCGAAAAGACAGGCCACATTGACAAATATGCCTCACTCAACTCCGGTACAGGCACCAATGGACGATTCAAAGCTATTGATAATTAACCTTTCGGCTGAAGTGAATAGATTGGGAGAGAAAATTGATGCAAGGTTGCGCTCAATATTGAGCAGAAGATGGAGGATTGGGATCGAAGAATGACTGGAATGGAAACATCTATAGCTTCGTGCACAGATGCACTGACGTCTAACACGAGGTCAATTTCTCACAATGCCCTAAAAATAAGTAATCTGGAAGAACGCGCGGATGCTTTGGAGAGACGAGCCTGAGAAAACAATTTAATAATATATGGCATCGAATCAGCAGAGACTGAAAGCCGGGAATTGCTGCTACAAAAGGTCAAGAAGTTAATGGCGGAAGATATGCAGATTACTGATTATGCGGTAATTGCCGAATGCCATCGCCTGGGCAGGGGACCAAAGACGCCTATTCTGATTGAAGTTCCTGATCACGAGTCCAGAATAGGTCTCCTAAAGAACTCATCCAAACTTCGAATATTCAATATTTTATGAGTAGGGATTACAGCCCCCAGATTAGAGAGCAGAGAAAAATTTTAATAGAAAGGAGAAAGGAACTTTACAAGAAAGGTATAGGATCGAAAGTGAGGGATAATAAACTTCTCCTAAACGGCATCAACTACATGGTAGTGGAGGGACAGGTGGTGAATGCCAAAGTAGAACCAATATAGCTAGAGGAAACCCGCGGATCTCTGTAAATATATGTAAATATTCAGGTAATAAAATAGATACAAATGAAGATGCACAATCTAGAAACAAAACTCAACTCACAGGAACTCCTCATATTTCACATAGCAAGACTCATACCATTAAAGAAAGTCAACTTAAGGGCTTAAATCTGAAACATAATAAAATTAAGATCGAAAAAAGAAAACCAATGGTTGGCAATTAACCAGCTGAAGACAGTCAATAATACCCAAGATGCATTTCTTCGCCGTCTCTTAGACTTACCAAGCTTCACACCAGGATATATCCTCAGAAGAGAATGTGGAAGAATTTCAACTGATCTTAATGCTGTAAAACTCACATTAAGTTTTGGGTTAGGATCTAAAAAATTGAGACGAGCAGATTACCACATGCTTGCTTAAACTATCTCTGGAAAGTCACCACGAAAAAGAAAATAGAAAATAGTTTTACTCAAAATTTAATTAAAAATTAGACTCTAAGGGATATTCCTTTCTTAAGGGCTGCGAAGACTACTTAGTCATACAGAAAGAACTGCCAGGCATAATTAGAACTACCACAGACCAACTAATTCAAAACGATCAGATGAAAATCATTGATTCAACCCACTTTGCTCACTACAAATTTTTGAGTGAATCATTCATGACAGAGGAGTACCTACGATTAAATATCCCGCTTCCCAACAAAAGACTAGTTGCACAACATAGAGTTTTATGGCAATTCTTCAGGGAAGAAAGAAAAAACTTCTGGAAAGAAAATGGCCGGAACTGTTTACTTTGTAAAGATCTAATGGATGATAATTTGGTTCACTATTTCTTCCAATGCCCTCTCTTAACAGAAAAACGTACTGCAATTTTCCCAAGCCCTAACTTTGGTCAATTTAGATACCAACACATATGCCAACTTCTCTCTTCAGCTCTGGATGATGAATTACTGATTGTTAAATACTTTAAATTCTACACAGAAGCTGGGCGCATAAGAAAGAATGCAGGGCGAAGGATACTGGAGGATGACTTATCTGTAAATAGGTAACTGAATGTGACACAAGCTTTATTTTGTTGTAAATGTTTTCTCTTCCCTCTCCTCTTGTTGATGTGTAAATACGGCGAATCCTTTATGGGGCGGAATGCCCTAAATGGAGGCTTTTGTTGTTGTTGTTGTATGTAACGAATATTATTATCATTATTATCATAATATTCTGTGTGATCCGGAATATTATTATCAATAATATTCAATAGGTAAACTTTCATTCGGATAAAAACCGGGCTAAGCCGGGTACACATCCGCTAGTAATATATATATATAAATGTGATGATGAGTTGCTGTCGACTTATCTGTGATGATTTGTTGAGATCCTGTCGACTACTGAAATAATGTTGAAGTCCTGGTAGCTCTTGTTGTACTGTGTTGACCAAGAGGAACAGTCAGGATGTAGAGTTTTCCAGTACCTCTCTGCACCTTGGAAGACCTTTAAAAGTTCTCACAAAATACAGGCAGTCGTGGTCGAGGCAGAGTGGAAAAGCTGGGGGATATCCACACACAAAACGAAGACACAGTTGCACTAAGAAAGTTCCGTAACAGATAAAAGTTGAGCCAGGAGCGAAAGATGGAGACATAGAAGTTTCTTACTCGTCTACATGATAGTTGAGATCGAAATAAGGTACGACCGACGTGAGCTGACGCTAAGGGTGAACTAAACTCAACTGACTGAACTGTCTGAACTGTCAAGTCCCTGTAAGGTGATGATTTAAAGGTTAAAGACGGGGTGACCTTATGTGACAGGGGCGTTTGAGAAAGGGCGCCTTTACCTGTCCAGGTGTGAGAGGGGTCTCTGCATTCCACCACATGTGACAGTGTGGGTGGCCTGTCGTGGGAATTGTGAATCTACCTGATTTATGAGTTCCATCTTTAGACTGTTGTTTTGGTAATACTATGCTCGATCTCTGCTTTAGCTCAACTCTTATATCTATTACAGATTTTATTTATTTATCCACTTTGTACAAATTACATTACATAGGGTGATGTAAAGACACAGATTAATCATGCGCATAATTATTTATAGATGTGTTTCTATATACAACATGGCAATCTTGTTATAAGTTATCTACACAATATGAGGTTGTTGTTTTGAATTACCATATATATATATATATATATATATGTGGCAATATCGTTGCGGGGTTTCTTGTTGTTGGATGCGAATGGTGAGATTTGGTTGAAGCGCAGCCGTTTGAGTGGAAGTTGCAGCATACAGTTAGGAATAATCAGGACACGTGATTGAGTTTGAAAATAAAAGGCAACTGGGTTGGAGGGAAGAAAGCTGAGAAGAGTTGAGCGATTTGACTTATTAATTAGTTGATCACATGGCGATGATGGGATTTAGATGAAATGAGCGGAGGGAGAGAGATCTCTAGAGTAGATGTTACCTTGTTGGAAGCGAAGGAGCAACTGACTATTCTTGTTTTTCGATTTAACACCAAGACTCAGTTTTTTTCTCTCTGATTGGTCGAGAGATGTCACATGATCTTTTCCTATTGGTTGACCTACTTAAGGTGCTGTCTTCTGATTGGTCGAGAGATATCACATGATCTTTTCCTATTGGTTGACCTACTTAAGGTGCTGTCTTCTGATTGGCCCGCGGCTCTCCTTGATGAAAGATATGGCCTGCCTGACAGGAAGTGTCGAGTGTTATTTCCACTTTATTTACTTCCGCGTTATCAAAATACGTCCTGCTTTGTCAGGAAGTATTGAGTGCTAGCTTTAACATTTATAACTTCTGGTCACTAGATACGTCCTGTTTTTCCAGGAAGTGTCGGTTTAAACTTAGCTCGCAGGGACCCGGGGTCAGAAGGTTAACTGCGACGTTATTAATAAATATGTTCTCCTCTAGATTTACTTCCTATGTCTTTTGTTACTTTCTTTCCTCCAGTTACCTTATTCTTTTATTAAATCTTTGAAAATCATACATGATACATACATAGTGGGTCGGGGTTGCATTTAATTATATACAAATTATGACATATATATATACATATGTCATAATATATACGCTAAAGGGTGTCACTTTAGATATCAGCGACATTCCAAGGGGCTCCTGGGGTCGTCACTCAATACCTCGGGACTTTGGACACAGTTGGTGATTGTGTGCGACACGAACGGCCGCTCAGCGGTGGCAGGCCCCTCTCTCTCCCTCTCTCTCTCTCTGATTGCCTGGATTCCATCTTCCAAATCGTGGTGTCCTTATTTATCTTTCCCCACATTATTATTTTTATATTGTCACATTGAAAGTCGACAGGATAAGACCTGGCAGGGAAGCAAATCCCTCTTATACCAGAGTATGAAGAAAACAAGACGCAAGACCACGATGATCGGCCAAACCCAACTCAACTGTAGCCACTTTACTTCGAGCTCTCACCCCCTGCCTCGCCAACCTTTGAACCTTTACCCTGAAGAAGTGATCACCTACGACGGAGATGAAGCTGCCGCCCACTTCTCCCAGCACTAGATCTGCCCAAGAACGATCGCCGCGCCAGAGCAGGACACCTTCCGCCACCATGGACTCCGCCATACCCTAACGCTACTGTGGCCCATAACACTGGCACGTACAGTATATACTGACAGAACCCTCCTTCAATGAACTCAATGAATCTACTTTCTCTCTAAACCAACATAACCTGTAAGTGAAATTGTTTTACCTCTACCATTCATTCTTGTAAACTCTGATGCCAATATTTTCTATAATTTGTTTAGTTCAATTTATTCTCTCCACGCCTATTAACAATGATTTTATTCTCAATACTATTTATCTAGATATTTGTAACCCATTAAATTTGTACCATACCAATCGAATTAATAATAGACATTTTAATGAAATATTTTTATTTTAAAGTCACATCCCTTAACAATGGACTTCTACCTATTCATACTTTACGATTTTCAAGATCAACAATAGATTTTAATAATCAAGTGGTTTTTAAAATAGCGCTTCACCACCTAAACCATTGTACTACTTTGTATATTACCTTCTCTCCTACTTGTAAGCACGGCTCACGAAATATAATCTCTTGCCCTAAACGACCCATAATTCACTCGGTTAACTTAGGCGTTGACGATTTTCAACCTCCAAGTGAGCCTTGCTTACAAACAACCCTTAGTAATAATTATCAACCTTCCCCTGAATGCCCCTCTCACCCTTACAACCTTAATAACCTTTCTACCAGCCCATGCCCCTCTAGAGAATTAATGATTAAAGAATTTATCGAACAACGCCCAGAACTGCCTATCCCTTATCATCAATTATTATATTCTTTCAAATATATTATCCCTATCAATGTATTACCACTCAACATAACCCCTGTAAAGCTCAAAATTATTTCCTATAATGTTATTTCCCTCCGACCATACCGAACTCCCTATGCCTACCAGAAGGAAATTCAGGACCAGGTATCTCAACTTCTAAAACATAACATAATCACCCCCTCCTCCAGCCCATATTCCTCCCCTGTGACACTCGTTCGCAAACGCGATAACACCATGCGTCTCTGCATTGACTTCCGTCGCGTGAACGAACTAGTACCCTCGGATTTGCATCCTTTGCCATTGATAGAAACGGTACTGGATAACCTGTCGAAAGCCAGAGTATTTAGCACCGTTGATATAAGCAATGCATACTATTAAATCCCCATCGCGGAGGAGAGTCAAACACTACTCTCTTTCGTGACTCAACAAGGACAATATAATTTCAAACGCTTACCTTTTGGATTCAGATCAGCACCCCAAATTTTTGAACGTGTAATTACCCAGTTGATCCACAAACACCACCTCTCTTTCATAGCCCATTATTATGACGACTTCGTTATTTTTTATGACTCCTCAGAACAACACCTTACACACCTTCGACTTTTCTTTAAATTCTGTTTAGAGGAAAATCTCCAGCTTAACCTTAAAAAATGTAATTTTTATCAGAATGAAATAGATTTTCTCGGCTACCACATCATCGCGAAGACTTACACACCTTATATTAAAAATACCGAAATCATCAGCGCTATTAGAACCCCTATCAACATTAAAACTCTACAATCATTTTTAGGGGCCGTCAACGTATATCATAAATGCATCCCAGAATATGCTAGATTTCGCCACCCCTTAAATCAATTACTAAAAAAGAACGCCAAATGGCTTTGGAGCCCTAATTGTCAACAAGCTTTTGATAAATTGAAGCAACACCTCGCAACACAACCTGTGTTACATCTATTTCAAGTAGGGCTCCCATGCCAGGTCTATTGCGACGCTTCCACGCAGGGCATCGCAGGTGTACTCAAACAAGTACATCCTGACGGTAACATCTACCCTGTACAATATTACAGTCGCGCGTTGCGTTCCTATGAGCGTAATTACACTATATCTGAACTGGAGTGCTTAGCCATTGTAGAGTGCGTTGACAAATTCCTAATGTACCTCCTAGGTACAAGGTTTGTCATCTACTCGGATCATCACGCCTTACAATGGCTAAAGACCATAAAAGACCCCACTGGACGCCTCTTTCGTTGGAGCCTTCGACTCTCAGCTTACGACTATGAGGTCAAATACCTCAAGGGCTCGCGTCAGTACGAGGCGGACCTACTCTCCCGTAACCCTTTCTGCGGATTTCTATCCACAGGTCAAATAAAAGATCATCAGGGCGAATTACGGAGGGACACAAGGTATATCCTCAATGACAAGGACTTTATGACCATCACACGACAGGGTGTCACTAAAATAATTGTTCCACCATCACTCCGTGGCACCCTACTACAACGAGCCCATCGCGATTTCAATCACCCCGGCATTTCGCAGATGACCAGACTGATCGCAGCCCAATACTATTGGGACGGCATGACAAATGACATCAGGACACATGTAAGAACCTGTTCAGTATGCCAATTAGTCAAACCACCAAAAGGACCTATCTACGGAGAATTGGGACAACTCCCCCCCAGCGGTCCTGCCATATGAACTAGTGTCACTAGATAATATTTCTGGATTCGCGAAATATGGAAATTCTCAGACCTTCTTACATGTCGTAGTGGACCATGCCACACGGTACGCGTGGGCATTTCCATCGCGGTCCACCAGCATTCTCACCTATACCCAAGTGATTAAAAAGGTGATGCAATTTGGTTCTTCTAAACGACTTTTGACGGATAGAGCTCCTGCCTTTACCTCTCCGAAATTTCGTAGATTTTTGATTAGACATAACATTGGCCAACTTCTCACGACAAGCAACAACCCTCAGGCCAACGGATTAAGTGAACGACTAAACGCCACGATTACTGGCAAACTTAAACTGTTGCGCCTCCAACAACCTAAGACGGCCTGGACCAAACTACTACCTCAGGTCCTTCAGGCTTATAACCATACCCCACATTCTGTGACCGGGTTTCCACCGTCATGCCTCTTGTTAGGTAGTTTCCCGCTACAACTATCCGAGCATGTACAAAACTACCCAAAAATTGACGACGCCAGAGAATTGGCCTATCAAAGGACACACGAACGACACTTACGCGACAAAGCGAGATTTGACCAAACACATAGAGCTTCCGATTTTGAAGTAGGCGATCTCGTTTTGGCAAAAACATACCACCATCTAGACACCGGTAAACTGGCACCTTTCTTCTCAGGACCTTATGAAATACTGGAGATAATTTCCCCTCAAATCGTACGGATCAACCGCTCCAACCGACCTCTAAGTCGTGAGACAGATACAATTCATGTCAACAAATTAAAACACTATACGGAAAACGAACAATTTATTTCACCGCCCGTAAATGATCGAGACCAACCCAAAAATACCTTCAATTTCCCATATAAACACTTCAATCACACTCTAATCCATACTAAAACGGCTATTAACTCACGAAAGCAACATGACTACACTTACAATCAAGATGATCAAAGATATTTGAACCGCTTAGCCTTTTATAGCTTTGATATTATCAAAAATTCCCTTAAATATCAAACTCTCCGGTGTTGTAAAATTGCTTGTAAATAATATTTACTCGTGTACTATACAATATTTTATTTACATAAAACTATGTCACCATAACCTTAATTAATTTCAACTGTAAATTTATTTTCTCTATTCCTGGCTTCTCCAGCTTTGAGTATACTCAAACCATGTTCAGCCTTCTTCAACGGGGGCCATATGTCATAATATATACTCTTCCTGGAATAATAAAACAAACCTACAGTCAACCCAGAGAGAGATGGGCAGCTAAAGGGTGTCACTTTAGACATCAGCGACATTAAAAGGGTTCCTGGGGTCCGTCACTTAACACCTCGGGACTTTGGACACAGTTGGTGATTGTGTGCGACACGAACGGCCGCTCAGCGGTGGCAGGCCCCTCTCTCTCCCTCTCTCTCTCTCTGATTGCCTGGATTCCATCTTCCAAATCGTTGTGTCCTTATTTCTCTTTCCCCACATTATTATTATATTGTCACATTAAAGTCGACAGGATCTTATCACATATATATATATATGAAAAAACAATAGAAAAAATAAAAGATAAGTGGGTCAGGTGTTGATATTAAAAATAAAGAAGGCATCTCCTGACCACGAGCACATGTGCTTTTTAGATGGCAGAGCGCCATCTAGTGGAGCAAAAATAAACTAAACGTATATTTCGCTTGCTCCGTGATATTTGGCTAACCCAATTTCTTGATAAATCAAGAAAAGTCATGAGATGCCTTCTTTATTTTAATATCAACACCTGACCCACTTATCTTTTCTTTTTTTTTCATGTGTTAAGCGTCTTTACGCAAATTTGGCCTTAAATACCCATTTCTTGATTTTTCGGGAAGCCATTGGGACCAAAAATCTTTTTGGTCGCAGTGGTCACAGCCTTCTCCACGCTGACGAGCGCCAACAGCGCGAAACGCGTTCGTGGATGGCTTTTCTTGATTTATCAAGAAATTGGGTTGGCCAAATATCACGGAGCAAGCTAAATAAGCGTTTAGTTTATTTTTGCTCCACTAGATGGCGCTCTGCCATCTAAAAAGCACATGGGCTCGTGGTCAGGAGATGCCTTTTCTATTTTTAATATATATATATTAAATAATTATAATTATTTTATTGTATTATATAATACCTCTTTTATCTTTATATATAATACACTAACAGAGTTTTCAGTTATAAAGTTTTAAACAATCTCCTCCAAAGATACTGAACTATATATAGCGATCTATATACTAATATATTCGTTCTTATTTGCTTCGTTTGTAACACTAATTTTAATTCTTTAAATATTAGTAGTTATATTTATATATTTTTTTTATTCAAATTTCCAATCATAGATTTTTTATTTTATCTACTCTATCATAATGGTTAGTATAGCTATGTTTAATATTTTTCTTATTCTCAATTTACAAGCAAAACGCTTCCAAAGGTCAATAAATATTTCATTATATCTGTTATATTTCAATAATATGATTGCAATACCATATATTATTTTATTTTTAATTTATTCAAATTTGAAATCATATATATTTCACTTTCAAATTTAAATTTATTTATTTATCATCACCAAATATTTTTGTTTACAAAACATAGGTGCTTAATTATTGAATTCTTTTATAATATAACTAGCCGAATGACCCGGGCAACGCCCGTGTTTTACCCGATTGAATGTTTTTATTCAAATACTATTTGTTACAATTATAAATTGGCGCCTTAAATAAATGCATATCCTAAACCTAATCAATCAGTCATAGGCCGCCTCTGTCACGGATGGCCGGCGCCCTCCTATTGAACGGCAACGATCACGTGTCATCGTTGGCGCGTAGGTGACTTTGAGTGACGTAATGCCCCCCCCCCCCCCCCCTGCCGGCGGCGCGCGCCCGTTGGCTGCCGGCGAGCACGTGACCTCCCTGTGCGCGCGCATCCGTGACAGAGGCGGCCGGCCAATGACTGACTGATCAGGAAAGACTCTCGTGACTATATATATATAATATAATATAATATATGTATGAGTACATTTTGTGTGTGTAGAAATAGGATTAGTTGACTTTATAAGGTAAACTTATTCATATAGTTTGTATCCCTCGATAGCTCAGTTGGCAGAGCGGAGGACTGTAGATGTTACAACGGTGATCCTTAGTTCGCTGGTTCAAATCCGGCTCGAGGGAGTTTTTTTTTTTATTATTGGCTGCCGGCGAGCACGTGACCTCCCTGTTAGCGCGCATCCGTGACAGATGCCGATGAGGAAAGACGGTCGTGGCTATATATAGGGATGACAGATATTCCGTTCTTTCAATTTAATTCTAAATTACTTTTATTATGTTTGTTAGTATAGTTTTGTTTTGTATTGTTCATATTTTCATTTTTTACAAGCAAACAAAGCACTTCCATAAGTCAATGGATATTTCAAAAACTATATATTTAATAAATTAACAGAGTTTTTAGTTCAAAAGTTTTAAGCAATCTCCCACAAAGATATTGAAATATAGTTATGACTTAAAATTTTGATCATTTATTTATTTTTAATACAAAAAAAAGCATTAACGCGCCATCTATATACAAAGAATGAAGACATTGAGACGCGAATGTTTCTTTTCACAAATAAATTAAACTTCTACTCTCCACACTGCGATGAAAAATATTCTATGATTCCACCTTTCAGTGCAGCATATAAAATCAGAATGATCCAATACAGTATTGGAGCTCTAAAGAAGTGATCTGGTAGATTAAATTAGCGAAACCTCTGTGAGGGTTCACCACTGATGAGCCAAGCCCTCCCAATATTTTTCATCGCAGTGGGAGCTGTAGAAGTTTGATATGTGTCACTCGCGTTCTAGTAAATACCTATTTATCCAGATTCTAGATTCCTACTAGTCTTGTCACCCTCGATGGGTTGTACTAGTTTAAACGCCTTCCTTTCGGGCTTCGTACAGCACCGCAATTCTACGAAGGGTCCATACAAAGTTTGGTGAAACTGAATGCTTATATAACGAATGTGCACATTCGAAGCCTTTTGGAATAGGCATAGATATGGTGAAGGTCTTAGAATTGACCGCTTGGCATTGCCAATATGTGCATTCGCCAAGTGTGTGGAATGATAGGGGGAGCATGGCTAGGGGGTTTGGAGCTGAAACATAGTGAATTTTTCGAAATCAATTCGAATTATAAAAATTGTCAGGGTGTTTATGGAGAGTATTCTAAACGGCAGAGGAGCATCAAATATGGAACTTCACTGTCGTGGTTACTTGTCATAGAGTTATGGAGGCGCAAAATGGACCTTTAGTCGAGGCGGGACCTGCTATGAAATTTATAAATTTAAAATAGGGTTATATATATATGTGGCAATATGATAATAATGTGGGGAGAGAGAAATAAGGAAACCACAAGTTTGGAAGAGGAATTCCAGGCAACCAGCGAGAGAGAGAGAGAGCGCGAGGTTATATCACCGCTGAACGACCGTTTGTGTCGCCACCACCCCCCGACTGTCCAAAAATAGTCCTGAGGTTCCAAGAAAAGCCCCCCCCTCCCCCGGAATGTGGCCAGTGGTCCAAAATGGCCGTACTTTAGCTACCTTCTATCTACGTCTCTCTCTGGTTGACTGTAGGTTTACTTTATTATTCCTGGAAGAACATACATTATGACATATATATATATATATATATATATATTAAGAAAAAGGCATCTCCTTATCGTGCAACTGAAAGTTGCTGATAGCTTGCGCCATCTATCGGAATAAATATCAACTATTCTCGTTGATTTCTAATTATTCCAGAATTGGTTGATATTTATTCCGATAGATGGCGCAAGCTATCAGCAACTTTCAGTTGTACGATAAGGAGATGCCTTTTTCTTAATTTTTGCACCTTATCCCAGTACAATATTACATTTGTACTATTTTTTCATATATATATTTCTATTCAAATATTTTTGTTAATTATCTATTTAGATATTGATATATATTATTAATCACTATATTTAGGCTCGCATCCGTGTCTACAAGAAATGTTAAGGTAATAATTGATGGACGAAAGTAACAATTTGTTGCATGACGAAAGGCATCAAAATTGCTCACCTGACTCTCCTTGGAACTGCTCGGGCTTGACCGATCGCTTGTGGCTTGCTTGGCTTGGCTATCAGTCTCCGGCCTTGGTTGCTCTGGATGGTTGTGCATGGCATGTGCACCAGGGTGATGCAGTAGCGGAATTCGGGAATGCCAGTGGTAGCCTTACAGTAATGCCAGAGACTGAGCGAGACTGTTGAAAATACATGTCTTTGAGGCGTTCTAGTATTGGGTCCTCAAATTCGGCGGAACATCGTCTTTCTGTTTTAGGGTGTTAAAACTCGTTCCACGCTCTCGCGACAATTCGGCGAACCACTCGCTTAACGACTTTGAGGCGGACACTCGGATTAGGCGCTGGTCGACATTTGAGAGACCTTCGGTTAGCATTTCCAGAATTGCTTCTTGCGGAAGTCCAAGTTGAAGGCCCATTGCATGCTTATTTCGATAGTATTATTCGAAGCTACTATGGCCTTGAAGTTTGATACCGAAGAACTTAGCGAAAGAGGCCCCGTTGGTGTTCAGAAACAAGTCAATCATGGTGCGTCTAACGTCGGCATAGAGTCGCTCGTCAAGCTCTTATTTTCTAAACAAGGCTAAAGCTTCGTCGGCTAGGAACCATGGCAGATTGGTTAGTCTTTCGGAATTCGTCAGGAGCGATTGGTCATATAGCCTAGCGTATTGTTTGAAGAAGATTCTGGCGAAGTATTTGCCTGTAAACGCATCGCAACGAAATTCTGGCTTGTCCACAGTTGTCGGGGTACTACGCAGTCTTGACAATAAGGTGATCAGCTGGAGAGAGGGTGGAAAAGACAGCCGTTGTATCGCCGACCCTTCCCCGTCATTTGTGAGAATAAATACCATTCTTGTCGCGGGGTGGGATGAATTTTCAGTATCGCCGTTGAGAAAGAACGATCGCTTCTAATTCCGATTTATCCATTTGCCTGGGTTGTTTTGTTCTTTTGTGCATGATTTGTTGTTGTATATATAAAACAAAAGTCTACGGTCTACAGGCTTTAAGGTATCCTGTTCACCTTCTAACGCAAGCTGTCGTGATATCGAAAGTTCACTAATACGGGAGAAATATATCTCTACCAGCTATACCGTGAATCGGGACCTACCACTCGGTTTTGCAGTCGATGGCCAAGCGGCTTCTCCGTTGTTAAAGAAGACACAGAGACACGATTGATTTTGGAAACAAGAAGCTCCCAAACAAAAACGATAAAAAAAGCTGGTTCTTAAACAATGGTTGATTTGAGGTATGCACAAAGCTTGATGGGAAGTTGGATAAAAGTCTTGAAGTAGATGGGAGATTAACCAGCGTGAAGTCGGGACTGGACACTGATTGCTCATCTTCTATTGGATCTGTCAACTCTTCGTTAATCTGTCGTCTGTTCTGCCCTTCTCACATCTGGCCTGGGCCTGAGGGTCACCTGATTTGGGGGACCAATCAGATAGTGATACGTCATAGCAAAATGGCTGACACGTTTGGATGGAGAAGAAAAATAATTTTAGTATGTACCCTTTTATGATTTTAACCCAGGTTATTCAAATAATTTCCAGTCTTTGTCAGAGCGCTGAATTTTATTTTAACTCTTTTGTTAATTCATTTGTTTCAGATCGACAAGGTTAGATTACTTTCAATACATTGGAGATATGGAAGGGTTTTTTATAAGGTAGAAAGACACATTCAAATATTATTTATTGAAAGGAAAAGTGGTTTATATGGAAGATTTGAAGGTTAGTTTATATACCACCTAGCCCAAACCTTCATGTGTATATATATGTTATGAATATTTTTGTTGTTGTTAGATAAAGGGTTGATAAGACAAAGGATCGATAAGGTGCAGTCGTGATTAAAATTTCAAGCAGTCATCTCCCGGAAATCCACTACAGCCATAACCATCCATTTCTAGGTACTTTGTATCCACCATTTTTCGTAGTTTTCTTAATTTTAACTTTATGTTATCACCCATTATATACAATAGTTTTCAATCGCATATTTGCTTAGATATATCCTTTTTGTCATATTATTTTTATATATCAATTTTACAATAGCTGTTTTTTGCCCTTTTAAATAGTAACACTCTTCAATTCTTTTAAACTTTATTTTCCTTTGTATAATTAGTTCCCAAAATATCTCTTTCCATATTTTTACCTTTAAACCTTTATCACCATATCATTTTTTAATACACCATATGTAAAAAGTCGGCCGGGAGGACAACAACAACAACAAATTAACATATTTCTCACATTCAATTTCTTTATTAAAAAATTAGCTAAACTTTAATGTTTTTTTTCATATTTTTCAATTTTTCTTTTTCAATATGTTCAAAATTCCCTAACTTTTGATACTTGATATTTTCTTATTCTCATTTCATATGTTATTTTCAAAAATTTGCATTTTTGTCCCCATTACTTATTTCATATGTAATTAATATCTAAAACGTTTCGGCCAATATGTAAATTTAGCGATACTAACTATGTAAATTTTACCTCTTATAATTATCCACCTTGATTCTTTTTCTTAAAATGATCATTCTTTATTGCTACCATTACTTTTTTTATATTTAAATTTTCATACCTTGTTTTCACATTTGCCTTTTGTACATATACTTTTGTCTCAACTTATTGTTTTTTCTCATAAATGCCTTTTTCTTATCATCAAATGTTTTGTCATTGCCATATATATTTTGCCAATTATTTTTTATATTGTTTTCCATGTTGTTCTTCTTTATTTTTCATTCACATACTTTTGCAATTATTTTGTTTTTAATGTTATATTTTCTTTAAATTTTCCTTCCTCATTTTTAATATTATATATGTGCATTTTTCTTGTCTATTTCCAATCTATCGGTTAATAACAAACCAATATGATTATGGAATATCACATTTTTACTCTTTACCATATTTTTGTTATTATCATTCACACTTTGTAATTTCATATCTATTGGTTAACAACAAACCAATATGATTATGGATTATCACATTTTTGTTCACTTTTTACCAACAATATTCATAATCATTCACACTATGTATCACTTTGCTATTTCCTGTCTATATTGGTTACCATCTAAAAACCAATATGATTATGGAATATCACCACCTTTTTTTCTTTCTATAAATCATTTTATCTTTTTTAACAATATTTTTTTATCACTTTTCTCTGAATGAACCCATATTATTTTCTTCACAGGAGGAAATGTTATATAAAAGTATTATTTTATTTAAAATTATTATTTCATAGATATAAATACTCTGTTTAAATCGACCGCCAGAGGTCGCGCTTTCTCTATAAATACTCATTGTTTGTTCTTCCCGATTGGCGCTCCCGTTGGCCTAACAACAACAATTATACATGAATCCTGCCAAGAAGAAAAAGAAGGCCTACAAGCCCATCGTGAACGTCGCCGACCTGGAGAGGGAAGATGAGATGGTGATCTCACGCAACTGCAGCATCCTGAGCTCCATTGGCCATCCTGCCCTGAAATCCCTGCATGAGGACCTGATCCGCTACATCGCCTCGCGGACTGAAATGATCAAAGCCCTCGCTACCAATGTAGAGAACCTCACTGACACCCTCGAGTCCTTCGCAGAGTCAGACGAAATTGAGGAGGCCAACAAGCCCAAGACTGCTTGCCGCGGCACTCAAACCTGCCCGGCTCCTTCCTGCAAGGAAACCAGCTCCCAGACTGACCCAATCAAGCCCACCACTCCTGCTCCTGCTGCTCTCCCTACCAAGAAGCCTGCCTCCACCTTGCCTGCTCCTGCTCCAACCAAAAGGAAGCAGTCTGAGGCTCCCAACCCGCCTGCAAAGAGGACAAACCTGAATGGTCCTTCAAAACCTGCGCCTTCCCGCGTATCCAAGCCTGCGGCCGCCCAAGTGATCCTCCATGGTGAAAAATCGGCGGCCCACACAGTGGTCATCTCTGATGACCCACAGGCTGACCCAAGGGAGATTCTAAAAGCTGTCCGCGCTGCCCACACTCTCCCCCAAGGCGTTCGGGCCTCCCTACACACCAAGGGAAGCTGGTCCTCCACTCCAGTAATCCTGACACCATCCCTGAGGTGACAACCTCCCTGGCCAGCAAGTTGAATGGAATGAAGGTCCGCCAGCAGAAGGAGATCCTGCCACGGATCTGCCTCTTCAAAGTGGATGAGGAGACATCCAACTCCACAATTGAGGAGACCTTCCTGGAAACCGCTGCTGTTAGAAAGCTTCCTGGGGACAAGGTGGTACGCGTGGCGCACTGTTCTGCACCCAGAAGCGGGACCTGCACCGCCTTCATCGAGGTGGACCTCAAGACCTTTAGAGCCCTGGGCGTTCGCGGGAGAATCGTGGTTGATGGAGTAATCCTCAACTTCGAGGAGTCCATCCGCGCCCGCGACTGCTTCCGATGTTGTGGCTTCGGCCACTTCGGCCAACAACTCTGCCCAATGCTCCAGAGCTCCTAAGTGCTTCCACTGCGGTCAAGACGGCCATGAAGGCCGCGCCTGCCCATCCATTGCTGACCAGCGCACCTCCAAATGTGCCAACTCTTGCTCCAAGGGCCTTCCTGACAAGCACGAGGCGAGAGCCTCAAGCTGCCCCATCCTGAAGTCTAGGGCCCTCAAGTTCTAGGCTTCAAGGACCTTCTGCCTCCAATTCCATCTGCCACTTCTACTGGATTCCTGGCCAATTCAATGCTCCTGTCTCACTTCACCTTGGCGCTGTACCCCTGCTTGCCCAACGTTTCCACTACCCTTGCGACACATCTCCTGCAGCCAGATCCTAGGGTCCCTTGCCACCTGACATCGCGCTTGTGCTCAAAAATCATAACTTTTGGTTAGTAGCCCGTGAAACCATATTTTCTCTTCCCCGATTGGCCGACCCAAAACTTTGTAATTATGTAAATAATATTTTGTTTTAATTATTCTTACGCCTTAAGCCAGGCAGTACTTGTACAAAATTATGTTTTTAATATGAATTCATTCCCCAGCTCAATAAAGAAATCTCTGATCTTCAATATTATTTTTATTTCAAGATTTTTAGCCACGACTGCACCACCATAGCATAATCATCAATATGATCCAAAACAACAGAAATCTTATCTTTTTTTATTTAAATATAATATATATATATATATATATATATATATATATATATATATATATATATATATATATATATATATATGAAATAGAATAAAATGGAACCTTATCTTTGTTAGATATAAAACTGACGAGGACCAACAATAAGATAGAAACAGATATATACCGGACACCTACCCACCCAGGTTCATATCTCAATTTCAAATCATAAAATAAAACATAAAATATCGGTAATAAAACCAATATCAAAAATATTCCTCTCCCGCTGTTCTCAAAATATGGAAATAATTGAAAAAGAACAAAATTGATTATTCATGGAATTGAAATACAATAAATATCCCAAACAATTTATTAAAAAAAAAAAACATATTTATATTAAAAGAAAGTCTTCGAAAAACAATAGCCAAGTTCAGAACCTTTCGTGTACACTGCCCTAGAGTTATGGAGTTGAAAGAATAGGCAGAATTCTGAAAATATATAATATGAATATTAGATACCAATCCGCTCCAAACTTTAAAATAATTCTCCGTCACCCAACAACTAAACGTAACCTAAGACAGGAGACCCAAACCAATCTCATATACTGCATTCCATGCAAATCATGTACATCATCTTACATTGGAGAAACTGGAAAGGCTAAAAGAGAGAATCAATCAACACAAGGCAGCCTTAAAAAATAATAGCCCATTATCACTCCTAGTAGACCATGTACAAGGATACATATCAGATTTTGAAAATTCCAAGATATTATACAGAAACATATAAGATAAACATGCAAGATTATTTCTAAAGTGCAGGGCATCTATAGAGGACAAAATAGTATTATTAGAAGAATAGATATACCCCAATCATACCTACAGATAAAACAGAAACAGTAATTATAGAATATATACAATAGTATTTTTAATTATATGAAATTTAAGAAGTAACCATATTTTCATTGAACAGTTTGGCCACACCAATCTACTTTATTCAAAACCTCGCCACTCGTGCATCAATCCCATGAATCGATGCGTCATTTTTAATGGGCATCAAAGAGGTACTGTCTGAGGAACATTCACTCAAGCAGCATATAAGAATAAGGATGGAGGAGAACCATAACTCTTTTCCATTAAAACTTTTAATAAAAATACATTAAATCAATAAGTAGGTGAATAGATAAAGTTACACCTTTGTAAAAAATATACGCTATTAAAAACCTATTCAAATTAAACCAATACCTAATTTACACTTTTTTGAAAAAAAAACATGAGAGATCTGGAAGGAATTCGACCCTCAATTTGAAAACAGCCAAATATCACTAACCTTTTTATATGAGGTCTTGAAACCTGAAGTTATTACTACTATATTATGTTTGTTAATAATTCATTCTTATAATAAAGCTGATATTTTTTCAGACATATCTACAAAGTCACTATGCCTTATTAAAGTTTTATCAGTGACTCTACATCCGCACTAGAAGCAATTCAGGAGGGCAATACTAAAATCACGCAGAAAATACACTCGTTACTTACCCAACTGGAACCATTGGAAAATAACTGCATTCTACATACATCTAGATGGCACAAGAACCTACAGAACATGAAAACAACTGTCCCGGTGTGGAACAAACACCCACCCACATATTCTCATGGCTAGCAATGTTCGCAGCCTTGCAAAAAATTGATATGGACCCAGAACTGCAGCTTTACACACCCAAGAAAGTGGACAATGCAACTGCTGTGATATATATGCATGGAGATATCTGAAGATCTTCATTGGACACGACAACAACAACAGAAAATTGAAATAGACCCAGAGCAGTAGCTTTACACACCCAAGATAGTGGACATTGCGACTGCTGTGATAGAGATGCATGGGGACATCTAAGGCTCTTCATTGGAAACGACAACAACAACAACAACAAATTTTCATCATTATAGAACTAAAAATTAAAATATGTGTGAGACTATATTTTTCACTCGATTTCGTGACGTATCTTACGGGAAGAGTTATGAAATTGCTCGAATAAGGCAAAAAAAACTTATTTTCGTCGATTTCATAACTCCTTCTGTAGGATATTAGGCAATTGCACTTGCACTGTTGATAGCCATAATCCGAAACTATCGCATACAAGTTGGTTGCTCGGTTCGAAACTTTCATTAATTAGTGCTGTGAAATATTCAAAGGTATGAATTTGTGAGCCCTATACGAGGATAATAGAGACAATCCATAGTTTTGAGGTAGTTTAGAGAAATGCCTTCCTGACACATGACTAGCATCCTTCCGCTAAGTTACTATAAAATCATTCCGATATGATACTGAGGGATAAAAGTTGACTTTGCTTAGACTCTTTTTAAAGAATCTGATTCTAAAAATATTAATCAAACATTATCTTTATTCATTTGCAAGAGAGAGAAAAAAATAAAAGAAAAACTTATAGTAAACAAAAGATAAATTTATCTTCTAACGGTTAGTGCTTGTTTACTTGTGATCTCACACACATACTCTGTGGGAACAATTAATTAATTGAAATATTGTCAAGTTGAAAATTAGGAAAGACAAACTTAAGGATGACACAGCCTTTTATTTAAGACCAGAACAAACTATGAATGATAAAAATATATATAAGCAATGAGGTAAGTTTACAGAGTAGCAAAATATAAATATAAAAAAATACTCTGTTAATAAAATAATAAAACTTTGCTACATAGCTCCTTCCCTATGGAAGCTGTGACCCACAGCTTGCAATTATTGTAGTTACTGACATGGATCTGACGTGCTTCTGCCAAGGATTCCATCGAAGTCTTGGAACATTGTCCCTAGTACATTTGCGTCCTTTTTCTTGCGGCGTGAAGAGCAGCTTTGTGGTCATATAGTCTATAGGAAGATCGTCATCTTAGAGGGAAGTCTTGGCTTTGACACGGCGGTGGAATCCTGGAGTCCGTCTCTGAAAATGTAGATCACAGCACCCATGGCTTTAAGATTTTCTGGGCGATTTTCAGTTTGTCTCCCCAAATTTACCCAGAATCTCCACCAAAATGCCATGTGGAAAATTAGGAAAGACAAACTTAAGGATGACACAGCAATTTATTTAAGGCAAGAACAAACTATGGATGATTAAAAAAAGATAAGCAATGAGGAAAGTTTACAGAGTAGCAAAATATAAATATAAAAATAATAATCTGTTAATAAAATAATAAATACTTTGCTACAATATATATAACAAAAGGTCCCCATAGTAGTCTGATGGATTAAACCGGCTGGATGAATCTCCACAGATGGATCATGGAAATATAGAATTTCCCTAATAAGAGGCCTACTGTAAAATATTCCATGAGAAGTCGATCTTAGAGCATTGGTAGTCCTTATCTCTCCTGGAGTGTGTGTGAAGCTGGACATTCCCAGTCAGTTTAGACTTTAGAAAGGTTGTCGTTCACGGAGATGGTCCTTAATGGGAGGTTGACTCTACATATCCCTTGTATAACTTAATAACTAATCTAAAAATCAGAAGCTTCCAAAGCGTCATCTATCTGGAGGTAAGAACGCCTACTCATGGCTGGTGGACTCTGGAACCTGAATGGCCCCCTTATCTTCGAGTTCCCGGGTGCTTCCCCGTCGTCGTCGCCTGCTGGAACTCTGGGAACAGGCCTCCTCCATCCTGGGCCTAAACCACCGGGTGGTGCCCACTCTCACCCTACTGAACCTGCCCCTCGTCGGCGCCTGCAGGTTCCAGGCGACTCCATCGCTTCGAGCTCCCTTAAGGTGGGTCGGAGTGCGAGTCCGAGACATGGCGGGCCTTGATCCGCCGCTCAACACCAGGACGACAAGGAGTGTCCACGAGGACGCAGCTGCCCCTGGATCATTCTGCCAGCAGCTGCTGACCGAGAATGCTAGGAGCGATTACCAGGAGAGGTCCTTGGAGGAAGCCGTGGTGCTGCGCGGGACGGCTACTCTGTTCCTGTGCATTTGCACACGCACGGCGCTACGCATGCTAGAGCATCCCCGCCTGGCCGCCGTTCCCACCTCACACTATCTCCGGCGCTGGGTGCCTGTGGTCGACGTGCCCTCCTCCGGTGTGCCCTTCTCATCTCTCCGTCGCTGCTCCTTCGGGGGTCATGTGGCGGACATCGCAATGCGACTGGCCCTGCCCCATCCGGAGCACCTGGCGTCGAGTCAGCCTGTCTGCATCGCTGCGGCTCCATCGACCTGTCGCTGGCCCATCGCTACTGGTCCTGCAGCGCCGTTCGCCCTGTCATCCGAGAGGTGTTCTCCATCATCGGCCGGCCACCGGACCTGCAGTCCTGGATCTTTCCAGTTGGTCTCGAGGACCACACCATCACCATCTCCTCAGCAGCGAAGTACGCTATCTACTTATTCTTCGTAAATCGCGAAATGCGTGTTGTCTCTGGAGACCCACTGGCGATTCTCCACCAAACTCTGCAGCGCTGGCAGAGGCGTCATATTCATTGTACATGGTGTATATAATGCATATTATTATTTTTTAAATAGTGCAGATTGTGCACTTTGCATGTATTGACAAGATGTCAATAAAATTATTTTAATTGTCTGAAAATTGTCTATTGACCTGTTTGCAAACTAGTGACAAAGCCACAACAACAGCTTTAGCGAATTCAGGATGCCCTCCTGGAGACAAGGCATCCTACTTCGGCCCCAAGTGATTCGTAAAATCTATAGATTGTTTATCTGGTAAAATGTAGCTGGTGTTATGGCTTTGTCGCCTGTCTGAGTCTGCTAGTTGGCACACACCATCAATTGGCATCAATTTTCACAAGAAATGTAGCCTCTTTTTACAGTTTTAAACGATTTCCTCCCGTCACACAAAATTCTTTCCGAGTCGATTTTTTTTGGAATTCTCGCGGCTTCGATGCTACGTTTGGTATCATTTTGCTTTTGAATATAGATTTTTTAGCATTATTACCTTCCTTGTATACTTATTAAAT
Source organism: Cordylochernes scorpioides (assembly GCA_030710605.1). Taxonomy (NCBI): domain Eukaryota; kingdom Metazoa; phylum Arthropoda; class Arachnida; order Pseudoscorpiones; family Chernetidae; genus Cordylochernes; species Cordylochernes scorpioides. The sequence goes on from CP092868.1 coordinate 89,931,658, forward strand.
GATATCTTTAGGTCCCTTAAATGCCCATTACCTAAGGTTAATAATGGCTGAAATTGTTCATTGGCCATTCCTTCTGTCTTGGATGTTTCAGTCATTTTCCTATCTGTCTTTTCGCAAATGATTTAATCTGGTTCAGTTCTAGTTTATTTATATAGAGAGCATGTGTGTCACTGATTCCAAGACGTTTAGAGCTTGGGGGCCGATGGCATGGGATTCATCTTGTAAATTTTTCTTCGTTACTTGTCTTCGATTCACTACTCGCTTTTAAAAATTTCTAGTCAATATAAAAACCTGTCTTTAATTGATAGACTAAAATTTAATACTAAGAATTTATATATTATAAATATATATATAGGCATAAATCATGATGATATATTTTTATAAATTTAATTGTCATCTATTATATCGATAAAATTTATTTAAAAAAAAATAGATTTACTGGCAATGTGTTTCTTTTCAATAATATAATCAAATATTATCTCTACAGACCTTACTGAAATGATATGTTATTGAATAATATTTTATGTATATTCATTCAATAACTTATATAATTGCAGTAAAGTCTGTAGAGATAATATTTGATTATATTATTGAAAAGAAGCGCATTTCCAGTAAATATATCTGCTACAAATTTTATGATATATTTTAATATGATTATATAAACAAAGAGGTTTAATTTTTTAAAACAATTATTTCCTCAAATTCTATTAAAATCTGCGAGTATATATGACCCCGTAGATTCCCAAACATCCAGCCTCTTTTGTTTATCCAATTGTTCCTCTGAGTGGAAAAAAAGATGTTTTACAGCAAAATTTTGGTAGACTTATTTTACAATATTAAATCTCAATAAATCCGTTAAATTTCCATATGTATGGTAACTTAGCGTCGCGCTTGGTTCGCCGCCTCCAGTAGACGGGGATCTCCGCCTGGAGAGAAACCGTCAGATAATTGAACCGCACAAAAAGTTGCGACTCTCCCCACGTGCTAATCGAATCTCTCGCTGAAGTTGTATCTAAGAGGATTAGGAGGGTCTGACACAGCAAGTTGCTCAATAATTGGCCTAATTAGAGATCGATGCTACTTCGCACTTTGATCATCAGCTGAACATTGCATGTGGGGGAGCTTTACCTTCTTTTAAAGGAGGTCACACATAGACTATACATTCCTTATGGGAGATATACGCTCCCTAAAGGAGGCCCCAAGTAGACTATATGCTCCCTTGGGAGGTATACGCTCCCTAAAGGAGGTCACAAGTAGACTATACGATCCTTAAGGAAGATATACGCTCCCTAAAGGAGGTCACAAGTAGACTATATGCACCCTATGGGAGATATACGCTCCCTAAAGGAGGTCACAAGTAGACTATACACTCCCTATGGGAGATATACGTTTCTTATAGAAGGTCACACGTAAACTGGATGTTCCCTATGAGAACTTTACGTTCCCTCAGGAGGTCACACGTAGACTGGATGTTTCCTATGGGAAGCTTTACCTTCCCTCAAAAAGGTCACACGTAGAATGGACACCTCCTATGGGAGCTTTAATTCCCTCAAGTAGGTTACACGTAGACTGGATGTTTCCTATGGAAATCTTCACGTTCCCTCAAGGAGGTTACACTTAGAATGGACACCTCCTATGGGAGCTTTACGTTCTCTGAAGGAGATTACACGTAGACTGGATTTTTACTATGAAAAGTCCGGCAGACGTTGTCTTGCTGTCTTGGGGTGTATACACTCGTTCCACACCCTCGCGACACAACGGCGTAACACTCGCTTAACGATTTCGGGGCAGACATTTGGATTAGGCGCTGGTCGAGGACTCGGGAGAACTTCGGTCAACGTTTACAGAATGGATTTTTACGGAAATCCAAGTTGAAGGCCCAGCGTACACTTGTTTTGACAGTATTCTTCGAGGCTACCATGACCTTGCAGTTTGATACTGAATAACTTGGCGAAGGAAGCTTCGTTGGTGTCCGGGAACAAGTCGATGAAGGTGCGTCTAACGTCGGTGTAGGGTTGTCCGTAGAGCTCTAGCTTTCTGAACAATATATGGCTTTGTCGGCTAGTAAGCGTGGCAGGTTTGTTAGTCTTTCGGAATTTGTCAAATGGGATTAGTCATAGAGCCTATCGTATTGTTTGAAGAAGATGCGGGAGGCGTATTTATCTGTGTAGGCATCGCAGCGGATTTCTGGCTTATCCACAGTCGTCGGTGCACTACGCAGGCATGTCGAGAAGGTGGTCAGCTGGAGAAGGGCGTCGGCAAGGCGGGGGTGGGAAAACCGCCGTCCGTTTCCGCCTCAGCTGTGGGGGAGATTATGGTCGTTCGGGGTGGGTGATTATCCTCGTCGTTGTTTTTCTGTCCACTGGTCGCTTCTGTTTCTGGTTTGTCCATTTGACTGAGTTTTTTGTTATTTTTGTTGTTGTTTTGAACACAAAATTCTACGTCCTACAGGCTTCAAGGTATCCTGTCGACTCTCTAATGCAATCTATTGTGATCTCGAAAGTCCACAAATAAGGGAGAAATATATACTTCCCAACTAGACAGTCAACTGGGAACTACCACTCGGTTTTTATAGTCGTTGGCCAAGCGGCTTCTCCTTTGTTAAAGAAAACAAAACTCACGATGGATTTCGGAAACAAGAAGCTCCCAAACAAAGTTGATGGAAATAGGTTGGTTCTTGAACCATGGGCGACTTGAGGTGTTAACAAGGCTTGACGGGAATTTGATGAAAAAAAAGTCCTAAAGTAGATAGAAGATTCACCAGCGTGAAGTTGAGACTGGATTTTGAGTGCTGCTCATCTTCTGCTGACCGTGACACCTCTGCTGTCAAACTCCGACTGCCCTGTCTGCTGTCAAAATTCGACTGATATCCGTGCTGCCCCTGTCATTTCTGACCTGGAACTGAGGGTCACCTGATTCGGGTACAATCAGATGATGATACGTCATAGAAAAATGACTTAACCTTTGAATGGGAAAGAAATATAATTTTGTTGGTCCATTTTTTACTGATTAAAAAGGTCAGATTATTTACTGTACATTGGAAGTATTGAAGGGTTTTTTTATAAGGTAGATAGGAATTTAAATTATTTACAAAAAGGAAAAGTGTTTAGATGAAATGTTTTGAAGGTTAGTGTTACATAAGTACATAAGCTAACGTTTATAAATTGTGACATTTATATATGTTAACGTGTCGATCAGATCTCTTCGCGGTGAATAGGTTGTTAAAAGGAAGCGTTTGGATCAGCTGTGTGTGATGAAGTCCTATTGTGGAGTATACATGGAATTCCTCTCACTATATATCGTCTAGCTGCCTTTTGGCGAAAGATGATAATTCCCCCATTCGGGAGAAGGAAGTTGAAAACCATTGGCTCCAAACACTGGCCATCAATATCTCGAAGCCTGATTTATAGAATTGGAATTGCGAAGTTTCTTTTGGAGAGAACTACTGACATACCTTTGGATGTTGCCTCCAAATTTCTTATTTTGTTGGAGCCAGAAATATAATTTCCACTTTCTTCTTTCGATAAACGATATGATAATAATGAATATACCATCTCCCCCCCCCCCCCCCCCCCCCCCCCCCCCCCCCCGGAAAATATATTCCTGAAAGGTGTTCCAGAATTGTCCTAACATAAGGGGTTTTCTGCCTTGGAATATCCTCATCCTAAATCGTTGAGTTTGCCAATAATATCTGCTGGAATTATATTGTCGTAAAGTATGTATTATTTTATTAACAGAGTGTCATTTTTTATGCTTATACTTTATTACTCTGTAAACTTCCCTCTTTGCTTTTTTTTATCGTTCTTAGTTTGTTCTTGCCTGGAATAAATTGCTGTCTCATTCCGAAGTTGGTCTTCCCTAATTTTCCACGTGGCATTTTGGTGGAGATGCAGGGTAAGTTAGGGAAACAAACTGAAGACCGCTGAGAAAACCTTGAAGCCATGGATGCTGTGATCTACTTTTTCGGAGACTGGCTTCAAGATCCACAGCCTTGTCGAAGCCAAGACTTCCCTCGAAGATGACGATGTCCCTATAGACGATACGACGACAAAGCCGCTCTTCACGCCGCAAAAAAAGGAATCAAAGGAACTAGGGACAAAGTTCCAAGACTTCGATGGAATCCTTGGCAGAAGCACGTTAGATCAATGTCAGTAACTATCATAATTGCAACCTGTGGGTCACAACTCCCATAGGGAAGGAGCTATGTCGCAAAGTATGTATTATTTTATTGACAGAGTATCATTTTTGATGTTTATACTTTGTAAACTTCACTTTTTTCTTATCATTTGTTTTATCATTATTAGTTTTTTCTTGCCTGAAATAAATTTCTGTCTCATCCCGAAGTTGGTCTTCCCTAATTTTCCCCGTCGTTTTTGTTTGGGGATTTTTTAAATAAGTACTTGTTTATATGAAAGCATTAGTTTTTTTTTTTTCGTTTAATATACGACGCAGGTATTCTTGTACAATAGAATATCCATGAGAGGACACTCGTGCTAGAGGACACCTCTCTACAAAGGATAGTTTTTATTCGCAAAATTACCATTTTTGCTATTTAGCAACTCTCGAGTAAGAAGACACCTCTCCCTAACGGACATTTCGGCTCTGCAATTAGGTGTCCTTTACAGGGAGGTTATACTGTAAATATAATATATCTATATAAAGTCGTATCTCTCCCATCAAAATAGGAGCCATCAATTGAACTACTTTGCCAGCTTTGGCGAACTGAGAGTCGTCTCCCTGGGGACCATTGTTTCGGTTAATGGTCCTCGAGGACGGGCTTTAATTTCATGCGATCCACAAGAGATCAAATTAATTCGTCTGGTGTTGTGGCTTTGTTACTGATCCGAACCCGATAGTTTGCGGTAAATAGATGGCGCCTAGTTTTGGCGTATATCTTGACAGGAGAGGCGACCTTTATTTCAAAAAATCGTTATTCTCTCCCGGAAAAAAAAAATCCATCTATTTACATATAAATTCCCCAAAAACAATATTTCTGTCTTTAAATATGCATTAGAGAAATGTATTGGGTTGATCTCCCCAGTAAAAAACTTAAGGTGGTTTTAAAGGATGAGTCACAACACCATTTTTGGAAAAAATAGACAAAACCCAACAACCTATATACCATGTCTATGGCTTTCATTAGTACAGAGGCAGCTTCGATTCCTTAAAACTTCCTGAAAAAGTAGTTATGAAATAAGTAAAATTTACAGGTTGGCTTTTGTATGAATTTACCAAAACTGGTCTTGCGACTCATTCTTTAGCATCAACTTAAGTTTTTTTTTACAGGAGTGATAATGATATTTTTCATTTAAAAGCCTTAAAATCAGCAGTTATCGGTACGTTAAAGATTTTATGATTTAGAATCGACTTTTGACCAAGACCAAGATCTTAAGTACTTCCTGCTCACTATGAGTTGGTTGAATCCAGCAGATCTCAGCCGTAAGGTCAGAAGAAAATTGATTTATTTTAAAAAGAATCATACGTTTCAAAAATAGTTCAAATTTCGTATAACAGATGGCGCTAAATATAAACACGCAGACACGTCGCTATTTCTCCTCTGCAAATAAATTATATGTATTAAGGTCGTGGCTATAATTCTTACCTCTTTGAAACAGGAAGAACATCTCTCGCAGTGATAGCGAAGAAATTATTGTTAAAATTCTGGCTAAGAATGTTAAAAATGGACACTACGAGATTACCTTCAATCTTTTTGGCTCACTCGTGGGATGTTTATACCTCTACAAGACAAAATATTGGATTCAAAAAGAGTTTAACAAATACACTGAATAACGCCGGTTTCTAATGGCTTATTGGATGCTCGGATCACAATATATTGCAAAGTTATATTCCTTTGATTATTAAGACAATGTCAGATTAATCGATACAAGAAGACCAATCAAGAATAAGAAATTCAAAACTTTATCCAAATTATAAAAATTTCCATACCTCAATAAAAACAGAATGCTACCTAACCGATGATTTTCCTTCACCAGTCAAACGATGTATAGCTTAATTATGACGTTTGAGGCCAAAAACTTAATATGTACACTGTGTGACAAGGAAATTACTGAAGAACTCCCCCATTACCTCCTTAATTGTACAGCCCTTGATGCAGAGAGGAAGGCCCTATATCAACAAATTAAATGTCCCAACACTTCACCCTACGTATTGCTTTCAAAAATATCAGCAAACAAATCTTAGGCAATAGCTTACTATAATTTTTTTAGATCATCATTATGTAAGGACCAGGCAACAAGCGAATGACTTTGAGACGAAGAGTATAGCCAGTTCAATTTCTATGTAAATAACACAAGAGTATTACCTTGCCCAATTGGGAGAATCTGTATGGGGCAAGTCCCTAATAAAGGCATTTGTGTGTGCGTGTGTAATTCTGGCCTATTTGAGCTTCCTTGCTATAGTTAATTTATCAATGGTGTTGTAGGGTGTTGTACTGAAATTGTTCAAAATTCCATTCTCGGCCTGCCTCTTTCTGATATTTACAAAATGTCAAATCTTATGGCTAAAATTACATTTCATGTGTAAAGCTCTACAATTTCTATCTTTAGCCTTATGTGGACTCCACAACAAACTCAACTAGCTTGCACCACGCTGACGAGGGCCAACAGTCCGAGACGCATACGTGGTTAGCTTTTCTTGATTAATCAAGAATGGGTATTTGGCCAATTCTGGAATAATTAAAAATCACCGAATAGTTGATATTTATTCCGATAGATTTTCCAAGTCATTAGCAACTTTCAGTTGCATGATAAGGAGATTATTTTTTCTTAATTTATCTTATCCCAGTACAATTTCACATTTGTACTATTTTTTTTTCAACTATGTTTAGTGTTATCGTTGTTCGCAAATACTTTGAAATAGTATATGATCTCGTAAGTATTTATATCTGAACTGGTTCAACGTAGTATCATACTATGCAAGATGTAGGTTTGAAATTGATCTTGATCAGACAAATGCATATTTGGAGAAGTATTTAGAGAACCGCTTAATCTTTTTAAGCTCTTTCAGGTTGTTCAATATAGGTTTTTAAGTCTCTACTAAGAATGTATCGTTTAGATGTTTACTATTTGAACCAGAAATGCTATCTGTACCTAATTATAACTTGTTATGAGAGACCAAATTGACATTTGGTTGCCAACTTCGGTAGTGAAAATAAGATATATTCTGCCCGCTATACAATCTGTTGGCTACTTTCATTGAGATGCTGGCGTTCAACCCAAGGTTTTAGTGGTACTTCAAAATGGTTATCTAGATATTTTATTACTTTAGACAATATATTATTTCGTCCACACTTGTCAAGGTATAGTAGATACATTGTCCTTCAAGTAAGAAAAGGTTTAACAAACTACTTTTATCTTATCTGTGTATTCGTTGGCTCCCGATACTGTCAGCCACGTTTTGAAGAACTTGATACAAAATTCGAACTTGAACGATGACTTTCTAGGTTTCATTAAATTTTTTGTAAATTATTCTCTGCGCATACTCTTCGCCAATTTTGTAATGCAAGTTTGTTCGCCATTCGCCTGTTCCTTATATTGGTTTTTACATTACAGTGCTTTTCTTGCTATATTTAGTAATAAAATCATTGGAATGTAAAAACCAATACAAGGCAAAGGCGAATTTAATCGGCAAGGCGCCGAGGCGATCCCTGTCCCTTTCTTATGTTCCATCCTCTGGACCGAGCTACGTTGCAATTACTTCTGGTAAACGACGTGGGTTACATCCTATGGCTGTCCCTCCACGCCCTACCCCATTCTGACCACCCTGCCTGGCAGCGTGCCATCTGTACCGCCTAACTAATAGATACTGGAGTTGTCGAGCCGTGCGACCCCTGCTCCGGAAGGTGTTCGTCTCCTGCGACCTTCCTCTGGCTGTCCAGCGTCGGCCTTCATCCCGAGACAATAAAGATAACAGCAGTAGTGAATGCTACCAATTACAAGTACCATCTTGGTCTTGAGGTAGAAAATGCCACTAACCACATTAACCTACCCTTTATTAATCTACCAGACCACTTTTTAGATTTCTAATACTGTATTGGATCATTCTGCTTATATATGCTAAACTAAAGGATGGAATGTTTGGAATGGTATTTCAGAAAACTATAGACATAAGCTTTTAGGACAGTAGAACTAACTATAAACATTTGCATCGAACAATTGTCTTCCAAAAACAACAATGACAAATTCGTTATGACGCATTATTGCTTTTTAATTAATATATAATATAATTATATGCCTAACTGATCTTGCAATTATTGTTTGTGGAAAAGAATTGCTCGATGCAAAAATTTATATGTAATTCTACTGTAACCAAAGCTCATGTTCATAGTTTTTACAAATATTCCATCCTTAATTATCGCATATATAAGCAGAATCGTCCAATACAGCATTAGAGTTCTAATAGCGATCTGAGGGATTAAATTGACGAAACTCTGGGAGGATTCACCATTGATGAGCTAAGCCCTTTCAATATTTTTCATCGTAGTAAGAACAGTAGAAGTTTGTATTATTTGTGAAAGAAATATCAATAAATAAAAGTTTACAATCTCTCTCTCTCTCAGTGGATTTAAATCTCCTGGACATTAATTAAATGATTTAAAAGGTTTCTGGAGATGATTTTATTTTTATTTAATTAAAACCATCTCAAGCTTTCGGGCATCTTTTCCCTTCTACAGGAGAACATATACAATGAATAAAACACCGCCTGATGCCTGGTATTCTGATGAAGGGCAGAAAGCCTGAAACGGTTTTAATAAAATAAAAATAAACTCATTTCCGGAAACCTTTAAATCGTTTAATATCTCTCTTTCTCTCTCTTATTTTTTTATGAAACCCGGGATCCTGGAAGGTATGAAGTCGCCAACTATCCGGAAAAGATGGGAGGGGGGCATGCGGTCATTGTTTATTGACCAGCCGATACACTCCCTCTATTTACACAGGTGGATAGGTGGGAATACCAGGTTTGTTTATCCTTACTGACTCTTCAATAATCAAGCGAACACTCAAATCTTCCTAGGGATCACCAACCTAAGTACAGCATCCCTAAAAAATCTTCCAAGAAAGAAATCTGCCTGGCATCACCTCAGTATTTGGACTTCCACTGACATTGTAAATAAAACCAAGACGACATAGGTTATAGCCCGGGTAGTTGGTGACTTCTGTTCGTGGCTCCAGGAACCTGGATGTTACCTGAATAAATAATAAAAAACACTCAAAATCATTTCTATCATTTCCCTGGTTCTTCTGAAGCCAAATTGATCTTCTTCTAGGCTTCTATGAACTTTCTATTCCATATGATGATCTGCTCTAATTGTTAAAATTTTCAGGAGTTGAAAAATTTTGGAAAAGTGTAAACAAAGAGTGTCATCGTAAACTATTTCGACGCCACTTTTCAAACGTGGAATTTGTAATTGAATAAAAATAATTTTGGGTTGAAAAGTGTAATTTTTAATGGTAAAAAAAAAAAATTTTAAAACAACCTGAATGAAAATAAATCAACACCTATCTAAAACTAACCTAATTTACCTCTATCTGAAGCTTCAGGAACCTTGGTTATAAATATCTCTCTCCTATCTAAAACTAACCTTTTTGCCATTAAAAAATATATATGTTATATTAAAATATTTTAAATAGAATAATATTTTAATAAAACATAATTTTAAATAAAATATTTTAATATAACATTAAAATTTAATATAACAACCTATTTTGATAACTGATTTTATTTAATCATTGCCACGATTGCTCAACAAAATCTCTATTCTCAAAATGATAAGTGAATATCACCTCTCAGCTTTCTTTCTAATCATTTTATATTTTTTTAAAGCTATATTTTTATCACTTTACTCTTAATTAACCCATATTATTCTCTTCACAGGGGGGAAATGTTATATTAAAATATTTTATATATATATATTGCTACGTCGTAACCAGACGCTATTCTTGTACTTTGTCTACTCAGGATGCCACAAAGATACACACGTGAGTTCGAAAGGATTGCGGCTAAAGTTAGCGCTTTATTGCATCTCACTTAACAGAAGGAATACAACAGTAGGACTTGCCTTCAACCTCCCCGTCAGAAGAATCCTTGGCGCCGTGGATGTCCTCTTATGAAGCTTTCCGCTCCACACTATACACATGCAGCCTGGACTACACCGTCTTGTAGGTCGCTCTGATGTCAGGCTCTCCTTGCCGGATCATCCACACGCCTGGAGGCAAGTCGCCACGTCTTCTTCTTTCCGCAGATGTAACCAGACTGTGTGATGCTGTTTTTAGCGCCTGCCACATGGCAGCGGGGGCCGCTAGAGTCCACCCCTCTTTCCCCAACTCTACTCTGGTATCTTGGCCTTGTTATCCACGTTACAATATATGAAATTAATTTCCCCGTTGTTTTCAAATACTTTTATTTTAACGATATAAAATGATCGCTAAATTATAAAGTAACATTTCAATAATTAGTTCCTTGTATCAATAATCAGTAAAATTAATCACGCCTCCAGGGAAAAGTATCTTTTCAAAACATTTTTATTCTCTAGCTTTCGGGCACGGACGTCCTTCTACAGTAGAAAACTTGGTATAATAAAGTAACATGTTTTTAATATAGTTTATTTTTATATTGAAAA
>CP092868.1:89942396-89965405 GCA_030710605.1 Cordylochernes scorpioides
TCTTTGTCGGTGGGAGAACCTTTTTGGTTAATATATGCAAATAATTTTAACTATTATCAATTTTATTCTATTATATTTATTATTATAATATTTTATGATGTTCTTTAATATTTACTGATATAAGTCAATACATTTACTTCCAATATTGTATACACTTATTTTTAAAATTTAAAAATGTGCAAGATTTCTAACGAGTCTTATTTTTAGGTTCCAAAAGAGGACGTCGAAAAGGCCTCTGGACTTCTCTTCTTCAGCAAGATCCCCAACAGTCGCTACCGCTGTGTCAACCGTGTGTGCAAGAACAACAACGACAGGGCGTTCGGCTGAGCCGACAGCCAATTCAACACACACTGATACTAACACATTCATTATTGTTATAGTCAAGTAAATATTTATTTTGGTGTCTCTCTGAGAGTGCAGTTGTTCTCATTATGTTTGAAGACATCGCGCAGGAGGTAGCTTCATTTTAAACTCATATATAGGTAGAATTGAATGAAACTACAACCGGTATCTCAGAGCCAGGTGACTTGGTGGTAGAAACGGAGGACCAACGGCCGTACAGTCAAGGCAATGCATACCAGAGCCGCCCAGATCAGCGCCATTAGAGCGTGCAGGCCCCAGATCAGCGGCACAGTCTGCAGTGGTGGGCGATGCATGCGTGCAGCCAACATGGCGAGGTAGACTGTCAGCCCCAAGACCGCCATAGAAACCAGTAAGAACACCAGGAATAGGCGATAGTTACTCTGGCCTACGCAGTTGTTGATGAGGCTGCAATGATGACTGAAACCCAGCACACAGCGGTCGCACGCTCTGCAATGTTTCGCTCCTGGTGGACGAATGATACGACACGTGTGGCAAACACAGATTTTGGTGTCCCAGTACTCTGGCGTGTCTTCTGGCAGGAAACCTGGGTCAGACATCTGGAGCCTGGCGATGACAAAGAGCATCACCGCGGACATCACGGCGAACATGGCGTGCGAGCCCGGGGCCCAGTGTAACGTCGCGGGTGCGCAGTAGGTAGCATATATGGGAAAATGCCAGAATATGAGGGTCAACAGGAAGACAATATTCGGCCCTCGAGACTTTCTAGCTGCCCCGAATATAATCGAATTTATAAGATACTCAAGCATTTTTTTAGAAGTAGATCTTAATTGGATTCCTGATTCATAAGCAAGAAAACTTGCCACTTCACGAAAAGGCCTGGCGCATTCCAAGGGAGTTAAATTGGAATTATTCTGAGGAGAAAGAACAACGTTAAGATGTTTGATCAGAGTTTTACAGACGGACAGATGACCTCTCCGGGCAGCTAGATGAAGTGGAGTGTCTCCGAAGTAGTCAGGTTGGCGAGGATCCAGTCCGACGTTGGCCAGCATTACAACTAGGTCGGCATGGCCGCCGTAGGCCGCCCAATGGAGGGCGGAGTCTCCGTGTATGTCACGGGCCGAGAGAAGGGGCTCCTGGGCCAGCTCGGCGGCCAGGCTACCGTGGCCTCGCCTGCAGGCCGCCATCAGTGGTGTCAGCCCGCGGGCATTGGGCTGCGCTAAAACCACGGGCTCTAACTCATGGAACGCCGCTAGGCTGCCGTAGCGGCAGGCCCAGTGCAACGGTCGGTCACCCAATAAGTCAGCGCCGTCCACGTCGACTCCAGAAACTTTCATCCAGGCCAACAGGCCTGGGTTGTCGCCCTTGGCCGCCCAATGAGCCACGGACCGGCCCAAGACGTCTCGAGCGGCGAGCACACCCCGCCCGTAGCGCCGCACCAGCAACACCACGTCCCAGTTGAGGCCTCGGGCCGCCCACCAGAAAAGACGCTTCTTTTTCTTGTCGCACAACATCTTTCAGATTGACTTGACGGAAAACCTTGGCGTGTTGGATAGCTAACTTTTGAAGACCGAAAAGAATGTTTCCCGGGATTTAATTCTTGGAATGAAAATACGCGATATGTTAAATTGAAATATTCGACCGTACTTGATGGCTCGGAAACAAAATAAGTTGTGAGGTTCAATGACATACACTGATTCATTCACACCAGTCTATTACTACATTATCTTAGACACCTATTTACTCTTATTCGTGTCTAGTTTAATTTACTATATTGTCGCGCGCCTCCCCTCCGGCTCTTCGCGACGACGCGCTTCTTCCACCGTGGTTCACCTACCATGGGCTCCGTTGCTTTCCTTCTGCAGCTCTACCCTGCAGACCACCGAGAACTACCACTCAAGTGGATCTCTTTTACTCCGGCAGTATCGCTCGGCCTTACCACTGGTGGGGGGGACACGGGAGACTTACCAGAAGAGTAGCGACTGTGGCGTTAGCGAGAGGTCCCAACGCAACCGGCACCAAGACTTCTAACTCTCTTCCTCCTTTTATTGTCATCTTAAGTACACATTATATGAAACTTATATATTGATCAACGGATATTTTTACACGATTTTACATCCCAGGGCCAATAACGTGGATATTTAAAATAATTAGCTTCAGGAAACAGGACCGCAGCAGTCGGCGATTCCCACACCAGTTTCAGATCGGAAACAGGCGAAAGCGCCATCTATTGGCGGAATGGTAGGTGTTTTCAGGCCCATATACGTGACAATATTTATAGCATACATAGGCGAAACTTGAATATTACAAATTATTATCGAAAAGATAATAGCTCAGACCTAAATCTCGCATTAAAATAGAAAGCGAAGTATCAATATCTATACCAAACATATTTATCGTCCATTTGTTTGATTCCTTCTAAAGAGGCCAATTTATTTGAGTGTTTCCTGTGGCTTGCTTGCGGGAAATTATTCGAACCTCGTGGAAGCTACCAAGGGTCCACATTGCTACAAAGTACAAAGGGAAAAATTCTTATACTGATATTGAAGTTAAATTCGATTTTGACGTGACAACTTCTTAAATTAGGTTGCGGCTGGGAGTCACTTATGAAAAAGTGTAACGCCCGGTAACGTTACGATGAGTCACCGAACGAGAGTGCTGCGCGCGCAGCTGCGCGCGCAGCGCTAGAGAATTAGGCGCATTGAATCGGCGCATGCTTGTCTCTGTCTTTGTCTTTCTCGAACGTTCTTGGCGTTGGAAAAACAAGAAAGCGTCATAATACAAGTTCACACGTGTGGTTAAAGTATCGTCAGCTGTGTCTGTAGTGAAAATGTGGAGTGCTTAGATTCGTCATTTACAACAACTACAACAATAAAGGTAAATAATTGTACACTGATATTTCATTATCGTAAACTATGATTGATTGATTAATTGTTAGATTGACACAAAAGTTGAGAAACTGAGTTTATAGGTTATGTCATACTATTGATAAATGTTGATAGTGTTAAGTAAATTATTAGTTTAAAATTAATTAATTAATTAATTATTATTTTACAAATTTTAAATAGTTTCTAATATATTTAGCAAAAATTTGAACCTTCGATCTGAATAAATGTTTTGATTTTCGAATTGATTCTTTAAAATTACAAATATTAAGAAAAAGTGGCAGATATAAGAAAACTTTATTTAAACTGTGTGAGCAAGAATTTTAACATCTAATATAAGTAAATGTTTTAATACAGCCATAATGGCTGTATAATGCAAGAACTTCAGACTCGGGCGTATATTCGGGCGTATGTTACTCGGATGTTATATTATAAATACACAATAATTTCCTTCGCATTGAGTTTCAACATAGAGGAAGTCCGCACGCTCACATTTTACTGTGGTTACACGATGATCCACATGATAATGCCATTGTTAAAGTACTGCAAGTTACTTGCTTCGCCGCTAATACTATCTTCGAGTTTATACTCGGTGCTGTATATATTCATCCAGGAGCTAGTATGCAGGATATTGGAATGTTACTATGGCAAGGACTCGGTCCGTACATTCACAACAGCCAGTACGTGCCACCGTTCGTGCAAGTTGATTCTAGTATACCGATTCTTCTGTGTGGTGATTTTAACAAAAACGTAAAGCCTGACAACTCGTTTCTTAATTTCATGAAAAATACGTATAATCTTGATTGCGTATCAAACGTTTCTAAGTCAACTACGTTAAAAGGAACAACTATCGACTTGACTTTCGCAAGACACATTACAGCAGAAACACTTCCTTTCATTTCATATTTCTCCTATCATCGTCCTATCCTCAACAAAATCACTCAAATAGGAATTAGTTAAGTTTAAGTTTACATGTACAATGTTTTAGTAAACAAAATATATTTCTATAGTTAAAATTTGTGCAATTCTTATTTTCATTCAATTCCTTGTTCCTATTGTGCAATTTAATTATATTCATATCAATAAATATTATACCGTTGTCACGTAAAATCTTCGCCCGTAAAACCGACTTTACAGGCAACCATTGTTTTTTTTCACTGCTGTAACAGGTGTTATATATGCCCATATTTATTCTTATTAATTCTGGATATTGTTTTAAACTAATTTTGAATATTGTAAAGTAGAAAATTTGGGAAACACAAAATTCAAGCTCACACAGCAATTTATTTGAGGCACAAGCACAAACTAAAATTGATAAAATACAAGAGAAGCAATGAGGGAAGTTTACGCACACACACAGAGTAATAAAATATATAAACATCAAAAATAATAATCTGTTAATAAAATAATAAATACTTTGTTACATAGCTCCTTCTCTATTGGAGCTGTGACCCACAGCTTGCAATTATTGTAGTTACTGACATAGATCTGACGGGCTTCTGCCAAGGATTCCCCCGGAGTCTTGGAAATCTGTTCCTAGTAGCTTTGCGTCTATTCTCTTGCGGCGTAAAGAGCGGCTTTGCCGTCATATCGTCTATAGGGATATTGTCATATCGGAAGGAAGTCTTGGGTTTGACACGGCGGTGGAATCCTGGAGCCAGTCTCCAAAAATGTAGATCACAGCACCCATGGCTTCTAGGTATTCTCGGCGATCTTCAGTTTCGTATTCCCTAATTTACCCAGCATCTCCCCCAAAGTGCCACGTGGAAAATTAGGAAAGTCAAACTTGAGGATGACACAGCAATTTATTTAAGGCAAGAACAAACTATGAATCGTAAACAAAAGATAAGCAATCAGAAAAGTTTACAGAGTAGCAAAATAAAAAAAAAAAAAAAAGAGATACTATGTTAATAAAATAATAAATACTTTTTGCTACCATATATATATATATATATATATTCATAATTTCTTCTCGCTGATATTAAACAGAGAGTATATATAATTTATTCAATAAAATAACCCCTTGTATGAATATTGAGTAAAAATATCAGGCCTCCGGGGAAAAGTATATTTTCAAAAACCTTTTTAATCTCTAGCTTTCGGACACGAATGCCCTTCTACAGGATAATTATACCATGTTTTCTACTGTATAAGGGCGTTTGTGCCTAAGAGCTAGATATTAAAAAGGTTTTTGAAATGATATTATTTTTCCCTGGAGGCCTGATATTTTTACTCAATATTATGTTATTATAATATTTGACCTACTACAATGGCACTACACACCTCTTTTACCGGTGGTGTGAAGAGGCAGAAATTGAAAGAAGTCCCACCTTAGAGAATACCTTTGGATCAATTCCTACGATGAAGTGAATAAATAGGTAAACCACACAATGATGTAATTTTTCAATTCATGCAGTAAGGACAGTAGAAATTGTTTTATTTTAAAAAAGAATATTACGCCTCTTGAATAGTTTTATAATTTGATAACAGATGGCGCTCTAGTACATCGTAACATTATTGTACTAATAAAAGACACAATTTGATATTTGCGGAAGAGCGATTGCTCGAAGCATATCATATATTTATAATTATATTTAATTCTGCTGTCCTAAAAGCTTATGTCCATAGTTCTTCTAAAATACCCATTCCAAGAATCTTACAACAGTCACCTATAAAAGGAAGTTCCAAAAATGCAATATAACAGCGGTATGGTAGATTAAACTGGCGAAACCGCTGGGAGGGTTCACCACTGATGAGCCAGGCCCTCCCTTTAATTTTTCCATCGCAGTAAGGACAGTAGAAATTGTTTTATTTTAAAAAAGAATATTACGCCTCTTAAATAGTTTTATAATTATTCATATTTGTTTTTGACTATTGGAAATCGACATGGAAATGTATTAGACAAGGGGGACAATGCCACCAAACCAGCCAAGCCACAACCAGTCAATAAAATGAAGTTCACTTCAATAGCAAACAGCTATAGTTCTCTACTTAACAGGCCTATCACATGTGATTTGATAATACATTCAACTTTAGAAGTTAGTATAAATTCCTATATTTTATTTATGAATATATATTTATTATTTAAGACACATATATATGTTAAACAATTATATTGCCATTTCAGAGAAAACTTTTATTTCCCACTCTTATATTATGATGCATTAGCGCGCCATCTGTTATGAAAATTCGAAACTATTATAGATGCGTATGATTCTTTAAAAATGAAACAATTTCTACTGCCCTTACTGCAACTCTTGGATTACACAAAATATAGAATAAAGTTCTTGGTAGATTCTATATATGCATATATATATATATATATACAGTAGAACCTCCCTGTAAAGGACATCTAATTGCAGAACCAAAGTGTCCTTTAGAGAGAGGTGTTCTCTTACCGGAGAGTTACTAAATTTTAAAAATGGTAATTTCGAAAATGAAAATTATCCTTTGTGGAGAGGTGTCCTCTAGCTAGGTGTCCGCTAAAGGGAGGTTCTACTGTAAATTTATTTTTAAATTCACGTTGAATTTTATATCTTTTATCTTGAAAAAAAAAATATATATATGAGGCTACAATGAAATTACGTAGTTAAATAAAATAATTCTGAAGTAATAAAATGAAATTATATAGAAAGCAGTTAGAGAATTACTGAATCACACAGTTGATGTCCTAAATGAGTGTAATGCAGAAAAACGTCCACTTCGCTCACTTCCTTCCAAATAATTAAAGAGCGTCTCCAGCGGCACAACAGGTTAGTTTCCCCGGGGAAATCTCACGGAGTGTTAACGAAAAGTTTAAACTCTTCCTTTATTGCCTCGTTTTACACATTTCATAAAGTGTGGAAATATTGTAACTTAACGTGAGAAGGTACTCTCAATTTGAAAAATCGCGTGAGAACGACTTTGGAACCTCAGAATAATTTTATACGCCTTGCCAAATGCTTTATTTTTTATTTATTTCTCCTGATAAAGACAAAAGATTTTTGTTCAAACATTGAGGAAATAAAACTTCAACGGGCCTGTCTGTTTTTTAAAAAATGTGAATGCAGGCCAGACAGCCTCTATCTTTACGATTAAAGTGAAATAAGACCATCTGTTAGCTGCATATCATCCAGATTCTGAGCTGAACTTGGCTGTTGCTATTCAAACAGCCACTGATGAAACCCCCCAATTTATACTTAACTATCCTCGGTTTCTGCTGCTTAGAAAACTACGGATGAGGCTAAGCGGTGGACTTAGCTAGCCTAGATGGCTACAGCTCAGAGTACCATGGATAGCTAGTACAGTAGAACCTCCCTGTAGCGGACACCCTGTTAGCGAAGACCTCTCCACAAAGGACAGTTTTCATTTGCAAAATTACTATTTTTACAATTTAGCAACTCTCCGGTAAGGGGACACCTCTCCCTAAAGGACACTTTACCTCTGCAATTAGGTGTCCTTTACAGGGAGGTTCTACTGTATTATTGTTTGTTGCAGTTCAAAGGACCATGTATGAAGCAAGGAGTTTGTGATTTATCAGCCTAGATGACTGCTGCTCAGATGACCAGGTAGAAGAAGGCAGTTTGTTCTTAATTATCCTAGATCGCTGCTGCTCAGATGATCAGGTAGAAGATGGCAGTTAGTTCTTAATTAGCTTAGATCGCTGCTGCTCAGATGACCAGGTAGAAGGCAGTTTGTTCTTAATTAGCTTAGATCGCTGCTGCTCAGATGACCAGGTAGAAGAAGGCAGTTTGTTCTTAATTAGCCTAGATCGCTGCTGCTCAGATGACCAGGTAGAAGATGGCAGTTTGTTCTTAGTTAGCTTAGATCGCTGCTGCTCAGATGACCAGGTAGAAGATGGCAGTTTGTTCTTAGTTAGCCTAGATCGCTGCTGCTCAGATGACCACGAATGAAGCGAGGCAGATGGTACTTAGCTAGTCTTAATTTCTGCAACACATAGAACCACGGATGATGCCAGGCAGATTGTGGGTAGTTAATGTCGATTGTTTTCAGTTCAGTTATATAATTATATATTAAAATCAAAAAAGGCATATCCTGACCACGAGCACACGATCTTTTTAGATGGCAGAGCGCCATCCAGTGGAACAGAAATCAACTAAACGTTGACTTAGTCTGTTCCCTGATATATGGCCACCCTATTTTCTTGATAAAACAAGAAAAGTCAACCACGAACGCGTTTCGCGCTGTTGGTCCTCGTTAGCGTGGTGCAGACTGTACCACTGCGACCAAAAATGTGTTAATCCCAGAGGCTTCTTGGGAAACAAAGAAATAGGTATTTGAGGCCAAACTAGGCGTAAATACGCTGAACATGTGCGTTCAGCCAACCGAAATATTGGTAAATAAATCTTTTATCCAATCCAATATATGTTCTTTTATTATCTACTATATAATATATAAATCATTATTTATATTGAATATATTTTTGGAACAAATATTTACTTACAAGCAGGATATCATTGTCAAAAATTCTTTTTTCCCACTGTCAATAAAAATAACTATTTCCCCATTTAAATAATTAAAACTTATATAATTATTCCACGATATAAAAATATTTGCACGTTATTTTACCTTTGGATAATCCCGTTGTTGGTATAAAGTTAAAATTCGAGGGAAGGTTTATTTTATTTGTACAATATAAGGCACACAAGCTTCTACGTTCTGAAAATTTGTCTAAGGAAGGAGGACCTTGCTTTTTTTATTTATTAATCAACCAGGCGCGATATTGAAATATTTGCGCCTATTACAGTAAATAAACCAACAAACAAATTAGAACTTAGAATTAATATTTACAAATTTACATGTATTATTCGACAGATTTCATAATATATACAAAGTGGCTGAAGTAGAGAGTTAAATTATTTAGATCAGAGAACAATCGATGTCTCACTTCTGTAAAGTTCGGACAGTCGTAGATAAAGTGAAGATCAATTTGTTCAGTTTCTCCGCAGGAGCAATTTGGTGTTTTTGATAGACCTCAACCTTGCTTTATTAGTCTTGCGACTCCTTTGCTGCATTCAATTATCTTTCTTCTTTTTCATCTTCCTCAATATTTTACAAGTCCTTGATGACGACTTCTTGAAAATCTCGCTATATATGCCACCTGAATGCCTCGTTCGTACTTTTCAACCATTTGACTCTCAATAATATTCTTCTTTTCACCAAATTCCCTTTAGACATTCACGGGGCCCATTTTGCAGTTGTTATTAGACAACTGACAATTTAAACAATTTTATTGATTCTTCTAATCAAGTGCTACAGAAGAATATTAAGATCAAATAAAGGAGAATATATAATTAATTATAAAAACACTTTTTAAAAAAGCTTTTATTCAAAATGCACTATAAATAACAAAATAAATATTTCTGAAGTATTGCTTTTTTTTCTGAAGGTACCATTTAACAAATAAAATAATAGACTTAGAAATAAAAGCGGTGGGGTACAATAATAATAAATTTGAGATCAATGTGATTTTATATGAAGCAAATGATTAGCAAGATTATGCCTTTCATTAAATTTATACCTATTTGCTGCATAAATGATTATCATCCCCCACCGCTTTTATTTCTAAGTCTATTATTTTTTTTTGTTAAATGGTACCTTCAGAAAAAAAAAAAGAAATACTTCAGAAATATTTATTTTGTTATTTTTAGTGCATTTTAAATAAAAGCTTTTTTTAAAAGTGTTTTTTATAATTAATTATTCACGCTATTTTTAGTCGTATATATGCCAGTCCAAAAAAAAGCCTTATCACTGAGAGGACGTTGGCCTTAAATAGCTGCAAGCCTGCTCGCAGCAGATTAGTCAATTCCTCGTGGGAGGTCGGAAGTGACGTAACAAAATCCGTTACTAACATATAGATAATGGTTCATTTCACGCCTTCCCGACCACCCAGAAGTCTGAAAATTAGTACACTTGAATTTTAATTGGACTGAGCGAGTATTGTGAGTTTCATTATTCTATATGGTCTGGAAGCATATTAAAATTAAATATACAAAATTTGAAAGGAAATTTGGAAATTTGTCCGTTCTTGGCCAACCTGACAACCCAGAAGTCTGAAAATTGGAAGCTAGCATTGTCATCAGGTTTGAACATGTGTACCAAATTTCACATTTCTAGGTGTCCTATAGGTATATTAAAAATTGGTAACAAGATTTGGCGACAGACATCCAGACAGACAGACATGGAGGCAAGTTAAATAAAAGATTTAAAAAAGGAATAATGTGTAGATAAAATGTAGGAAAATATATACAGTCGTATATGTGCACAATTCTCTTCAGCAAAGAAGGCTCCTCACCCCGAGAGAGTCCTCCTTCAGACAAGAACAGTAGTTATTAGAGTTTCATAAAGATAGAAATGTCAACAATTTTCAATATAAAAATAAACTATATTAAAAACATGTTACTTTATTATACCAAGATTTCTACTGTAAAAGGACGTCCGTGCCCGAAAGCTAGAGAATAAAAATGTTTTGAAATGACATTTTTCCCTGGAGGCTTGATTAATTTTACTGATTATTGATACAAGGAACTAATTATTGAAATGTTACTTTATAATTTAGCGATCATTTTATATCGTTAAAATAAAAGTATTTGAAAACAAAGGTGAAATTAAATTCATATATTGTAACGTGGATAACAAGGCCAAGATACCAGAGTAAAGTTGGGGAAAGAGGGGTGGACTCTAGGGGCCCCCGCTACCATGTGGCAGGCGCTAAAAACAGCATCAAACAGTCTGGTTACATCTGCGGCAAGAAGAAGACGTGGCGACTTGCCTCCAGGCGTGTGGATGATCCGGCAAGGAGAGCCTGACATCAGAGCGACCTACAAGACGGTGTAGTCCAGGCTGCATGTGTATAGTGTGGAGCGGAAAGCTTTCATAAGAGGACATCCACGGCGCCAAGGATTATTCTGACGGGGAGGTTGAAGGCAAGTCCTACTGTTGTATTCCTTCTGTTAAGTGAGATGCAATAAAGCGCTAACTTTAGCTGCAATCCTTTCGAACTCACGTGTGTATCTTTGTGGCATCCTGAGTAGACAAAGTACAAGAATAGCGTCTGGTTACGACGTAGCAATATATATATAAAATATTTTAATATAACATTTCCCCCCTGTGAAGAGAATAATATGAGTTAATTAAGAGTAAAGTGATAAAAATATAGCTTTAAAAAAAGGTAAAATGATTAGAAAGAAAGCTGAGAGGTGATATTCACTTATCATTTTGAGAATAGAGATATTTGTTGAGCAGTCGTGGCAATGATTAAATAAAATCAGTTATCAAAATATGTTGTTATATTAAATGTTATTGTTATATTAAAATATTTTTTTTTTAAATTATGTTATATTTAAATATTATTCTATTTAAAATATTTTAATATAACATATATATATTTTAATGGCAAAAAGGTTAGTTTCAGATAGGAGAGAGATATTTAAAACCAAGGTTCCTGAAGCTTCAGATAGGGGTAAATTAGGTTAGTTTTAGATAGGTGTTGAATTATTTTCATTCAGGTTGTTTTAAATTTTCATTTTTTTTTTCCATTAAAAATTACACTTTTCAACCCAAAATTATTTTTATTCAATTACAAATTCCACTTTTGAAAAGTGGCGTCGAAATAGTTTACGATGACACTCTTTGTTTATACTTTTCCAAATTTTTTCAAACTCCTGAAAATTTTAACAATAAGAGCAGATCATCATATGGAATAGAAAGTTCATAGAAGCCTAGAAGAAGATCAATTTGGCTTCAGAAGAACCAGGGAAATGATAGAAATGATTTTGAGTGTTCTTTATTATTTATTCAGGTAACATCCAGTTTCCTGGAGCCACGAACAGAAGTCACCAACTACCCGGGCTATAACCTATGTCTTCCTGGTTTTATTTACAATGTCAGTGGAAGCTCAATTCATGAGGTGATGCCAGGCAGATTTCTTTCTTGGAATATTTTCTAGGGATGCTGTACTTAGGTTGGTGATCCCAAGGAAGGTTTGAGTGTTCGCTTGATTATTGAAGAGTCAGTAAGGATAAACAAACCTGGTATTGTTCCCACCTATCCACCTGTGTAAATAGAGGGAGTGTATCGGCTGGTCAATAAACAATGACCGCATGCCCCCCTCCCATCTTTTCCGGATAGTTGGCGACTTCATACCTTCCAGGAACCCGGGTTTCATGAAAAAATAAGAGAGAGAAAGAGAGATATTAAACGATTTAAAGGTTTCCGGAAATGAGTTTCTTTTTATTTTATTAAAACCGTTTCAAGTTTCTGCCCTTCTACAGAATGCCAGGCATCCGGCGGTGTTTTATTCATTGTATATATTCTCCTATAGAAGGGAAGAGATGCCCGAAAGCTTGAGATAGTTTTAATTAAATAAAAATAAAATCATCTCCAGAAACCTTTTTTAAAATCATTTAATTAATGTCCAGGAGATTTAAATCCATTGAGAGAGAGAGAGAGAGAGAGAAATTGTAAACTTTTATTTATTGAAATTTCTTTCACAAATAATACAAACTTCTACTGTTCTTACTACGATGAAAAATATTGAAAGGGCTTAGCTCATCAATGGTGAATCCTCCCAGAGTTTCGCCAATTTAATCCCTCAGATCGCTTTTAGAGCTCTAATGCTGTATTGGACGATTCTGCTTATATATGCGATAATGAAGGATGGAATATTTGTAAAAACTATGAACATTAGCTTTGGTGACAGTAGAATTACATATAAATTTTTGCATCGAGCAATTCTTTTCCACAAACAATAATTGCAAGGTCAGTTAGGCATATATTTATATTGTATATTAATTAAAAAGCAATAATGCGTCATAACGAGATTTGTCATTGTTGTTTTTGGAAGACAATTGTTCGATGCAAATGTTTATAGTTAGTTCTACTGTCCTAAAAGCTTATGTCTATAGTTTTCTGAAATACCATTCCAAACATTCCATCCTTTAGTTTAGCATATATAAGCAGAATGATCCAATACCGTATTAGAAATCTAAAAAGTGGTCTGGTAGATTAATAAAGGGTAGGTTAATTGGTTAGTGGCATTTTCTACCTCAAGACCAAGATGGTACTTGTAATTGGTAGCATTCACTACGGCTGTTATCTTCATTGTCTCGGGATGAAGGCCGACGCTGGACAGCCAGAGGAAGGTCGCAGGAGACGAACACCTTCCGGAGCAGGGGTCGCACGGCTCGACAACTCCAGTATCTATTAGTTAGGCGGTACAGGTGGCACGCTGCCAGGCAGGGTTCCTAGAATGGGGTAGGGCGTGGAGGGACAGCCATAGGATGTAACCCACGTCGTTTACCAGAAGTAATTGCAACGTAGCTCGGTCCAGAGGATGGAACATAAGAAAGGGACAGTGATCGCCTCGGTGCCTTGCCGTTTAAATTCGCCTTTTCCTTATATTGGTTTTTAAATTCCAGTGATTGTATTACTAAATAGAGCAAGAAATGTACTGGAATGTAAAAACCAATATAAGGAACAGGCGAATGGCGAACAAACTTGCATTACAAAATTGGCGAAGAGTATGCGCAGAGAATAATTTGCAAAAATTTTAATGAAACCTAGAAAGTTATCGATCAAGTTCGAATTTTGTATAAAGTTCTTCAAAACGTGGCTGACTGTATCGGGAGCCAACGAATACACAGAGAAGATAAAAGTAGTTTGTTAAACTTTTTCGTACTTGAAGGACAATGTATCTACTATACCTTGACAAGTGTGGACGAAATAATACATTGTCTAAAGTAATAAAATATCTAGAGAACCATTTTGAAGTACCACTAAAACCTTGGGTTGAACGCCAGCATCTCAATGAAAGTAGCCAAACAGATTGTATAGCGGGCAGAATATATCTTATTTTCACTACCGAAGTTGGCAACCAAATGTCAATTTGGTCTCTCATAACAAGTTACAATTAGGTACAGATAGAATTTCTGGTTCAAATAGTAAACATCTAAGCGATACATTCTTAGTAGAGACTCAAAAACCTATATTGAACAACCTGAAAGAGCTTAAAAAGATTAAGCGGTTCTCTAAATACTTCTCCAAATATGCATTTGTCTGATCAAGATCAATTTCAAACCTACATCTTGTATAGTATGATACTATGTTGAAACCCAGTTCAGATATAAATACTTACGAGATCATATACTATTTCAAAGTATTTGCGAACAACGATAACACTAAACATAGTTGAAAAAATAGTACAAATGTGAAATTGTACTGGGATAAGATAAATAAAGAAAAAATAATCTCCTTACATGCAACTGAAAGTTGCTAATGACTTGGAAAATCTATCGGAATAAATATCAACTATTCGGTGATTTTTAATTATTCCAGAATTGGCCAAATACCCATTCTTGATTAATCAAGAAAAGCTAACCACGTATGCGTCTCGGACTGTTGGCCCTCGTCAGCGTGGTGCAAGCTAGTTGAGTTTGTTGTGGAGTCCACATAAGGCTAAAGATAGAAATTGTAGAGCTTTACACATGGAATGTAATTTTAGCCATAAGATTTGACATTTTGTAAATATCAGAAAGAGGCAGGCCGAGAATGGAATTTTGAACAATTTCAGTACAACACCCTACAACACCATTGATAAATTAACTATAGCAAGGAAGCTCCAAGAGGCCAGAATTACACACACACACAAAAGCCTTTATTAGGGACTTGCCCCATACAGATTCTCCCAATTGGGTAAGGTAATAATCTTGTGTTATTTACATAGAAATTGAACTGGCTATACTCTTCGTCTCAAAGTCATTCGCTTGTTGCCTGGTCCTTACATAATGATGATCTAAAAAATTTATAGTAAGCTATTGCCTTAGATTTGTTTGCTGGTATTTTTGAAAGCAATACGTAGGGTGAAGTGTTGGGACATTTAATTTGTTGATATAGGGCCTTCCTCTCTGCATCAAGGGCTGTACAATTAAGCAGGTGGGGGAGTTCTTCAGTAATTTCCTTGTCACACAGTGTACATATTAAGTTTTTGGCCTCAAACGTCAGAATTGAGCTATACATCGTTTGACTGGTAAAGGAAAATCATCGGTTAGGTAGCATTCTGTTTTTATTGAGGTATGAAAATTTTTATAATTTGGATAAAGTTTTGAATTTCTTATTCTTGATTGGTCTTCTTGTATCGATTAATCTGACATTGTCTTAATAATCAAAGGAATATAACTTTGCAATATATTGTGATCCGAGCATCCAATAAGCCATTAGAAACCGGCGTTATTCAGTGTATTTGTTAAACTCTTTTTGAATCCAATATTTTGTCTTGTAGAGGTATAAACATCCCACGAGTGAGCCAAAAAGATTGAAGGTAATCTCGTAGTGTCCATTTTTAACATTCTTAGCCAGAATTTTAACAATAATTTCTTTGCTATCACTGCGAGAGATGTTGTTCCTGTTTCAAAGAGGTCAGAATTATACCCACGACCTTAATACATATAATTTATTTGCAGAGGAGAAATAGCGACGTGTCTGCGTGTTAATATTTAGCGCCATCTGTTATACGGAATTTGAACTATTTTTAAATGTATGATTCTTTTTAAAATAAATCAATTTTCTTCTGCCCTTACGGCTGAGATCTGCTGGATTCAACCAACTCATAGTGAGCAGGAAGTACTTAAGATCTTGGTCTTGGTCAAAAGTCGATTCTAAATCATAAAATCTTTAACGTACCGATAACTGCTGATTTTAAGGCTTTTGAATGAAAAATATCATTATCACTTCTGTAAAAAAAAAAACTCAAATTGGTGCTAAAGAATGAGTCGCAAGACCAGTTTTGGTAAATTCATACAAAAGCCAACCTGTAAATTTTACTTATTTCATAAGTTTTAAGAATTCGAAGCTGCCTCTTTTCCGGGAGAGAATAATGATTTTTTGAAATAAAGGTCGTCTCTCCTGTCAAGATATACGCCAAAACTAGGCGCCATCTATTTACCGCAAACTATCGGGTTCGGATCAGTAACAAAGCCACAACACCAGACGAATTAATTTGATCTCTTGTGGATCGCATGAAATCAAAGCCCGTCCTCGAGGACCATTAACCGAAATAATGGTCCCCAGGGAGACGCCTCTCAGTTCGCCAAAGCTGGCAAAGTAGGTCAATTGATGGCTCCTATTTTGATGGGAGAGATACGACTTTATATAGATATATGATATTTACAGTAGAACCTCCCTGTAAAGGACACCTAATTGCAGAGCCGAAATGTCTTTTAGGGAGAGGTGTCTTCTTACTCGAGAATTGCTAAATAGCAAAAATGGTAATTTTGCGAATAAAAACTATCCTTTGTAGAGAGGTGTCCTCTAGCACGAGTGTCCTCTCATGGAGATTCTATTGTACAAGGATACCTGCGTCGTATATTAAACGAACTAATGCTTTCATATAAACAAGTACTTATTTAAAAAATCCCCAAAAAACGACTTAATAATTGATCAGTTTGTCTGATTTTCACTCAATAGCCTTAAATTAAGCAGTAATTGATACGTTAATAATAATATAATAAAGAAACACCTTTCTGTGAAGGCGATTTCTTAAGTATTTTCCGCTCAATATGGGTTGGATGAATATTGCCACGGGGAAAATTAGGGAAGACCAACTTCGGGATGAGACAGCAATTTATTTCAGGCAAGAACAAACTAATAATGATAAACAAATGATAAGAAAAAAGTGAAGTTTACTAAGTATAAACATCAAATATGATACTCTGTCAATAAAATAAT
Organism: Cordylochernes scorpioides; assembly: GCA_030710605.1. Taxonomy (NCBI): domain Eukaryota; kingdom Metazoa; phylum Arthropoda; class Arachnida; order Pseudoscorpiones; family Chernetidae; genus Cordylochernes; species Cordylochernes scorpioides. The sequence continues at coordinate 89,959,325 of CP092868.1, forward strand.
ACATACTTTGCGACATAGCTCCTTCCCTATGGGAGTTGTGACCCACAGGTTGCAATTATGATAGTTACTGACATTGATCTGACGTGCTTCTGCCAAGGATTCCATCAAAGTCTTGGAACTTTGTCCCTAGTTCCTTTGATCCCTTTTTTGCGGCGTGAAGAGCGGCTTTGTTGTCGTATCGTCTATAGGGACATCGTCATCTTCGAGGGAAGTCTTGGCTTCGACAAGGCGGTGGATCTTGAAGCCAGTCTCCGAAAAAGTAGATCACAGCATCCATGGCTTCAAGGTTTTCTCGGCGGTCTTCAGTTTGTTTCCCTAACTTACCCAGCATCTCCACCAAAATGCCACGTGGAAAATTAGGGAAGACCAACTTCGGGATGAGACAGCAATTTATTCCAGGCAAGAACAAACTAAGAACGATAAACAAAAAAAAAAGCAAAGAGGGAAGTTCACAGAGTAATAAAGTATAAACATAAAAATGACACTCTGTTAATAAAATAATACATACTTTGCGACAATATAATTCCAGCAGATATTATTGGCAAACTCAACGATATAGGCTGAGGATATTCTAAGGCAGAAAACCCCTTATGTTAGGACAACTCTGGAACACCTTTCAGGAATATATTTTCGGGGGGGGGGGGGGGGGGGGGGGAGATGGTATATTCATTATTATTATATCATTTATCGAAAGAAGAAAGTCAAAATTATATTTCTGGCTCCAACAAAATAAGAAATTTGGAGGCAACATCCAAAAGTATGTCAGTAGTTCTCTCCAAAAGAAACTTCGCAATTCCAATTTTATAAATCAGGCTTCGAGAAATTGATGGCCAGTGTTTGGAGCCAATGGTTTTCAACTTCCTTCTCCCGAATGGGGGAATTATCATCTTTCGCCAAAAGGCAGCTAGACGATATATAGTGAGAGGATTTCCATGTATACTCCACAATAGGACTCCATCACACACAGCTGATCCAAACGCTTCCTTTTAACAACCTATTCACCGCGAAGAGATCTGATCGACACGTTAACATATATAAATGTCACAATTTATAAACGTTAGCTTATGTACTTATGTAACACTAACCTTCAAAACAATTCATCTAAACACTTTTCCTTTTTGTAAATAATTTAAATGCGCTTATCTACCTCATAAAAAAAAACCTTCAATACTTCCAATGTACAGTAAATAATCTGACCTCTTCAATCAGTAAAAAATGGACCAACAAAAGTTAAAATAAAATTCAGCGCTCTAACAAAGACTGGAAGTAAGTCGGTTAAATAGCTTGGGTGACAATCATAAAGGGTGCAATCTAAAATTATATTTCTTCCCCATCCAAAGGTTAAGTCATTTTTCTATGACGTATCATCATCTGATTGTACCCGAATCAGGTGATCCTCAGTTCCAGGTCAGAAATGACAGGGGCAGCACGGATATCAGTCGAATTTTGAGAGCAGACAGGGCAGTCGGAGTTTGACAGCAGAGGTGTCACGGTCAGCAAAAGATGAGCAGCACTCACAATCCAGTCTCAACTTCACGCTGGTGAATCTTCTATCTACTTTAGGACTTTTTTCATCAACTTCCCGTCAAGCCTTGTTAACACCTCAAGTCGCCCATGGTTCAAGAACCAACTTATTTCCATCAACTTTGTTTGGGAGCTTCTTGTTTCAGAAATCCATCGTGTGTTTTGTTTTCTTTAACAAAGGAGAAGCCGCTTGGCCAACGACTATAAAAACCGAGTGGTAGTTCCCAGTTGACTGTCTAGTTGGGAAGTATATATTTCTCCCTTATTTGTGGACTTTCGAGATCACAATAGATTGCATTAGAGAGTCGACAGGATACCTTGAAGCCTGTAGGACGTAGAATTTTGTGTTCAAAACAACAACAAAAATAACAAAAAACTCAGTCAAATGGACAAACCAGAAACAGAAGCGACCAGTGGACAGAAAAACAACGACGAGGATAATCACCCACCCCGAACGACCATAATCTCCCCCACAGCTGAGGCGGAAACGGACGGCGGTTTTCCCACCCCCGCCTTGCCGACGCCCTTCTCCAGCTGACCACCTTCTTGACATGCCTGCGTAGTGCACCGACGACTGTGGATAAGCCAGAAATCCGCTGCGATGCCTACACATAGGAGGTGTCCATTCTAAGTGTAACCTCTTTGAGGGAACGTGAAGATTCTCATAGGAAACATCCAGTCTACGTGTAACCTACTTGAGGGAATTAAAGCTCCCATAGGAGGTGTCCATTCTACGTGTGACCTTTTTGAGGGAAGGTAAAGCTTCCCATAGGAAACATCGAGTCTACGTGTGACTTCCTGGGGGAACGTAAAGTTCTCATAGGGAACATCCAGTGTACGTGTGACCTTCTATAAGAAACGTATATCTCCCATAGGGAGTGTATAGTATACTTGTGACCTCCTTTAGGGAGCGTATATCTCCCAATGGGTGCGTATAGTCTACTTGTGACCTCCTTTAGGGAGCGTATATCTCCCATAAGGAGCGTATAGTCTACTTGTGACCTCCTTTAGGGAGCGTATATCTCCCATAGGGAGCGTATATCTCCCATAAGGAGCGTATAGTCTACTTGTGACCTCCTTTAGGGAGCGTATATCTCCCATAGGGAGCGTATAGTCTACTTGGGGCCTCCTCTAGGGAGCGTATATCTCCCCATAGGGAGCGTATAGTCTACTTGTGACCTCCTTTAGGGAGCGTATATCTCCCATAAGGAATGTATAGTCTATCTGTGACCTCCTTTAAAAGAAGGTAAAGCTCCCCCACATGCAATGTTCAGCTGATGATCAAAGTGCGAAGTAGCATCGATCTCTAATTAGGCCAATTATTGAGCAACTTGCTGTGTCAGAACCTCCTAATCCTCTTAGATACAACTTCAGCGAGAGATTCGATTAGCACGTGGGGAGAGTCGCAACTTTTTGTGCGGTTCAATTATCTGACGGTTTCTCTCCAGGCGGAGATCCCCGTCTACTGGAGGCGGCGAACCAAACGCGACGCTAAGTTACCATACATATGGAAATTTAACGGATTTATTGAGATTTAATATTGTAAAATAAGTCTACCAAAATTTTGCTGTAAAACATCCTTTTTCCACTCAGAGGAACAATTGGATAAACAAAAGAGGCTGGATATTTGGGAATCTACGGCGTCATATATAATCGCAGATATTAATAGAATTTGAGGAAATAATTGTTTAAAAAAAATTAAATCTCTTAGTTTATATAATCATATTAAAATATATCATAAAATTTGTAACAGATATATTTACTGGAAATGCGCTTCTTTTCAATAATATAATCAAATATTATCTCTACAGACTTTACTGCAATTATATAAGTTATTGAATGAATATACATAAAATCTTATTCAATAACATATCATTTCAGTAAGGTCTGTAGAGATAATATTTGATGATATTATTGAAAAGAAACAGATTGCCAGTAAATCTATTTTTTTAAATAAATTTTATCGATATAATATAGATGACAATTAAATTTATAAAAATATATCATCATGATATCTGCCTATATATATCTTTATATATAATATATAAATTCTTAGTATTAAATTTTAGTTAATCAATTAAAGACAGGTTTTTATATTGACCAGAAAATTTTTAAAGCGAGTAGTGAATCGAAGACAAGTAACGAAGAAAAATTTACAAGATGAATCCCATGCCATCGGCCCCCAAGCTCTCGTCTTGGAATCAGTGACACACATGCTCTCTATATAAATAAACTAGAACTGAACCAGACTAAATCATTTGCGAAAAGACCGATAGGAAAATGACTGAAACATCCAAGACAGAAGGAATGGCTAATGAACAATTTCAGCCATTATTAACCTTAGGTAATGGGCATTTAAGGGACCTAAAGATATCATTTAATAAGTATACAAGGAAGGTAATAATGCAAAAAAATCTATATTCAAAAGCAAAATGATACCAAACGTAGCATCGAAGCCGCGAGAATTCCAAAAAAAATCGACTCGGAAAGAATTTTGTGTGACGGGAGGAAATCGTTTAAAACGGTAAAAAGAGGCTACATTTCTTGTGAAAATTGATGCCAATTGATGGTGTGTGCCAACTAGCAGACTCGGACCGGCGACAAAGCCATAACACCAGCTACATTTTACCAGATAAACAATCTATAGATTTTACGAATCACTTGGGGCCGAAGTAGGATGCCTTGTCTCCAGGAGGGCATCCTGAATTCGCTAAAGCTGTTGTTGTGGCTTTGTCACTAGTTTGCAAACAGGTCAATAGACAATTTTCAGACAATTAGAATAATTTTATTGACATCTTGTCAATACATGCAAAGTGCACAATCTGCACTATTTAAAAAATAATAATATGCATTATATACACCATGTACAATGAATATGACGCCTCTGCCAGCGCTGCAGAGTTTGGTGGAGAATCGCCAGTGGGTCTGCAGAGACAACACGCATTTCGCGATTTACGAAGAATAAGTAGATAGCGTACTTCGCTGCTGAGGAGATGGTGATGGTGCGGTCCTCGAGACCAACTGGAAAGATCCAGGACTGCAGGTCCGGTGGCCGGCCGATGATGGAGAACACCTCTCGGATGACAGGGCGAACGGCGCTGCAGGACCAGTAGCGATGGGCCAGCGACAGGTCGATGGAGCCGCAGCGATGCAGACAGGCTGACTCGACGCCAGGTGCTCCGGATGGGGCAGGGCCAGTCGCATTGCGATGTCCGCCACATGACCCCCGAAGGAGCAGCGACGGAGAGATGAGAAGGGCACACCGGAGGAGGGCACGTCGACCACAGGCACCCAGCGCCGGAGATAGTGTGAGGTGGGAACGGCGGCCAGGCGGGGATGCTCTAGCATGCGTAGCGCCGTGCGTGTGCAAATGCACAGGAACAGAGTAGCCGTCCCGCGCAGCACCACGGCTTCCTCCAAGGACCTCTCCTGGTAATCGCTCCTAGCATTCTCGGTCAGCAGCTGCTGGCAGAATGATCCAGGGGCAGCTGCGTCCTCGTGGACACTCCTTGTCGTCCTGGTGTTGAGCGGCGGATCAAGGCCCGCCATGTCTCGGACTCGCACTCCGACCCACCTTAAGGGAGCTCGAAGCGATGGAGTCGCCTGGAACCTGCAGGCGCCGACGAGGGGCAGGTTCAGTAGGGTGATAGTGGGCACCACCCGGTGGTTTAGGCCCAGGAAGGAGGAGGCCTGTTCCCAGAGTTCCAGCAGGCGACGACGACGGGGAAGCACCCGGGAACTCGAAGATAAGGGGGCCATTCAGGTTCCAGAGTCCACCAGCCATGAGTAGGCGTTCTTACCTCCAGATAGATGACGCTTTGGAAGCTTCTGATTTTTAGATTAGTTATTAAGTTATACAAGGGATATGTAGAGTCAACCTCCCATTAAGGACCATCTCCGTGAACGACAACCTTTCTAAAGTCTAAACTGACTGGGAATGTCCAGCTTCACACACACTCCAGGAGAGATAAGGACTACCAATGCTCTAAGATCGACTTCTCATGGAATATTTTACAGTAGGCCTCTTATTAGGGAAATTCTATATTTACATGATCCATCTGTGGAGATTCATCCAGCCGGTTTAATCCATCAGACTACTATGGGGACCTTTTGTTATATATATTGTAGCAAAGTATTTATTTATTTATTAACAGATTATTATTTTTATATTTATATTTTGCTACTCTGTAAACTTTCCTCATTGCTTATCTTTTTTTAATCATTCATAGTTTGTTCTTGCCTTAAATAAATTGCTGTGTCATCCTTAAGTTTGTCTTTCCTAATTTTCCACATGGCATTTTGGTGGAGATTCTGGGTAAATTTGGGGAGACAAACTGAAAATCGCCCAGAAAATCTTAAAGCCATGGGTGCTGTGATCTACATTTTCAGAGACGGACTCCAGGATTCCACCGCCGTGTCAAAGCCAAGACTTCCCTCTAAGATGACGATCTTCCTATAGACTATATGACCACAAAGCTGCTCTTCACGCCGCAAGAAAAAGGACGCAAATGTACTAGGGACAATGTTCCAAGACTTCGAAGGAATCCTTGGCAAAAG
>CP092868.1:89965505-89994229 GCA_030710605.1 Cordylochernes scorpioides
CACGTCAGATCCATATCAGTAACTACAATAATTGCAAGCTGTGGGTCACAGCTCCCATAGGGAAGGAGCAATGTAGCAAAGTTTCATTATTTTATTAACAGAGTATTATTTTTATTTTCATATTTTGCTAATCTGTAAACTTACCTCATTGCTTATATATTTTTTATTATTCATAGTTTGTTCTGGTCTTAAATAAATTGCTGTGTCATCCTTTAGTTTGTCTTTCCTAATTTTCAACTTGACAATATTTCAATTTATTAATTGTTCCCACAGAGTATGTGTGTGAGATCACAAGTAAACAAGCACTAACCGTTAGAAGATAAATTTATCTTTTGTTTACTATAAGTTTTTCTTTTATTTTTTTCTCTCTCTTGTAAATCAATAAAGATAATGTTTGATTAATATTTCTAGAATCAGATTCTTTAAAAAGTCTAAGCAAGGTCAACGTCTTTTATCCCTCAGTATCATATCGGAATGATTTTATAGTAACTTAGCTTAAGGATGCTAGTCATGTGTGAGGAAGCCATTTCTCTAAACTACCTTGAAACTATGGATTGTCTCTATTATCTTCGTCTAGGACTCACAAATTCATACCTTTGAATATTTCACAGCACTAATTCATGAGATTTTCGAACTGAGCAACCAACTTGTATGCGATAGTTTCGGATTATGGCTATCAACAGTACAAGTGTAATTGCCTAATATCCTACAGAAGGAGTTATGAAATCGACGAAAATAAGGTTTTTTGCCTTATTCGAGCAATTTCATAACTCTTCCCGTAAGATACGTCACGAAATCGAGTGAAAAATATAGTCTCACACATATTTTAATTTTTAGTTCTATAATGATGAAAATTTGTTGTTGTTGTTGTTGTCGTTTCCAATGAAGAGCCTTAGATGTTCCCATGCATCTTTATCACAGCAGTCGCAATGTCCACTATCTTGGGTGTGTAAAGCTACTGCTCTGGGTCTATGCCAATTTTCTGTTGTTGTTGTCGTGTCCAATGAAGAGCTTCAGATATCTCCATGCATATCTATCACAGCAGTTGCATTGTCCACTTTCTTGGGTGTGTAAAGCTGCTGTTCTGGGTCCATATCAATTTTATGCAAGGCTGCGAACATTGCTGGTCATGAGAATATGTGGGTAGGTGTTTGTTTCACACCGGGACAGTTGTTTTCATGTCCTGTAGGTTCTTGTGCCATCTAGATATATGTAGAATGCAGTTCTTTTCCAATGGTTCCAGTTGGGTAAGTAACGAGTGTATTTTCTGCGTGATTTTAGTATTGCCCTCCTGAATTGCTTCTAGTGCGGATGTAGAGTCACTGATAAAACTTTAATAAGGCATAGTGACTTTGTAGATATGTCTGAAAAAATATCAGCTTTATTATAAGAATGAATTATTAACAAACATAATATAGTAGTAATAACTTCAGAGGTTTCAAGACCTCATATAAAAAGGTTAGTGATATTTGGCTGTTTTCAAATTGAGGGTCGAATTCCTCCCAGATCTCTCATGTTTTTTTCAAAAAAAGTGTAAATTAGGTATTGGTTTAATTTGAATAGGTATTTAATAGCGTATATTTTTACAAAGGTGTAACTTTATCTATTCACCTACTTATTGATTTCATGTATTTTTTATTAAAAGTTTTAATGGAAAAGAGTTATGGTTCTCCTCCATCCTTATTCTTATATGCTGCTCGAGTGAATGTTCCTCAGACAGAACCTCTTTAATGCCCATTAAAAAGGACGCATCGATTCATGGGATTGATGCACGAGTGGCGAGGTTTTGAATAAAGTAGATTGGTGTGGCCAAACTGTTCAATGAAAATATGGTTACTTCTTAAATTTCATATAATTAAAAATACTATTGTATATATTCTATAATTACTGTTTCTGTTTTATCTGTAGGTATGATTGGGGTATATCTATTCTTCTAATACTACTATTTTTGTCCTCTATAGATGCCCTGCTCTTTAGAAATAATCTTGCATGTTTATCTTATATGTTTCTGTATAATATCTTGGAATTTTCAAAATCTGATATGTGTCCTTGTACATGGTCTACTAGGAGTGATAATGGGCTATTAATTTTTAAGGCTGCCTTGTGCTGATTGATTCTCTCTTTTAGTCTTTCCAGTTTCTCCAATGTAAGATTATGTACATGAATTGCATGGAATGCCGTATATGAGATTGGTTTGGGTTTCCTGTCTTAGGTTACGTTTAGTTGTTGGGTGACGGAAAATATCTTTTAAGTTTGGAGCGGATTGGTATCTAATATTCATATTATATCTTTTCAGAGTTCTGCCTATTCTTTCATTTCCATAACTCTAGGGCAGTGTAGACGAAAGGTTCTGAACTTGACTATTGTTTTTTGAAGACTTTATTTTAATATAAATATGTTTTTTTTATAAATTGTTTGGGATATATATTCAATGTATTTCAATTCCTTGAATAATAAATTTTGTTCTTTTACAATTATTTCCATATTTTGAGAACAGTGGGTGAGGATTCTTTTTGATATTGGTTTTATTACCGATATTTTATGGTTTATGGGATCAAAAGATTTGAAATTGAGATATGAACCTGGGTGGGTAGGTGTCCGGTATATATCTGTTTCTATATTATTGTTGGTCCTCGTCAGTTTTATATCTAACAAAGATAAGGTTCCATTTTCTTCTATTTCATATATATATATATTGTTGCACCAGGTTGCGGCTTGGCAAACTCTTCAATCTTGATTCTCTCCTTAGCCGGGTGTTTGCATCTTACCAGAAGGTGTCTCAACCATCCTACAAATTTATATAAGGGAATAATGAGATAACTCTACTTAAATAGCCTCCAGAATAATTTATTTATTTCTCACATCAAAGAGAGCAGTGAAGTCACCCAGTGCACTAAAATACAAATGGTGATTTTATATTACATATATTCTGTTTATAATATGTATATGTTTATTCTGTTTAATAAAATAAATAAATATGAAATATAAATTTGAAATCAAAATATATGAAAAATGATCTTACAAATTAAAATAAAATAGGTTAATTAGCCATGATGCAACACTTCCCCCTCTCCAGAGGTCGTCACGTCCTCGTTGGTGACTTCATCAATTCTTTCAAAATAGGGTTTGAGTCTTTAGACATGGACAATCAATGGGTCTTGGCCAGTATTATCTTTCGGCTCAATAAAGTAATTTACGTGGACAGCTTCTTTAATATTCGATATGGGCCAAAATATTTTCTCAATAGTTCACATTTTCCGATTTTCCTGACTGGTGTCCAAACTGACACTAAATGTCCTGGTTCATAGATTCTCTCATTGTGTTTTTATCATAGTTTCTTTTCATTCTTTCCTGAGTTTTCCCCGTGTTGTTAATGAATACCTGTCTCGTCCTTGCAATTTTATCTAAGTAATTTTCTATATATATTCGTCGTAATCGTCCATGTTACTGTCCGTTGAGATATTCTTGTCGACTAAGAGGGACATGGGTTCCCTCCCAAACAACAGGAAAATGGGATGTAGCCTGTGGTTTCTTGAATCGTTGTTTTGTACGCGTGGGTGAAAAAAGGGAGAATTTCGTCCCAGTTCTTCTGGTCTGTGTTCACATACATGCTGATCGTATTGATTAAAGTTCTATTTAGCCTTTCTGTTAGTCCGTTAGTCTGGGGATAGTAGTTCGTCGTAAAGCAGTGTTTAACTTTGCACATTTTCATAACCTCTTTCATCAAATTGCTAGTGAATTATGAACCTCTGTCGCTAATAAGAAATTTTGGGGCTCCATGACGAAAAATAATATGTTCGATTAAAAATGCAGAGACTTCATTCACTGTTGCTTCTGATACTGCCTTTGTTTCAGCATACTTGGTATAATAATCCGTCAACACAATTATCTATTTCCTTCTTCTTTTCGTTGATGGCAAGGGGCCAATAAAGTCAATTATGATTCTTTAAAAAGGATAGTTAGCTGGGGAAATAGGTTGTAGAAGTCCAGATGGCAACTGATTTGAACCTTTCCGACTTTGGCAAAGATGGAACGTCTTTACAAATTCGGAAACATCTTTCAGCATGGAAGGCCAATAGTTTCTATTCTTCAAGCGGTATGTGGTTCTTGCGACGCCCAGATGGCCATTCAGCATATGATTGCGGTATTCACTCATGATTTCCTTCCTTCTCTTCTTTGGCACTACCAGAAACCATGCCCTACCTTCAAGGCTTGGATTTTTCTTGTAGAGACACCCATTTTCTTCTTCAAAGTTCCGTGTTATTGAAGGTAGTTTCTTCTAAGGTTCTCCTCAATATTCTCAATAAAATCCTCCATTTCAATATTATTTGATTCAGAAATAGTTCTTTCATATTCTTCGTCCCATTCGTTTTTCCGGTAAGGGTCCTCTAGATAGACCATCAGCGTCCAGGTGTTTTTTTCCCGATTTGTGTATAATTTCGAAATTATATTCCTGAATCTTCAGTGCCCATCGTGCTAATCGATCGGTAGGATCTTTCAGATTTTCAAGCCAGAATAGTGCGTGATGATCAGTTACGGTTTTGAAATGCCTTCCATATAGGTAGAGTCGTAGCTTGGACATTGACCACAAAACAGCTAGACATTCCTTTTCAGTAGTCGAATAATTTTGTTCAGGTTTGCTCAATGATCGACTCAAATATGAGATCACCTTTTCTTTATCGCCGAACTTTTGGACTAATGTTGCACCCAGCCCTATGTTAGACGTGTCAGTATGAATATAAATAGTTGCATTCGGATCAAAGTGACCTAAGATCGGGGGATTTATCAATGCTACTTTAAGGGTTTGAAATGCTTTTTCTTGATTTTCTGTCCAGGTGAGAGGTATTTTCTTTTTATGAGACTGGTTAATGTGTCAGCAATTTTCGAAAAACCTTTGATAAATTTTATATAATATGAGCCCATTCCTAAAAATGATTGAATTTCATTTATCTTTTTGGCCGAGGAAAATCTCTAATAGCCTTGATATTATGCTCCGCCGGTTTTATAACATTTTGGATGGTTATATGGCCAAGAATCTCCAGTTCTTCGAAAGCAAATTGACACTTTTTGTTGTTCAATTTTAAATTAGCCACGCGAAAACATCTTAAGAAAGCTTCTATTCTTTTGAAATGTGTTGAAAAATCCGAGCTATATATGATTACGTCATCCAGATAACAGAGGCAAATTTGCCATCTTAGATTACCAAGCATATTTTCCATGTTCCTCTCAAACGTAGCAGGGGCATTGCATAGTTCGAAGAGTATAGGTTGATCTCATATAGGCCATGTGCTTTAGTGAAGGCTGTCATTTCTTTATATTTCTCCTCAACCTCTACTTGCCAATATCCTGATTTAAGGTGTATTGCTGAAAAGTATTTGGATCCTTGAAGTGTATCCAATACTTCATCAATTCTGGGAATTGGGTAAACATCCTTCACTGTTACATCATTCAATTTTCTGTAGTCAACGCAGAATCTGTACTTACCATCTCGCTTCTTGACCAATATTACGGAGAAGGACCATAAACTAGAGGATGGTCTAATTATGCTGTCTCTGAGCATTTCATCAATTTAATCTTTCCTGATTTCTCGCTCTTTAGCGCTCACCCTATACGGCTTGTGTTTGATCGGTTTCGCCCCTTCTGTATCAATCCGATGTTTCGCTAAGTTGGATCTTCCTAATCCTGACGAAAACAAATCCGCGTATTTTTTTCCAAAACTTGTTTCAACTGCTCCTTTTCCTTAGATGATAAATTTTAGTTTATCTGAAATTTAGGTTCTTCAGTCTCCTGTTCACTTTCTTCCATAAGATTCACTTTGGCTGGCTGGCTTTCAACGCAAAATGTTTTTTAAAAATATTTTTAATGGTTGAGGATAAGGGTTTGTTATCCAGATATATGTTTTCTTAATCGCAACATTTATTAAGCTTCTTTATAGTCGAAGTCCATTTGTTTGAAAAATTTATGGTTCTCCTCGATGATGTATTCGCCATCCTCTGCTTCTACAAATGCCTTAATCAATTTGATAGAAAGTTCTGGTATAATAGCATCTTTTGCACTTTTTATTTTCTTCTGTTGATATTTGATTACGTCACGATTTTTTGTCAAGTCATATTTGATTATTTCACACTGACAATCAATTTTTGCGTTCATTTTCTTATGAAAATCTCGTCCAAGTATAAATATTCGTAAATGCGTTCCCATTATCACAAATTGATGTGTAATTGCTTTGTAATCAAATTTTATATTTAAAACAATTTTCCTGCGATATCTAATTCTTTGCCATCGGGTCCGGAGCACATTTTATCAGGGTTTATTATTTTAAGACCTGTGTTAAGAACTGTACTAAGGTCGACCACTGAAAGATCGGCACCAGTATCAATCACAGCTTCGCAGATACCGATTCTATCCACGTTAATGTTCATTTTATATTTGGGGTTCAACCTTTTAATTCCATTTACGGTCGACTTTCTTTGATTGACGGACTCAGGCGCAATGCTTAGTTTAAATCTTCCAACGCGGCATATCTATTCCTTGTAGGGATATTCGAGTGCGTGCTATTACTTACGTCAGCCTAGAGCACAGGTCTCGACTTCTCAGTTCCATTATCCATTCGGATTTCTTCTTCGACTTTGTCTTGCGTAACTATGGGGTTCTCTTCCACAATTCTCACAAACCGGACTCTGCAGTACCGCGCTACGTGTTCTATCTTGTTACACTTGAAACATATTGGTGTAGTAGTCTCCCGGAATAGACAACATCTCTAACAACATGATAAGGCACACTAAACAATTTATAATAACTACAAAAATTATTGACCTTTATGTCTTAATTCCAACATTTCTAAAATATTTGAAAAAAATAATTAATAATAGAATAATAAAATATTATGAAGATTTTAATTTACTAAGTGATCGACAACATGGCTTTAGAAGATCGAAATCTACTATTACTGCACTAACTGAAATAATAAAAATTGCGTTAGAACATAAAACAAGAGAATATGCAGCAATAATTGCAGTGGATATTAGTGCAGCGTTTGATAATGCATGGTGGCCGGCCTTGATGAAAAGACTAGATGAAGATGGTGTGCAGGTTTCAATGATAAAACTTCTACAATCATACTTTGATAATAGAAGAATAAGATTTAGATATTCCTCAACTGAAATTAATAAGAAACTAAGTAAAGGATTTCCACAGGGAGGACAACTGTCTCCCACATTATGGAATATTCTTATTAATGAGATACTGAATAATAATCTGGATGATAACTGTGAAACAATAGGATATGCAGATGATATTACGTTAATATGTTGGAATAAAACTCCTGAACAACTAAGAAAGACAATAGATAACGTATTAAGAAAAATCAATGAGTGGTGTGAAAGTCGTAAATTAAAATTGTCAGATGAAAAAACAAAAATATTATATTTATATAAATGCAATAGCGATATAATAGTCTCAGGTAGCAAGTTAATTAAACCGGTTGAAGAACTTGAGATCCTAGGAGTGACTATTAAAAATCACCGAGTCAGAAGCAAACTGGACTTTACGCCTCACGTTAATGAAACGATCATAAAAGTAACTAGAGCTAGTGGATACCTATTTGGCCTGACAAAGAAAGCATGGGGTCTAGACTTTAGACGAAGACTGATACTGTATAAGACATTATATCGAAGTACAATTACATACGGTTATCCAATATGGTATCCATTCATAAACAAAAAGTCTAAGGACAAACTAAATTCTTTTCAATATAATATTTTAAAACATTGTATACAAGCCTACAGTACAACATCATCGGATTGTACACACATACTTGCGCAAGTCCCCAAACTAACTGAATATATTGAATCTAACATGCTGAAAACCGAAATAAATTACAATCGATTTGACTCTTCAAGTAGGAATATAATTTCTAATTATATAAGGGAAAAATTGCATAAATACTATGATAAGGCTAACACCATTTTCAAGTCCTTCTTTACTGATTCCCAAATACCCAAATATGTCAAGCCAAATTTTTACAACGTTCAATTTTTTCCTGGACACGGTAACTTTAGATCATATTTGTACAAGGTCAGAAAGACGGATTCGCCTAAATGCTCATGTGGTGCAGAAGAAGAAATTCCTGTACATATTCTAACGGACTGTCGACTTGTAGAGGACTTGAGAGTCAAAAATCAAATAAATATAAATTGTCTAAATCAAATAGTTAATAATAGATATATGTATATAAACTTTAATAGATTTTGTAGAATGTTTTTCAGTAATAGATAGCCTGGGCTGTAATAAATGGTGAATAGTTATATGCTGTAAATAGCTCTAAATTTCTGTTCTTAACTGTGATGTTCACTAATATTCATTATAGGGTAATTATATCGTTAACTAACTGACAAATACGTTAATAATTTCTATTATAATACCTAAAATCATATTAATAATAATTGTAAAAGCTCCCAAACTTGTGTATGCATGCAAATATCCAAGACGGATATCGCGTGCTTTGTAAATGATAATAAATAAAAAAATACATAAATCTGTTTATAATATATACATAGATGTTATATTAAAATATTATTTTATTTAAAAATTATATTTCATAGATTCAAATACTCTGCTAAATCGACCGCCAGAGGTCAAGCTTCCCCTATAAAAACTCATTGTTGTTGTTTCCCGATGGTCTTATTTTATTTCTTTATTTAATATTTTTTATTTATTTTATTTATTGTTTATTTTATTTTATTTACCTTATTTTATTCTTATTTTATTTTATTTATCTTATTATTTTATTTTTATTTTGGTTAGCAGCCCCATAAATAAAGATATTTTCTCTCTTTCCCGATGGTCGGCTCACACCTTTTGTACATTATGTAAATAATCTTTTGTTTTCCTTGTTTTACTCGCCTTAAGCCAGGCTGTACTTTTATCAAATTATGTTTTTATATATTCCTTAAGCTCAATTAAAGCTATTTCTAATCTTCATTATTTTAACTATTTTTATTTTCAAGATTTTAACCACGACTACATTAACATAGCATAATCCTTAAGATAACCAAAATCAACAGAAATCTTCTCTTTTTTTCTATATATATGTAGTAAACCCGATGTGGAATGTGCTGGGCAGTCGTGGTAGTGGGTGCGTGATGTGGGATTCCCGCACTGGGACAGCAAGAGACAGAGGCAGGTCTAGATGGTAACTTCAAGAGGAAGAGGTAGACCACGGATGAAGACTGTCGCGGATGCCCTAGCCGACCGTCTCACGGCGTCGCTCTGAAAACAACTACCTGAATAACTCTTTGTCCCATTTCTGGGCTCTTTATATAACTCTGGACGCCCGCATATGTGGCGATTCCTGATTGGCTACTGTAATCACGTCATTTTATGGCGCCAGGTTGTTTTTCGTCTGGCCTTTGTCGTCTCTGGTCTACCTCTTTCTTCTTTGTTTTATTGTCACTTCCATTGTTCGATACATATTTTAATATATAGATATGGGGTTATATAATAAATATCAGAAGAAGGTTGTGAACCATATAACTCAAAATATACTACAGAATGTGCCCCCGGTGATGAAGGTTTGGTTGGGGGAATGACATGTAATGAATGATAACCTAACAAACCTATTATATAAAAAAAAGAAATAATTTGCATACAAATTAGTTAAAATTATTAAAAAGTTACAAGTTAAACAGAGAAAGATGTTGTAATGGTGGTGTATCAATGAAATATAAAACAAGGTTATAAAAATAAAAAGGTTCAAAATGAATGATACAAGATTAAGGGAAAGTATATAATACAAAATGATAAATATGGTAAAATGATTCGTACAAGTAAAAATATCTTATTGCATAAAACATGAGCGGAGAAAAAGTTAGCTTATTGGTTGAACATATAATGTGACGCTAAGGTTGAAAAAGGGGAAAGCGGGTATCTGAGCATTTTTCTGCAAAGTTGTATCCCAAGCATTCTGCAATGCAATGCGAACTTGTTTAAGTGAGGCATTGTTTTCATTAACAGAAGGCCCAAGATACTCCGCCTGCATCATTAGCTCAGATAGTGAAAAGAAGTGGGAAGAGTGATGGGGTAAAAGGGAGAGGTAGAGGTAAGAGGGGTAAGAGGGATCCCTGTTGTCCATAATGATTGTGCCCGGTTGAATTATGAGAAAAAAAATGAAAAGTTGAAAAAAATGGTGAATTGATATGATGAGTCGGGCGATGAGAGAAAAAAAAAATAAAAACATCGCGCTGGATATCCTGAACTCATTATGGGGAATGGATATAACGAGGAAGGATTGTTCCAGTCGGATTAATCAATGAAAAAAAAAAAAAAAATGTTCGGCAAACTGGAATCCCTTGGAAGGTAGTTGGAGGTTTGAAGGATGTGGGAAAGGAGAGGTGGATGTAAGAGATTTATTGCTGTCATTTTGATTGTGTCCGGCTTGTGTGATGAAAAGAAATGTTGAAAAATGAAAAAATGATGAGCCGGACGATGAGAGGAAAAAATATAAAAATCTAACAGGGTCTCCTGAGCTCACTGTGGGGAAATGTACAGCGAGGAAGGGTCTTCTAGTTAGTTTAATCAATAAAAAAAAGAAAATGGCTGACGAACAATAAACTCTTGATGGATGTAAAAGGTTGGGAGGAAAGGTTCATGGGATAGAGTTAAGAGGTTGTAAGGGAAGCGTCAAAAAATAACATTTTGAAAATCTATTAAGAAAAATAAAAATGATAAATGTTTTACCTGTTTAAGAAATATTATAAATATTGTTAGTTGTAGGTTTTTTAAAAATGGTGCCTAAAATAGTTGAAGTTGTAAAATGCTAAGTCTAAAAATAAAAATATTAAAGGTAATAATATATAAAGGGTTGGTTGGTAGTTGAAGGCATTAATATAAAAATGATATTATCGATTAATAGTGAAATGTTTTATCCACATCTGTAAGTAAAAAAAAAAAAAAAACAAAGTCCAACACCACAAAACTAGGTAAACTGTAAGTCTATTTACAATAAATGAGAGAAAAGTTAGCAAACCTATTAAATGGTAAATAATTTGGGGCACAAATTAGTTACTAGAATAAAAATAAAGATAAAGGGGAGTAGTGGTGACACACTGATATAATATTATAAAACTACAAAAAATATATAAGAGGAGTACATAGGAAGGATAAATTTAAAGTAAACACACAAATAAGTTTAGAAAATACGATTCGAGTAATTAAAATATAATATGATTTTTTTTTTTTTTTGTAATATTGAAATTAATGAATTAAAATTTAAAAGTTGTTTAAAATAAAGTAAAAATTAATAAATGAGGGTGTACAAGATTATTGACGTCTTTAGTTTGGCCTACGGGGAGGCAATGTGCCCTATGTCGCTTTGGTCCGGTCTGAGAAGTTGGTCTTTGCCAGATCTTCCCGATTATATTATGTGAGACCAGACGGGGAGCGATCTTGATCCCTAAAATGATGTCATGGAAGATGGGACTTTCTAGGTACATGTAGTATGTAGTGCATGTTTTAGGCGCTTAAAAAGATTGCAGAGCGTTTTATGCGGTTAGTCTGCAAAATTTTTAGGTGAGCCTACCCAAACGCCGGCTTGTTACGTTTGGGGAAAAACAATTAATATTAATTTAACAGATCTTTTCTCCAATGCGTTACACATGGATAACTGAGATGTGAGAAAAAGAAAAGTTAGTCTTTTTTTTTTTTTTCCTAACGAGGGAGCCGGTAATGTAATGCATGTTCGTATTAAGCGTACCTAAAAGTCCTATAATTGAAGGATTGGTAGGCAGGAGTGTTGAAGATTGGAATATTGTCGTGGCGATGGGAATTAAAATTGATGTGAACAATCTATAAAAGTGTGAGATAAAAATGTATGTTTTAATAGGTAGGCAGGCAGGCGCCAAATTGGCGCGAGAAAGTCGAGCTCGTGCAGCCTTGTGTAAGCAAAACCGAACACCGCGGTGGCGAGCGTTGTGTTTTGTTTTGATAGGAGGGTAATAGGATAACTATTTATGTAACATGGATTGTTTGCCAGTCTGTGGCATCTGTGTACCAAATGTTCTTCTAATCGAGTTAATATTGCGAATATTTTTATCAATAGATCAGGATATATGAGGGAGGGTCGGTGCTTAAGTAATTCAGAACCAAGGGGTTGGTGTAGAGGCATATAAAGAGAATAGGTTTTGTGAGACTTTCAGGACCTAGATTTTCGCTAATTTTATGAGAATAGTTGGGGGGACAAATGATTAAAAGGTTCGGAAAACCGATGAGCTATACTTTTTTCTATTGGACTAAACAAGTTGGGGTCTATATGTCGGAAAGGATCTAATATTCTATTTATTTTTACGGATTCTAATTTGGGTGGTGAAATATAAAGGACCTCTTCATTATAATATTGTAATTTATTTACATGTACAGTATCGCTATCGTTACCTGTGATCCTATTGGGTCTATTTATACGTACCACATTATCAGAAATTATTTCAATAATTTTATATGGGCCGGTAAAGTAAGGTACTAACTTACCGCTATTTGGATGATGATACGCCTTTACCAATACCAAATCTCCTGTATCAAAGTGTGGATTTTTATGTTTGTTATCATATTTAAGTTTCTCTTTGTCGTGTCTGTCATTTGTACGTTGTATGGCAAGTTTCCTACTTTCTATTATACTGGGATAGGGGTTTAGGTGGTTATTTAAGTCTGAGGGGATTATATTATACATTAAAAATACGGGGGGAAATCCAGTTATCGTATGGGGGGTATCGTTATATTTATTAGTTACTATCTTAATTAACTTAGTCCAGGAGGTTCCTGGATTCTCTAAGTTCAGTAACCTCAGCTTCCCGGTGAGTGTCGCGTTAAGACGCTCGCATAAACCGTTAGCTTGAGGGTTATTTGCAGTGGTTAGTAGAGGTTGTATCCCGTTCTTTATTAAGAATCTCCTGAACTTTGGGGAAGTAAAAGCAGGTGCTCGATCCGAAAGAAGGCGTTTTGGGCGGCCACACTGCAATACCTTTTTGAGACACTGAATGTATGTGATTATATTAGTTGACTTACTGGGGAAGGTCCATGTATACCGACTTAGGTGATCTACAATTACGTGTAAGTATGACTTAGAATTACCGTATTTAGAAAAACCTGAAATAGTGTCTATAGATAATATATCGTAGGGTTGTAAAGCTATAGGGGGGCGTTCTAATCTACCATATAATGGACCCTTCGGTTTCTTTATAAGTTGGCATGTGGGGCAGGACCTATTATACTTAACTATAGATTTGGTCATTCCACACCAGGTATACTGTGTGGAGATGAGCCTAATCATTTGGGATACACCAGGATGGTTATATTCTAAATGTACTTTATTAATTAGCGTATGTTGTAAAGAAGGGGGAACTATAATCTTGACAATACCTTTACGTTTGATTGTATGGAGGCCATCTATATTCGTTTTTATAAGTGTAGATGGAGGTAATTGGGGTTGCTTTTCTATTATTTGGGTGGTCGTGAGAAAACCACATAAAGGATTGCGGGACAGTAGGTCTGCCTCGTACTGCGTTTTACCTTTTATATATTTTATATCGTATTCGTATGCGGACATCTTTAAGCTCCACCTAAAAAGTCTACCTGTTGGGTTTTTTATGGTTTTTAACCATTGTAATGCATGGTGGTCCGTAAAAATTGTGAACCTTACACCTGCGAGATAGATGCGGAATTTTTCCACACTATCTATCACAGCAAGGCATTCCAACTCTGTGATGGTATAATTTTTCTCGTGGGGTCGGAGTGTTCTGCTGTAATATTGCACGGGGTGTAGAGTGCCGTCGGGATGTTGTTGTTTTAGGATGCCAGCTATTCCCTGAAGTGAGGCATCACAGAATAGCTGACAGGGTAATCCTTCTTTAAAGAGGTGTAGTACCGGTTTTGTGGTGAGACATTCCTTTAGAGTGTCAAATGAATGTTGACATTTTGCATCCCAGTGCCATGATGTACCTTTCTTAAGTAGATTATTGAGGGGGTTCCTAATGCGGGCGTGATCTTTTATAAATTTATTATATACATTGATGGAGCCTAAGAATGATTGGAGGGATTTAACGCTAGTGGGGACCTTAATGGCATTAATTACATCTAAATTTTTTACTAATGGAGTGTATGTGCCTGATGATATGGTATAGCCTAAAAATTCTATTGTAGTTTTAAAGAAGTCACACTTAATATAATTTAATCTAAAATTTTCCCTATTACACATCTCAAAAAATTGCTGTAAGTGATCTAAATGTTCTTCTATGGAATTTGAAAAGATAATGAAATCGTCGAAATAATGTGCTATAAAACCTAACCTATTTCTTTGCAATATCTGACTGACTGCTCGCTCATACACCTGGGGTCCTATTTTAATCCCGTATGGTAATCTTTTGAAATTATACTGACCCTCTAACGTGACAAAAGATAATAAATTCCTATCAGGGGGACTTATTTCGATGGACCAGTATGCTGATGAAAAATCGGCGCGGGAGTAAATTTTGGCGTTGGCTAATTTATCTAAGATATTCTCTATGAGCGGAAGGGGGTGAACATCGGGGAAAATTATTTCATTCAGGCGGCGGTAGTCTACGCAAAATCGTTTTGTCTTATCCCTTTTGGTAACTAAAGTAACGGGGGATGAATAGGGGGAGAAAGAAGGTTCTATAATATCATATTCTAGCATTTTCCCTACTTGTTCTTGTATTTCACGTTGATCTGAAAGAGATGTACGATACGGTCTGAGTGCAATTATTTTGTCTGAATTTGTCCTAATATTGATAGGGGGGATTTTCAATTTTGGGATGTTATATTTGTTAGTAGAAAAAATATTTGAGTAATTCTTAATAATATTCATAAAAGTTAAAGGGATATCAGTCCTAACACATAAATTACAAGAATCATTAAAAATTTTACATTGATGTTCAGAGGGATATAGTGGGGGTAATAAATATAAATGGGGAAGATGAACTAAAGTTTGGCTGGGTGCATTTTTGTCACAATTGGTAGAGGTCTTGTTCAAAGTAATGGGACATGGTATAGGATGGATATTTTCCCCTTGCAATAATGGAGAATGTGAATTAGGCATGTTTTTAAAATGACCCATATTGGGCGAATTGTGGTTACTCTCTCCATTATTACATGGGGTTACATAGGTTATATGGTACCATTTCTTAGACAAAGGAGCATCACATTGATAAATAGAATGATTATATAAATTTAAGGTCAAACAAAATTGACTAATGGAATTTAATGACAGTATACCAAAAGGTAATAAATTATCTATTATATAAAATTTAATTGATTTTGTAATTTTTCCTATGGTAGTGGTCAAAAATGTATATCCTATCGAATTTATTTGAGTAGATATGGAATTGATTAATATATGGCATGGATATAATTTTAAAGGATTAGATAAGTTTTTACTAAGATGGTTAAAAATATTTAAATTAATTATGTTAATAGAGGCTCCTGTGTCTAAGAGGAATGGGCAATAACAATTATTAAAAATTTTAGGTTTACATAGAATATTGGATAGTTTAGGGACGAAAACTGGAGTTTTCGTTACTTTGTGGGGTGCGAGAAGACCTGGGGGCCGGCACGGGAAGGTTGTGGGCGCCATTTTGTTCAGGTGGAAAATAGTGCGCCGTAGGTTGGTTGTGATAGGCCTGCTGCCTGTAGGGTCGCCTGTTCATGGAACATTCATTGTTCCAGTGGTCACCTTGGCAGTATTTGCATGGTGAGGGTGGTTTCCTGGCACTAGAAGGGTATCTTGGGGTACTGTCTGTTGAAAAATGATTGTAGTTCCTTCCTCTAGAAGGGGTTCCGGTATTACGGTGAAAAGCACTGGTGTTGGTAACACCTTGAAATTGTTCGGATGAAGTAGGGAGTGAATTTGTACCTTTTATTCTATTCATGGTAGTGTACCATTCGGTAAGGGTTTTAGGGGCTATGGCCCTCATGAGACGCTGATCATTGGCCTGGAGGCCTTCCGTTAATGCCTCTACTATGATGGGGTTGGTTAGGCCCAGTTGTAGTCCCATTGCTATTTTTTGACGATAATATTCTCCTAATTGGATTTGATTATTTAATTTAAACGTTAAGAATTTGGTGAAGGTGACCTCGGATTTTCCGGGGTAGAGGTCTATCAGAGTTTGTTTTGCCTGACTGTATGGCAGAGAGGCCAGATTTAGTTCGTTATAGAGGGAGAGGGGCTCACCTTTGAGCAGTGTGCGGAGCCGGGCTTGCAGCGTGGCGTCATCTTGCGGTCCCTCGCTCGTCCGCTCGAGCTGTTGGATGAAGTTGTTTGCCGCGTAGGATCCGTCGAAAGGGGGAATGAGGGCTTCCTCCGCACGAGGCATGGCTAGGCCCCGAATGGCGTCTGTTAGGCGGCTTACTAGTTCGTCGCAGTGGGGCTGCATGTTGGTGAGGGCATCCGCGAAGTACTCGTCTTCGGCCTCTGTCATCCTCTGCAGGTTGCCGTCCTCAGTCATCCTGTCGACTTCAACGGGGTCTGTAGTAAACCCGATGTGGAATGTGCTGGGCAGTCGTGGTAGTGGGTGCGTGATGTGGGATTCCCGCACTGGGACAGCAAGAGACAGAGGCAGGTCTAGATGGTAACTTCAAGAGGAAGAGGTAGACCACGGATGAAGACTGTCGCGGATGCCCTAGCCGACCGTCTCACGGCGTCGCTCTGAAAACAACTACCTGAATAACTCTTTGTCCCATTTCTGGGCTCTTTATATAACTCTGGACGCCCGCATATGTGGCGATTCCTGATTGGCTACTGTAATCACGTCATTTTATGGCGCCAGGTTGTTTTTCGTCTGGCCTTTGTCGTCTCTGGTCTACCTCTTTCTTCTTTGTTTTATTGTCACTTCCATTGTTCGATACATATTTTAATATATAGATATGGGGTTATATAATAAATATCAGAAGAAGGTTGTGAACCATATAACTCAAAATATACTACATATATACAAAGAGGGATCAATAAATAAGGTGAATTATCTTATTTCTTAAATATTAAAAAAGCAAAAATTATTTAAACCACAGAATATTAAAATATGACATCGAGAGACTATTTAAGGTGTTCTGTACTTTTTTCCCACGCGAGGCGCGAGACTTATAAATAAACTAAAATGGAAGCTCCCTTGAAGGATTGCACAACGTTTGAACAACGTGCAGTTATTCGTTTCTTGAATGCAGAAGGTATTCAAACATCTAAAATATGCCAAAGAATGAAAAATATCTATGGTGAGTCTTGTTTGTCTCAAATAAACATTTATAAATGGGTTAACGAGTTCAAAAATGGACGAATTACATGTTCCTCAGGTCTCAACGTTCGGACGGTAAAGTTTTGTTAACAATTTTTTGGGATGTTGATGGACCAATCTGGATTTTTTATCCTCAAGACAACGTATGAACAGCGACCTTTATTGTGACATTCTTGTAAATAAGCTAAAGCCCGGTATAAGAAACAAAAGAAGAGGGAAGCTTAGTAAAGGTGTTCACTTCCTTCATGATAATGCAAGGCCTCATACATTATGTAAAACTGTATCTACAATCATTAAATTAGGTTTTGAAGTTTTAGAACACATCCTGAATATAGTCCAGACCTAGCCCCCTCTGACTATTTCCTTTTTGGACTACTAAAGAAGGAGTTAAAGGGAAAGCGATTTGATTTGGATGAAGATGTCCAGAAAGTGGTGCAAGATTTTTTTCACACGCTTCTTAAGAGTGCCTATAAAGAGGGTATTTACAAGTTGCCAGAATGATGGAGACCATGTATAGAAAGCCAAGGTGATTATTTTGAATAAATCAAGTCCTAATTTCTAATATTGTTCTTAATTTTTAAAATAAATTATAATTCACCTTATTTATTGATCCCACCTTGTATATATATATATATGTCATAATTTATACATAACTGGATGCAAACCCGCCCCAATATGTATGCAATGTATGTTTTAAAAGATTTTAATAAAGACAAGGCTTAAGAAATCTGGGAGAGAAAGGCCAAGAGAGGAAGCAATCATTAGCAGGTTTTATTATCCAGGAACTCATAAAACTGGGTTCAAGAACCTAGTATTTCCTGGGTCAGGTCAGGACAAGTCCAGAACAAAAGGACATCAAAGGCCCAATCAGAGGATAGGAACATTAGTTAGGAACCAATGGGAATCGAGCACCCCTGGAAATCCATCCAATGAGAGCCCGGAAGAGCTTTCGTCTTAAATCGGGAACGAAGTATAGGCAGTCAGGATATCGCCGCGGTGGAGACCAGTTTGGAGCCAACCCCATCTTCTCCACCATCAGATAAGTCAATCCTCAATCATGTGAATAGATAGTCAATAGCCAACTCAAACCAATAACTTCAACTCCTTTTCTCCCTAGATTGCTAGCCTTTTTCCAACCCAAATTCTGTGTTTTCTCGTTATTTTCCCTTGTGGATACCTTACCAACTCAGCCAACCCGACTGCGCCCACCACAAACAATCAACTCAGCCAACTTCAAAAAGTAATTCGTAACGAACATCACAGTGAGTCGACAGGATAAAATGGAAAGTGACCAGGAAACAGAAGTCAAAAATAGCGGTGACCTATCGAGAGAGGAGGCGACCGGAGGGGGGGTAACTGGCCCCCTAGCGGACGTTATCGGACAGTTAGCTGCAGCGCTTGCCCAAGGGAGGTCGTCCGACCTCCCAGGGGCGGCACTCCCGCCCTCGATGGATCCTACAGCTCCCGCCAATTCTTCCAGGCCTTCGACCGAAAGATGGATGACACCCACGTAGAAAACCCCGAAAAACTACTCCGGCTGCCAAACTACCTGACGCGCCAACCCCTGGAACTATTCAGGAAACTCCGGCTGGCCACCCAGAGCTATTTCCAGGTGAGGCAAATCCTCTTGGATCTCTATCCGGAATCCAGCGAAGCGTCCTTCGCGAAATACTTCGCCATGAAGCTTGCGGGACAAGCGGACCTGGAGACGTACTACCGGGAGAAAACCGCCATGGGTTTACAACTGGGACTCCCACAGGAGGTGATCCTCGAGACGCTGACGGAGGGGTTGCCGTTCTCCGACCAGCGCCTGATCCGCGTGGTACCTCCTGAGAGCCTAGGAGAGTTGTTCCGACTGGCACAGCGGATCCACGGGCCCAACATATCAACGACACGACACCGCGAGGAACAACCGCCCACCATGTCGGGTCCATACCCCAGCACACCCCGACGAACAGGTGCATGCACTGCACCTACTCCGCCGTCAAACTGTAAGTTCTGCGGCGCTCGTCACTGGCACAGCGAATGCCGGCATAGACCAGCCCCAACACCACACGCAAACGCAAGGGCAGTGCAAAGAGCCCAAAATATACACACGAGTGCGCGGACAGTGCAAACGGTCCCGACACAACAACACGCCCAGCGTTCCACGCCCCCCCACGCCGAAGACGCACAAGCAGCGGAGGCCTTTCGAAAATGAGGAGGTAAGAAGGCCCCAACCCTTTACCGTCACCCAGTTGACGATGAAACTTTTTCTAACCTCTGAACTGCCCTCTCCATTCCTAATTGATACAAGCGCAAGTTTGAATATAGTGCCATATAACCTATATAAAATGTTAAAAACTAAACTTCCTAATTTAAAATTAAAAGAACAGTCTATAGACCTACAGGCTATAAATGTTCTTATAACAACAATAGGTAAAATAATCCTCCCTCTAACAATAGGTAAATTAACTAGAAAAGAAAATTTCCACGTGGTGGAAGCACCTCTGCCATTTGGAATTCTCAGCATAAATACCCTCCGTAATTTTGAATTAACATTAGATTTCAACCAAGGCACTATATTCCAACTTGGCGCTACATTGTCTACCCCTACCTACCATTTCAACCATGTACCCAATGAATGCACGTATTGGGAATGCCGTGCGATATCGCAAAAGACCAACAATACATCCAAACCTTCCGCACATGGCACCCACTGCGTGCATCCATTGACCAAAACCCGATCACCCCCATACCAATCTGGTCACGCGCGCGCACGACACAATTTTTTCACCAAGGCCAATTACCTTTTTTATATACCCTCAAATAACAAGGCCACAACGGCTTCAACTTGCAACCGCAATGCACAAAACATGTCCATACAGCAGGACAGCTCACGCACCGAGCACATAAGTGACCACACGTCGTCACACAACGGTCACACGCACAACCCGTGCAACAAACGCGACACTCACACTAAAACCCAACAATTTTCTGCCCCATACACCTGCTACAATGCGATACACAACCCTCACTATCCACCTCACTTCACCACACTTTTACAAAGATACAACCACATTTTTATCCAAAACAAATTCAGCGTACCATGCTTAAAAATCCCACAAGTAAAAATCCCCACGAACTCCGTCAAAATAGTCACCATACGTCCATATCGTGTTCCGATATGTGACCAACATGAAATCCGCAACCAGGTACAACAGATGCTGGAAAATGGTATTATCGAGCAGTCTTTTTCACCTTTCTCTAGCCCGGTCACTCTCGTCACCAAGCGCGACAAGACCAAAAGGTTTTATATTGACTATAGAAAGGTGAACGAGCTAATCAGCTCTGATGTCCATCTCCTCCCTAGGATCGAGGATATACTCGACCGTCTCGCGCGGGCCAAGTATTTCTCCACGGCCTACATATCCTCCGCGTATTGGCAGGTTCCAATACACCCCGATTCTCGACCACTGTTGGCCTTTGTCACGCTCGAAGGGTTATATCAGCCCACTCGATTACCTTTCGGGTTAAAAACCAGCCCTCAGATCTACGAAAGAGCCATGAGTCAGGTCCTACAGAGACACGGACTTGACTGTGTGGCACATTATTTTGATGACTTCATCGTTTTTTCCAACACACTGGAGGAACATCAAAACCACCTGCGACAATTTTTCACCTTTTGCGAGGTAGAGAAGTTACAACTTAACTTCGCAAAATGCGAATTTTTTAAACAGTCCATAAATTTCCTAGGCTACACCATCACAGCTGGTACAACCACACCACTCACACGCAACACAGACATCATCCACGCCATCAAACAATCACACAACCGCAAAACACTACAATCCTTTCTAGGCGCTGTGAACGTCTATAACAAATTCATCCCGGAGTACGCCCGCTTGCGGGCACCACTTAACAACCTTCTCAAAAAGGATATCATGTGGGTCTGGGATGAAGATTGCCAAAAGGCGTTCATTAACCCGAAAGAGGGCCTCACACAACACCCCATCTTACACCTTTACAAAGAGGGCCTGCCATGCCAGGTGTATTGTGACGCATCCACCCTCGGTATAGCAGGCATCCTCAAACAGGTTCACCCTGATGGGAAAGTATATCCAGTCCAGTATTTCAGCCGCACTCTGCGCTCTCACGAGCAAAACTATTCCATCTCGGAACTTGAGTGCTTAGCAATCGTTGAGAGTGTGGAGAAGTTTCGCATTTATTTGATGGGCAGAAAATTTACTATATTTTCTGACCATCACGCATTGCAGTGGCTGAAGACAATCAAAACCCGTCAGGCAGATTGTTTCGGTGGAGTTTACGGCTGTCGAATTACGAGTATGAGGTCCGCTACATAAAAGGAAAACAACAATATGAGGCAGATCTCTTATCCCGTAATCCGTTCTGTGGGTTCTTAGACGCCTCCCTTATTAAGACCCAGCAGCCTTCTCCATCGGGATATTCTAGCCTGAGAAAGGCCAAAAGAGGAAGCAATCATTAGCAGGTTTTATAAGTATTTTATAATTGATATACTGTTGAAATATTTTACTTGTCTGATACTAAATTTGTTTTTAATATATTCCATGTTTAAATTTTTAACATCTTCTATGAAATTTTCTAATATATTATTTATTCTATAAAATCTTAGAAACTGACCAAAATATATACCTTTACAGCAATTTAATGATATATTAGAATTCATATTACAGTATTTTATAATATTGAAATTATAATTACTTTTTTTATTATAAATTTTAATAGCATTATTTGTAAGGTCTATATTTAGGTCTAAAAAGTTAACTTTTTTGTTTCTATAAATTTTTTCATTGTTCTTAAGTTTTAAGTATTTAGGATATATTTTAGGTATTAAGTTTTTGAACTGTGGATTA
Organism: Cordylochernes scorpioides; assembly: GCA_030710605.1. Taxonomy (NCBI): domain Eukaryota; kingdom Metazoa; phylum Arthropoda; class Arachnida; order Pseudoscorpiones; family Chernetidae; genus Cordylochernes; species Cordylochernes scorpioides. The sequence goes on from CP092868.1 coordinate 89,987,674, forward strand.
TTAAATATTATGATGTCATCTACATAACGGAACATTTGCCAATTAACATTATTTTGTAGAAAGTATTCTCTTTCGTACCAGAATAATATTAGGTTTGCTAATAAAGGACTTGAAGAAGTTCCCATGGGAACGCCTTCTGATTGAATATATATTTTATTTTTAAATTCTATATAGTTAAAATTTAAAAATGTTTCCAGTAGAGTTTTTGCTGTTTTAAGATCTAATTTAATTGTTTTATATCTGTTATGAATAATTTTAATGTGGAAAGTTTTGTTATTAATGATTTCGTTAAATAAATATTGGTTATTTTATTATTTAGATCTCTTAAATTTATTTTAGAATATAGGTCCTCAAAGTCAAATGTGTGTCCTGTTTCAATGTTTGTCAAATTGTTCATTAAATAGTTAATGATTTTTTTATTTGAGTCGATAAATTTATAATTATATTTATTAGTTAATTTATTTATAATAAATTGTAGTGTTGAAGCTAATTGTATATCAATGTTTTTTATAACTGAATTTATACCAGATGTGATTGTTCTGAAAGAAATAGGTTTTTTTGTGTAGTTTAGGAATTATATAGAACTTTGGTATGTTTGGATTTTTGTAGTGATTATAAATTTTTAGTGAATTTTCAACGTTTTTGATGTCTTTTATTTTTGTGGCTGTAGTTCTAGCAAAAGTGTATTTATGATTATTATCAATTTCCTTTTTTAGTATATCGTGGTATAGATTTTTACAAATTATAGATAAGTTATTGGAACATTTATCTATAGGAGTGATAATAAAGTCCTTCTGTAAATTAATTATATTTTCTTTAAAAGAAGGAATATCTGAATTAGGTTTTGTGTATTTAAGTGTATTATTATAATAATTTATAATTTCCTTTTTAATATTATGTTTCCATTCCAGAAAAGTAAATTCTGGAATACTGTATTTTATACTAGTTTTATTTATGAAAATATCTATATCTTTTAATATAGATTTAATTGTATTATTATAATTGTGTTTAATTTGAGGTATATATTTATACCCTTTATTTAAAATATCCTGATATTCTGGATTTAAAAAAGAAAAATTGCTAGTTAATATATGACCTGAGAACTTATATCAATCAATATAGTTGTTGCAATTACATTTTATTTTTTTTTAAATTTGCCAAATTATTAATAAATTGGTTATAATTGCAAACTAAATTACCTATATTTTTGTTGTATCTCCAGATTGTTTTGAAATTTAAAATTTTTATAGGGAAAAGATTATTGATGTTTTGGTTATTAAAAATATCATTAAATTTAATATGATTAAATAAATTGTTATTAAATTTAATGATAATATTAATGTTATTAGTAGATTGTTTAATTTTTCTGTATTTAAAGATGTCATGTGTGATATCTATTAATCTGTTAGTCAGATTATGAATTTTAATATATTCTATAAGTTTGATAAATTTATTATTATTTAGTTTAAATAATGTTTTAATAAATTTATCGACGAAGTTGTTAGTGTACATTTGTTTAGGGTCCAGTAATTCTTCAAATTCAATGTAACCTAATTTATTGGTAGTTTTACCTCTAGTTTTATTAGGTTTAGTTTTAAATTCATTTTTTTTGTATTTGCAGCTGATTTCATAAGTTGAAATTTCTTCTGTTTGTGGTTTGTATGTGTAGTTTAATTCGTCATTAAGTCCATAAGGGAATAATGTGTTGTGTTTATAAATGTAGTTGTTTTCTAATAATAGTCGTTGTTTTTTGTTTTGACATATGTCTAGTATTTCTATCTTAAAGTTGTTAAAAGTATGTAATTGATTGTGTTCTTTCATATATATATTACCAATTGATTTTTTAGCGTGGTTTCTATGTAGGTTTATTCGAATATTTAATGGATTACACGTTTGTCCTATATATGATAGTTGACAAATTTGGCATGTTAATTTATAAATAGTATTTACTAATTTACAACTAGTCGTTTGAAATGTGTCATGGTTCTTGAGAGAGGGACAAGTTTGACAATTCTTTCTTAGGCAATTCTTAGCGAGTTTAAATTAACATAAAAGAGGTGCTAACCCTAATATGTTTGTAGTTTTTTTTAATTTTTTAGTTTGTTATTCTTATGAAATTTTTTTTTTTAAATATATTTTTCTTAATTGTTTTTGTGGTGATTAAATTTGTAATAAAATGAATAATTAATCTATAAAAATATAGATATTACTGTTTGTTATCTGTTATATTTTTAAGAATAACTAATAAAAAACATCTTTAAACTAACTAAACACTGAAAAAAACAAAAGTTCTGAAGTTATTTTTTCTAAAATTACTTTCATAATTTACTTTTTCATAATCAAAAAATAAAAGATAATCAAAATCTGTATGGAGTTTTATTTATATTAGAATATCTAATATATAATTAAATTTGTATATTATATTATATATAAAAATATATCAGAGCAAGCTCATATGAATTAATATAGTGTAAAAACTATATAACAAAAATATAACAGTGATTCCACATTTAAAACTCAAGGAGCAAACTGATAAAAATGATAAATCATATCAAGTAGATTTGGTTAGATTAGCAAGCTAGAGCTAAATTAATTATAACAATAAATAGTTGTATAGTTTTATATTTAAGTTTTGTATTAAAATTATCTTCATTATTTTGATTATTTAAATTCAAATTATAAAATTTGTAGATTGTTATTATTTAGTATAGATAGAGAGAAAAAAAAGTCCTTTACTTCTAAAACATCATCTAGTTAATTATATATTTATAATTAATAACAATAAAATTTAACAACGTAACGTCTTTTGCATCGGCTTTTACACGTCATTTAGACATACTCTAACCTATATATAGAATAATAGAAGTGAGAATATATATAATATTATAAATTTTAGTAGTTAGAGAAAAGAGAGAAAGACAGAACCATGCACTTTTAATCAAACTAATAATAAGATAACAAAAAGTTTTGTAAAGAAGGTAGATAAGATTGTTAGTATATATAAATATATATTTTTATAATTTTATATTTTATCCTATTTTTTTTAAAATGATTTTTTAATTTTTTTTATTTTAAAATATGAATATAAATAGTTGTATTTAGTAATATATCTATACTATGAATTAACTTTTGTTATAAGTTTGGTTATTATGTTTTGAAACCCTAATGGTAGACCAGACATATACAAAAAAAATTTAATTGGAATAATTATTGGAAAAAGAGATCTGCTGGACCGAGAATTCTCAAATAGAAGACCAGCGACATTTCATCCCTTCTCTATTATGTCATAGATCTCTTTTCAACCGGAATTTATGTGTTAATATAAAGTTACTTCAGTGAAACATTTATATGAACAGATATAACAAATATAAGTGTTAACAAATTCCAACTGTGAACCTACCTCGTCCGCGACGCCTTCAACTGTAAACATCTATTTCTGGATGACACATGTTGTGGGGGGGGGGGCAAAATTAGACCGCTTATTCTGAAGTTTTAGAACAACAAGACATCCAAAGAAGAAAGAAAAGATAGTTAAGGGAAGAAATCCAAACTTTATAATCTTTACAGCCAGTTATATTAATATAACTGATTCAACACTTATTCATCTTTCAATATTTCTTTAAAAAGGCAAATTATTAGAGTTTAATAAAGCTATTAATTGTGAAAATTCACTTTTATTTAATTTCCATTTTCCTCCCCAGAAATTGGAGATTAAACAAAATGAACTCTATACAATATTACTTTAAAAATCTTGTGAAAAAATCTTCAAATCAGCTATTTAAATTAAGTTTAACTAATTGTTAAAGATTATAAATTTGTATTAGTTATTATTGAGAGAAATTATAGAAAGTTGATTTAATAAATGGATACTTCCATTTATTTTTTTAAAAGTATTTTATAATTGATATACTGTTGAAATATTTTACTTGTCTGATACTAAATTTGTTTTTAATAAATTCCATGTTTAAATTTTTAACATCTTCTATGAAATTTTCTAATATATTATTTATTCTATAAAATCTTAGAAACTGACCAAAATATATACCTTTACCTCAATTTAATGATATATTAGAATTCATGTTACAGTATTTTATAATATTGAAATTATAATTACTTTTTTATTATAAATTTTAATAGCATTATTTGTAAGGTCTATATTTAGGTCTAAAAAGTTAACTTTTTTGTTTCTATAAATTTTTTCATTGTTCTTAAGTTTCAAGTATTTAGGATATATTTTAGGTATTAAGTTTTTGAACTGTGGATTATTAAATATTATGATGTCATCTACATAACGGAACATTTGCCAATTAACATTATTTTGTAGAAAGTATTCTCTTTCGTACCAGAATAATATTAGGTTTGCTAATAAAGGACTTGAAGAAGTTTCCATGGGAACGCCTTCTGATTGAATATATATTTTATTTTTAAATTCTATATAGTTAAAATTTAAAAATGTTTCCAGTAGAGTTTTTGCTGTTTTAAGATCTAATTTAATTGTTTTATATCTGTTATGAATAATTTTAATGTGGAAAGTTTTGTCATTAATGATTTCGTTAAATAAATATTGGTTATTTTATTATTTAGATCTCTTAAATTTATTTTAGAATATAGGTCCTCAAAGTTAAATGTGTGTCCTGTTTCAATGTTTGTCAAATTGTTCATTATATAGTTAATGATTTTTTTTATTTGAGTCGATAAATTTATAATTATATTTATTAGTTAATTTATTTATAATAAATTGTAGTGTTGAAGCTAATTGTATATCAATGTTTTTTATAACTGAATTTATACCAGATGTGATTGTTCTGAAAGAAATAGGTTTTTTGTGTAGTTTAGGAATTATATAGAACTTTGGTATGTTTGGATTTTTGTAGTGATTATAAATTTTTAGTGAATTTTCAACGTTTTTGATGTCCTTTTTTATTTTTGTGGCTGTAGTTCTAGCAAAAGTGTATTTATGATTATTATCAATTTCCTTTTTTAGTATATCGTGGTATAGATTTTTACAAATTATAGATAAGTTATTGGAACATTTATCTATAGGAGTGATAATAAAGTCCTTCTGTAAATTAATTATATTTTCTTTAAAAGAAGGAATATCTGAATTAGGTTTTGTGTATTTAAGTGTATTATTATAATAATTTATAATTTCCTTTTTAATATTATGTTTCCATTCCAGAAAAGTAAATTCTGGAATACTGTATTTTATACTAGTTTTATTTATGAAAATATCTATATCTTTTAATATAGATTTAATTGTATTATTATAATTGTGTTTAATTTGAGGTATATATTTATACCCTTTATTTAAAATATCCTGATATTCTGGATTTAAAAAAGAAAAATTGCTAGTTAATATATGACCTGAGAACTTATATCAATCAATATAGTTGTTGCAATTACATTTTATTTTTTTAAATTTGCCAAATTATTAATAAATTGGTTATAATTGCAAACTAAATTACCTATATTTTTGTTGTATCTCCAGATTGTTTTGAAATTTAAAATTTTTATAGGGAAAAGATTATTGATGTTTTGGTTATTAAAAATATCATTAAATTTAATATGATTAAATAAATTGTTATTAAATTTAATGATAATATTAATGTTATTAGTAGATTGTTTAATTTTTCTGTATTTAAAGATGTCATGTGTGATATCTATTAATCTGTTAGTCAGATTATGAATTTTAATATATTCTATAAGTTTGATAAATTTATTATTATTTAGTTTAAATAATGTTTTAATAAATTTATCGACGAAGTTGTTAGTGTACATTTGTTTAGGGTCCAGTAATTCTTCAAATTCAATGTAACCTAATTTATTGGTAGTTTTACCTCTAGTTTTATTAGGTTTAGTTTTAAATTCATTTTTTTTTGTATTTGCAGCTGATTTCATAAGTTGAAATTTCTTCTGTTTGTGGTTTGTATGTGTAGTTTAATTCGTCATTAAGTCCATAAGGGAATAATGTGTTGTGTTTATAAATGTAGTTGTTTTCTAATAATAGTCGTTGTTTTTTGTTTTGACATATGTCTAGTATTTCTATCTTAAAGTTGTTAAAAGTATGTAATTGATTGTGTTCTTTCATATATATATTACCAATTGATTTTTTAGCGTGGTTTCTATGTAGGTTTATTCGTATATTTAATGGATTACACGTTTGTCCTATATATGATAGTTGACAAATTTGGCATGTTAATTTATAAATAGTATTTACTAATTTACAACTAGTCGTTTGAAATGTGTCATGGTTCTTGAGAGAGGGACAAGTTTGACAATTCTTTCTTAGGCAATTCTTAGCGAGTTTAAATTAACATAAAAGAGGTGCTAACCCTAATATGTTTGTAGTTTTTTTTAATTTTTTAGTTTGTTATTCTTATGAAAATTTTTTTTTAAATATATTTTTCTTAATTGTTTTTGTGGTGATTAAATTTGTAATAAAATGAATAATTAATCTATAAAAATATAGATATTACTGTTTGTTATCTGTTATATTTTTAAGAATAACTAATAAAAAACATCTTTAAACTAACTAAACACTGAAAAAAACAAAAGT
>CP092868.1:89994329-90041996 GCA_030710605.1 Cordylochernes scorpioides
TGGTGTATTAAATGTATCAAAATACAAATGTTTTATAGTACACTAGCGGATGTACCCGGCTTCGCCCGGTTTTTACCCTTATTTTTCGAGCATACATCCACTCTCTACTTAAACCTTTTAATAAAGATAAGCTGTACCCGTTCACACGTTGCTGTGTTTGTACAAAAAGGCAGTTTTGATACCTCAAACATAATTTATTAATGATAAAATGTATACAATACATTAAAATTAAAATTAATAATGAAATTATCCCTACATATAAGTCATTTGAATATAACATATGTACAAAACATAGATATATATGATAATTAATTAATTATTTGGACCCTTTTTGATTGTTGATTGTTATTCCTATGTAAGACCCTGTTGACTTAGTGTAGGATTGGTGACTTGTGGTGGTTGATGGCGCAGTCGTTTGGTCGAAATGATAGGGTTTTCACAGGGGAAATAACGAGAGGGAACACAGGATGGGGTTGAATATAGGACTTCGCGAATAAGGGAGAGAAGGTTTTGGGACTAATGAGGTATTTTGCAATATTACATGGTCGGAAAAGATGTTACCTTGGTGAGAAGGGGTTAGACACGTCTTGCTCCTCGTCAGGTCGAGGTCCCTACTGACTGCTTTGAGTCCGAGATTTTCCTCGTTAACTCTCTATGCCTCTCATTGGTTGAGATCGTCTACGTGGTTACTTCTGGTTGGCTGTTAGCTACTCAACAAACAACAACAACAAAAGCCTTTATTCAGGGCATTCCGCCCCATACAGGATTCGCCGTATTTACACGTCAACAAGAGGAGAGGGAAGAGGAAACATTTACAACAAAATGAGGTTTGTCTCACATTCAGTTACCTATTTACAGATAGTTCATCCTCCAGTATCCTTTGCCCTGCATTCTTTCTCATGCGCCCAGCTTCTGTGCAGAACTTAAAGTATCTAACAATCAGTAATTCATCATTCAAAGCTGAAGAGAGAAGTTGACATATTCGATGGTATCTAAATTGACCAGAGTTAGGGCTTGGGAAAATTTCAGTGCGTTTTTCTGTTAAGAGAGGGCATTGGAAGAAATAGTGAACCAAATTATCATCCATGAGATCCTTACAAAGTAAACAGTTCCGGCCATTTTCTTTCCAGAAGTCTTTTCTTTCTTCCCTGAAAAATTGCCATAAAACTCTATGTTGTGCAACTAGTCTTTTGTTGGGAAGCGAGATATTTAATCGTAGGTACTCCTCTGTCATGAATGATTCACTCAAAAATTTGTAGTGAGCAAAGTGGGTTGAATCAATGATTTTCATCTGATCGTTTTGAATTAGTTGGTCTGTGGTGGTTCTAATTATGCCTGGCAATTCTTTCTGTATGGCTAAGTAGTCTTCGCAGCCCTTAAGAAAGAAATATCCCTTAGAGTCTAGAATTTTTATTAAATTTTGAGTAAAACTGTTTTCCATTTCCTTTTTCGCGGTGAATTTCCAGAGATAGTTTAGGCAAGCATGTGGTAATCTGCTCGTCTCCATTTTTAAAATCCTGACCCAAAACTTTAATGTGAGTTTTACAGCATTAAGTTCAGTTGATATTCTTCCACATTCTCTTCTGAGGATATATCCTGGTGTGAAGTTTGATAAGTCTAAGAGACGACGAAGAAATGCATCTTGGGTATTATTGACTGTCATCAGCTGGTTAATTGCCCACATTGGTGCCGCATATAGTAACGTAGGAAGAACAATAGTGTCAAGAAGTTTCATCACTGAGGTAAAGGACTTTATTCGCGCCTTTGTAAGGATTCTCCAAAGTGCATTAATTGCATTCAGTGCTTTGTTTCTAAAGTATTGGGAAGCATATTGGGTCGACATTTTTGTAGTCAGAGGGTAACCCAGATATGTATACTTAGCTACTATTGTCAGGGGTTGCTGACCCCAAAACCATGTCTCGGAACGAGCTGTTCTTCCACCGTTTCTAAACACCATTATTTTAGATTTATTTTGGTTTAACGTTAGGCAGTTCTCTTCTAAGTACTTTTTAAGTAAGTTAATCTTCAATTGCAAATTTATTTTCGATTCTCCTAAGATCACTATGTCGTCTGCATACAGTAAAAGGTGTATAGTTCCATAATTCTCAAGATTTATGCCTGGCAATTCTGATTCATCGAACAGGGGTACCAGATCGTTTAGTAAGAGAATGAATAAATAAGGTGACAGCGGCTCTCCCTGCAATACTCCCGCTTGTATTTTGATAGCCTCCGTGAAGGAACCCCGCCATCTGACTGTTGCCGTCATTTGGGTATAATAATTCTTAATTAGTTAAATAAATCGACAGCTCAGACCATTTAATGCTAATTTTTTCCAAAGTAGATGGTGCGGCACAGTATCAAAGGCCTTCCTTAGGTCAATGAAGAAGGCATATAACTCTCCCCTTCTACGGCTAAGGGTCATTTGAATTAATGATACGAGCGTGAAAATGTGGTCCTGACAAGAGTAGCCTTTTCTAAAACCAGCCTGATTTTCTGCTAAAATTGACTTTCTCTCCATCCAATCATTCAATCTTGTCTTCATGATAGATTTCAATAATTTCGATAGGTTAGAAATCAGGGATATTCCTCTGTAATTTGACGGGTTGTCCGGATCTCCATTTTTAAATATTGAGTGGATTATCGTCTTTGTCCATTGTTTTGGAACTTGGGATGTCCCTAAGATTTTATTAAATAAATTTCTAAGATAAATTGTATGTTCTTCTAATAAATATTTAATCGCTTCGTTAGGAATTTCATCAAGTCCTGTAGCCTTATTTTTACTCAATTTGGAAATATACGTGGTGACCTCAGTTAGAGATATTTCACAATCTAATTCGGGGTCAGTGTCCAATATCTCAAGTGGTAGCTGTACAACTTTTGTTAGATTCGAACAAAGTAACTCCCGATAGAAGACCTGCCAGTCTACAATAGAAATTTCACCTTGTAGGTTATTCCTATATTTAAGTGAATTAATAGTTTCCCAAAATTGGGAAGGATCTTTTACATTACTGAGGATAACTTGAATTTTGTCAGTATATTCCCTTTTTTTGAGATTTAATATAGCTGAATATTTCTTCTTACTCGACAAGTATGCAGTTTTATCGGCCGAGATATTATGTTTTACGTATAATTTAAGATTTTGTTTCATTTCCTTTTTAGCAAAATAACAGTCTTTGTCGAACCATGGCTTAGATTTTATATTTTTTGTTTTTGCCTCCATCCGCGTCCCCGAGCGTAACATTGCTGTTTGAATTTAACCAGTAAAATCCTCAGCCTGAATATCAATTGTGGAGTCAGCTGGATGTTCGGGAGTTAGTTCTTTTAAAGTTTCTATATATGTTGGGATTTTATCTACTGACCAGGAAAATTTAATCTTGGCACTAGGCTCCATGTAACAATTTTCAGTTTTATTATTTGGGCCGATAAACTTTAAAATTATTGGTGAGTGATCCGAATATGGCATACAACCAATTTCAAAATCTGCTATGTGTTCAAGCACCGCAGGTGAGACAATCGCCAGATCTAACACAGAAGAGCCTCTTCCGGAGATGAGTGTAAATTTACCACTTTTATCATTAATGGATCTACCATTTATTATAGTTAAGTAATTTTTATCAAGAAAGTCAATAAATATTTCCGCTTTGGCAGATTTTGTTAGATCACAGGAATTTCGGGTAGTTGAAATAAGGTTTGAAGTATCTATCAAATTATGGTAACCCCCCAGATTGCCAATACGGACATTCAGGTCGCCGACCAGTATTATTTCAAACCCGTTATATATTTTATTTTCCATCAAATGAAATAGTCGTCCAAGGTTTGTAGCATGCGTATCGTTTGGGTGTAGATATACGAATATTACACAGATCGCTGGTGAGTCATTGTCTAAATTTGGATTGAGTGTGACTGCAATCCAAGAGGTTTCGATTTCCACATTGTTAATTTGGGACTGTAGTTTTTTATTTATGCCAAGAATTATACCTCCGGAGCTTCTCCCTTTATCTGTTAACTTTAGCTGTTAGCTACTCATACTGAACTGTGATTTGACATTGGTACCTCAATTGCCTTTTCATGATTACCATCCTCCAGGAAGAAAAAGGTCTTTGAACTTAGTTTTATAGTTCCTGGGTAATGACCTTTTCTTCCTGGATAATGAAATCCTGGTAATTGCTGTTCTCACTTTTTCGCGAATCCTAACTTTTATTAAAATTTTTGGACGATACATTGCATATATTGTGGTGGGGTTACATCTTGGTATATACAAATTATGACATATACATAGTTAATGGTAGAATAAACACCTATATACGTTTATATATCGTATTTATCGTTTTTCACAATTACTTAATCTTTTTTTAAAAAGAGTACAATACTTTTAAATGAAAATATATTTCTTAAACAATCTAAAATTATTAAATAAACTTTTAAATCGGTAACCTTTATGAGTACCTTTAATTATATATATGTATTTAATTATATATAAGTACATTTAATCGATAATCTTTATAAGAATAAAATATTTAATTCTTCACACACACACACACACAAATAGAAATTTAATTTTTAGTATCGCATTTATATTTATTCGAATTTTATATTTAAACGATACTCATTATTTCTCTTGATTTTTATAAATCGTATATATCGTCTTGCACAATTATTTAAACTTTTTAAAATAAAGTACAATACTTAAAATAAAATATGTCTCTTATACAATCTAAAATTAAAAAAATAAACTTTCAAATCGGTAACCTCAAGGAGATAGCCATTATAAAGCACTAATATTTGAATTAGTTTCACTTAATATATTAGCCCTGAAAGACCCAAGTTCATCCAAGGCGTGGAGCAGACTTCCTGCCAAAACCTAAGCCTATCTCTGTCGCAACGGGGGCGCTGTTTGCGAGTTAAATCTACAAATCTGCAAATAACTCTAAGGATATTCAAGATATTCAAGAAATTATTTTTCAAAAACCTTCCAGGGATATACCTAATAATATCCCAAAATATCACGCTGATTGGATGTATGGTTTTTGAATCTATAGAGTACAAACATACAGACAGACAGATGTTCAATTTTATATATATACTAGCGGATGTGTACCCGGCTCGCAAGCAGCGCCTCTAGCGGTGAAGATGGGAGGTAATATCAGCTAACCTAATTGACATGTAAAACGTGTTTTAACAGGACATAGAGAAAAAATTGGAAAATATATTTTTCGGATTTTTAGTCAAGAAAAATAAATTGACTGGTTCTGGTTAAAAAGTAGTTGTTTTTTATTCAGAAAATGATGATGACAATATTGCTGTATCATTAATATATACAGTTATCAGCGTCATAATCAATTCTTTCTTAATTCTGTCACCGTTTGCTTTTGGTTCAGTGGTAGAATGCTCGCCTGCCACGCGGGCGCCCCGGGTTCGATTCCCGGCCGATGCATTTTTTTTTTACAAATTTTAAAACTCATTTATATTATTAGAATATATGTGCTTTTCCTGTCTATTCACAGATTTATGGTCTATGTACACAAGTATACAAGTCTGTATACAAGTTATTTGCAAATTGCGTGGCAAATTTGCCCTTTCGCTCGCAAGCAGCGCCTCTAGCGGTGAAGATGGGAGGTAATATCAGCTAACCTAATGGACATGTAAACTTGTTTTAACAGGACATAGAGAAAAATTTGGAAAAGATATTTTTCGGATTTTTAGTCGAGAAAAATAAATTGACAGGTTCTGGGAAAAGTATTTGTTTTTTATTAAGAAAATGATGATGACAATATTGCTGTATCATATTTTATACAGTTATCAGCGTCATGCACAATTCTGTCACGTTAAGTTACGTTTCAAGTTACGGTAGGTAAAAATTTAAAAATTAAAAAAGGTGCCGAAACCCGGGATCGAACCAGGGACCTTTAGATATTCAGTCTAACGCTCTCCTAACTGAGCTATTTCGGCTTATTTTAGTTATTTCTATAGAAGCTTCTATCTTTATAATTATGTATATTTTCAAAAAGTCAATTCACACCTCTTTGCTGGAGACCATGGGAATACTGACTAATTCATTATGCTAATATAATTATAAATACAAGTTTCAGAGTCATCAATTCTGTCATCGTTTGCTCTTGTGAATAGAATAAAAACCCAAATGGGGCATTTCTTATAAGTATCGGTGGTTCAGTGGTAGAATGCTCGCCTGCTACGCGGGCGGCCTGGGTTCGATTCCCGGCCGATGCCTTTTTTTTTCTTTTTTACAATTTTTAAAACTCATTTATATTATTAACCCTATATATATAAAAGTCATCGTATGTATGTATGTATGTTTGTCAGCTAACCACGTCCACAATACGTAACTAATCTGACTGATATTTTAACAGTATATAAAGTAGAATATGGAAAAACTCTTAGTGAAAATTTCAGGTGTCTATCCCGAATATCCGTCGTGTTATTTGCAAATTTGCTCTTTCGCTCGCGCCTCTAGCGGTGAAAATGGGGGTAATACCAGCTGACATAATGTACATGTAAAGTTTGGAGCGGGACGTTTCACAAGAGTGACATCCACGGCTCCAATTTATAATTGTAACGAATAGTATTTGAATAAAAACATTTAATCGGGTAAAACCCGGGCGTTGCCCGGGTCATTCGGCTAGTATTTATATAATATATAAAATATATTTTTGAGCAAAAATATCCACTCTCTCTACTGAATAGATTTTTAAAAAGATATATATAAATAAAAATATCTAGAGATATACTACATGATCTTAGTCAAAAGGCCGAGAAACTATATTTTATATATAGAGATGACCTGGCTTCGTGTGTCTTCTGCTCGAGTGAATGTTTCGCTGATAGATTTTGTTCCTGCCTACTAAAAATTATTATCTGGCTTTGCCCGTGGTCTGCTTTATTGAATATTCCCCTAAAAAAATGTTTTTGTCAATCAAGCATGATACGGCAATATTGTCATTATCATTTCTGACTAAAATATTATTGTTGCTCAGTACTTGGTTAATTATAATTTTTCTTGGTTGAAGTTCGACAATAAAACTCTTCCAGATTTAACTCTCTGTCGTGTTCAAATTTCAGCGAGATTAGTTACATATTGAGGGCGTGCATAGCCGACAAACATATATATATGGTCCTGGCTTCGCCCGATTTTTACCCGAGTAAAGGTTTGCCTAAAAAGTATTGGTTAAAACGATTTTTGCAAACATCCATTCCCTACTGAATCTATACTTGTCTATACTCTCGATAATTTGAAAAATTTCCCGGTCCCTTGAAAAATACTCGATAAGTTGAAAAAATCAGTATTAATTGGTCCACTCGGTAATTTGAAGTTGAAGGAATAGTATCTTGCCACAAACGAAGATTTGTAAATAACTGTATTTAGCGAATGTACCCGGATTCGCCCGGTTTTTATCCGAGTAAAAGTTTGCCTAACGAACATTTGTTAAAGCGATTCTAGAAAACATCCTATCCACCCATATATTGATTTATAAACATATATAAATATAAATATTGTTATATGCGTTTAAATATATTTTTGAAACACATAATTTTTTGAAAACATTTATTATATTTTAAATAATATATTTTCACTTTTTTGAATTTGATAATCAATTATTTCTTTTTTTTTCTCAATGAATTATATATATTAATTCAAAAATTCATTTTTTTATCATCGTCACATACAATATATTTTTTTTATATACACAAACGATAATAAACAACAACAATGTAATTTGCCTCTTCATTAATATAAAACAACATCAAATTAAATTAACAATGTAAAAATATATTTTAACATTACATTTTAACATTTAACACAAAAACGTTACAATATTTTCTTTAAATATATATATATATATATATGAAAAAATAGTACAAATGTAATATTGTACTGGGATAAGGTGCATAAATTAAGAAAAAGGCATCTCCTTATCGTGCAACTGAAAGTTGCTAATGGCTTGCAAACTTTCAGTTGAACGATAAGGAGATGCCTTTTTCTTAATTTATGCACCTTATCCCAGTACAATATTACATTTGTACTATTTTTTTCACATTGTGTAGCGTTCTCACGCAATTCTGGCCTTAACTACCCGTTTCATGATTTTTCAGGATGCCTTAATGACCAAAATATTTTTGGTCGTTGAGGTACAGCTTGCACCACGCTGATGACGGCCAACAGCCCGAAACGCGTCCGTAGTTAGCTTTTCTTGATTAATCAATAATGGGTATTTGGCCAATTCTGGAATAATTAAAAATCAACGAGAATAGTTGATATTTATTCCGATAGATGGCGCAAGCCATTAGCAACTTTCAGTTGCACGATAAGGAGATGCCTTTTTCTTTATATATATATATATATATATATGTAGTAATTCCGACTAAGCCAACGTGGAATGTACTGGGCAGTCGTGGTCTTGGGTGCGTGATGGGATTCCCGCACGGGGACAGCAAGAGACAGAGGCAGGTCTAGATGGTAGCTCCAAGAGGTAGAGATAGACCACGGACGAAGGCAGTCGGACCACGGGTGCCGCGGATGCCCTAAGCCTACTCGCGGATAGAAGAAGGGGTGAGAGATCCGACCGACCGTATAACGGCGTCACTCTGGAAAAAACTCCCTTGTCTCATTTTCTGGGCCCTTTTATACTGGACCCCCGCATATGGCGGTGAGTCCTGAATGGCTCCTGTAATCACGCCACCTTCTGGCACCGTTGGTCGTTGTCGCCGTCTGGTCTACCTCTGCCTCTTTGTTTATTTGTTACATCCATTTTCACAAGGTCGATACATATTTTTATATAAATATGGGGTATAATAAATACCAGAAGAAGGTTGTGAACTATCTAACTCAAAATATACTACAGAATGTGCCCCCCGTGATGAAGGTTTGGTTGGGGGAATGACATGTAATGAATGATGACCTAACAAACCTATTATAAAACAATAAAGAAATATTTTGTATACAAATTAGTTAAAATTATTATTAAGCTACAAGTTGAAAAGAGAAAGATGTTGTAATGGTGGTGTATGAATGAAATAAAAATCAAGGTTATAAAAATAAAAACGCACAAAATGAATGATAAAAGATTGAGAGAAAGTATATAATACAAAATGGTAAATATGATAAAATGAATCGTACAAGGAAAATAATATCTTATTGCATAAAAGATGAGAGGAAAAAAAAAGAAGTTAGTTTATTGACTGAACGTATAATGTGACGCTAAGGTTCAAAAAGGGAAAGGGGGTATCTGAGCAAGTTTCTGCAAAGTAATATCCCAAGCATTCTGCAATGCAATGCGAACTTGTTTAAGTGAGGCATTGTTTTCATTAACAGAAGGTCCAAGATATCCCGTCTGCATCATTAGCTCAGACATTGAAAAGAGGTGGGAAGATTGATGGATTTAAAAGGGAGAGGTAGAGGTAAGAGGGATCCCTGTTGTCCATATTAATTGTGCCCGGTTGAATTATGAAAAAAAAAAAAAGTTGAAAGTAGAAAAAATGGTGAATTGAAATGATGAATCGGGCGATGAGAAAAATAAAATAAAAAGATCGCGCTGGATATCCTGAACTCACTATTGGGAATGGTATAGTGAGGAAGGATTGTTCCAGTCGGATTAATCAATGAAAAAAAAATGTTCGACGAACTGGAATCCCTTGGAAGGTAGTTGGAGGTTTGAAGGATGCGGAAAAGGAGAGGTGGATGTAAGAGATTTATTGCTGTCAATTTTGATTGTGTCCGACTTGTGTGGTGAAAAGAAAAAGTTGAAAAATGAAAAAATGATGAGCTGGACGTTGAGAGAAAAAAAATCTAACTGGGCCTCCTGAGCTCACTATTGGGAATGATATAGCGAGGACGGGTTTTCTAGTTAGTTTAATCCAAAAATGGCTGACGAACTATAATCTCTTGATGGATGTGAAAAGTTGGGAGGAAAGGTTCATGGGATAGAGTTAGAGGTTGAAAGGGAAGCGTCAAAAATAACATTTTGAAAATCTATTAAGAAAAATAAAATGATAAATGTTTTATCTGTTTAAGAAATATTATAAATATTGTTAGGTGTAGGTTCTTTTTTTAAGTCTAAACATGATGAAAAAAAAATGAAAAAAAATTAAAGGTAATAATATATAAAGGGTTGATTGGTAGTTGATGGCTTTAATGTTTATGGTTAATAAACAAAATGATATTATCGATTAATATTGATATGTTTTATCTACATCTGTAAGTTAAAAAACAAAGTCCAACACCACAAAACTAGTAAAACTGTAAGTCTATTTACAAATAAATGAGAGAAAAGTTAAAAGAAAAACAAAAATATTTGTTCCTGAAAAAAGGGAACATATTCACACACAATGTCTAGGTGTAGGTGCAAGATTACTGATGTCTTTCTAGTTTGGCCTACGGGGAGGCAATGTGGCCCTATGTCGCTTTGGTCCGGTCTGAGAAGTTGGTTTTTGCCAGATCTTCCAGATTATATTATGTGAGACCAGACGGGGAGCGATCTTGATCCCTAAAATGATGTCATTGTAGTGGAAGATAGGACTTTAGGTACGTGTAGTATGTAGTGCATGTCTTAGGCGCTAAAAAGATTGCAGAGCGTTTTATGCAGTTGGTCTGCAAAAATATTTAGGTGAGCCTACCCAAACGCTGGCTTGTTACGTTTAGGGAACATCATTTGAAATATTAACTTAACAGGTCTTTTCTCCATGTAACATTACGTTACATATGGGGAAATGAGAGGCGACAAATTGGACAAAAAAAAGAACAGTTAAAACCTTTTTGATTCCTAACAAGGGAGCCGGTAATGTAGTGTATGTTTGTATTAAATTGTACCCAAGAGCCCTATAATTGAATGATTGACAGGCAAGAGTGTTGAAGTAGGAAGGAATATCTCTGCCAATGGTGGATACAAAGGTCATTCCACCCTTTTAGAAGTAGGGAAGGAGAGACGAAGTAAAAAAAAAAACTAGGGGGGTTTCAGTGTGTCCTTGAGCTGGTTGTCGTTGGGATGAAGATTGGAATATTGTCGTGGCGATGGACGCCATTTTGGGGATTTAATTGTCCTTTTAGGAGGCCAAGATGGCGTCTCCTTCGGTCTCATGTACAGGATCGATTTTAGAGATGATGGGGACCTAATTTTTAAACGGGGTTGACAAAACGATAAACTATCCTATAACATTATAAAAATAAGATTTGTTATAAAAGGGATTTTATATAATTTTCCTATCCGTTTTAATCTGGCAGGTTCCTCTGTTAGAAGGATATTAAATTTAATCTGTAATATTGAAATCGTGGGTGTGAATTCATTGGGAAAAGGTAGGTTATAAAAGAATTAATTAATTAACTAGTGTATAAATAAATGTGTTATGATCATGCGAAATGTGTTAATGGAATATGGGATATGCGAGAGGGATTAAAATTGATGTGAATAATGTAAAGAAGTGCGAAATAAAAATGTATGTTTGAACAGGCGACAACGTAACGGGCAGGCGCCAAAGTGGCGCGAGAAAGTCGAGCTCGTGCAGCCTATATAATCAAACTGAACACCGCGGTGGCGAGCGTTGTGTTTTGTTTTTGGGAGGACGGTAATATAATAGCTATTTATGTAACATGGATTGTTTGCTACTCAGTTGCGCCTGTGTACCAAATGTTTTTCTAATGAGTAAATATTGCGAATACTTTTATCAATAGATCAGGATATATGCGGGAGGATCGGTGCTTAAGTAATTCAGAACCAAGGGGTTGGTGTAGAGGCATATAAAGAGAATAGGTTTTGTGAAATTATTGGGGGATATATTATCATAATTTAAGAAAAGAAGCTAACTGGAATAATAAAAAATAATTACATAATGTTCATTTGTTTTTATATACAGTGTGTGTATGAATTATATTCTCGGAATTGCGCTATTCCAGTCCAAACAATTCCGAGGGTTAGTCTTAAGTAATCAGTTGTGTGCCTAATAGAAAGACAAAAATAGTCATAACATTTGAAGAATATAAATTATTGGTGGAGGAAAAGGTAATTATGAAATGGTGTTGAATGCTATGATTATTTAATTGATTAATTTACGTCGAGGAGAGAGAGAGTTCGCCAGACTTTCAGTTCGTTGTAGAGGGAGAGGGGCTCACCTTTGAGTAGCGCGCGGAGCCGGGCTTGCAGGGTGGCGTCATCTTGCGGTCCCTCGCTCGTCCGCTCGAGTTGCTGGATGAAGTTGCTTGCTGCGTAGGATCCGTCGAAAGGGGAGATGAGGGCCTCCTCCGCACGAAGCACGGCTATTCCCCGAATGGCGTCTGTTAGGCGGCTTTCTAGGTCTTCGCAGTAGGGCTGCATGTTGGTGAGGGCATCCGCGAAGTATTCGTCTCTGTCCTCCGACATCCTCTGCATGCTGCTGTCCTCAGTTATCCTGTCGACTTTAACGGGTTCTGTAGTAACCCCGACTAAGCCGACGTGGAATGTACTGGGCAGTCGTGGTCGTGGGTGCGTGATGGGATTCCCGCACGGGGACAGCAAGGGACAGAGGCAGGTCTAGATGGTAGCTCAAAGAGGTAGAGATAGACCACGGACGATTGCAGTCGGACCACGGGTGCCGCGGATGCCCTAAGCCTACTCGCGGATAGAAGAAGGGGTGAGAGATCCGACCGACCGTATAACGGCGTCACTCTGGAAAATCTTATATCTTCACCCTTCATTTATGATAATATATTTTGTAGTTGCTCTCTAGCATATCCACCGACCCACGGCATCTAGCCACTGGTGTGTTCGTCACAGGATGCAGATTGACTAGCTGCTAGATTTTTATCAACTCCATCTTTGTTCGCACTTGAACAATCTGCATCGAGCGGCACAGTTCGCTCCTTCTTCTCGCGCCACACGTTCGCCAAACGGACCCTGTCTTTAAATCTATGTTTGTCCCTTGTCCAAACCAGCACGATATAACCTACCTCCGATATTTCCCACGGAGGTACGTTAAACATCGTCGCTGATTCTGTCCGGTCCGTCATCATTTCGCGCAGACATGGGTTTTACGTTCGACCCATCGCGAAATCATCGCCTCGCACAAGCTCCCATTACGGTTCAAACACTTCGTGTCCGAGCAGATTATCATCTGTAAAGGACAACGCCGTCCTCGTTCCAATTTTTGGCACTGTGCGCGCATACTTTCCTCCAACTAGCTAAAACTACTAAAGTCTCATAGTATCGAAATAATTAAGGTGGAAAGGCCCAAAGCAAGTTTCCTCTCGCTCTGTTCACCTATATATTCTACTTTTGTATCTCGAACTATTTTATCTTCTCAAATTAACTATAAGTCCATTCGACTTCCTCACCTACACACGGGACTTTTCCCCTCGGACTCGCTACACAAGTAACTGCATAGATAAGGTAGAATGGCCCAAAGCAAGTTTCCCCTCGCTCTGTTCGCCAAAATTCTAACATTGTATGTAGTTCTATATTTACCTCAGTCCTGAGCTCACGCATTTTCCAGCCTCAACCTCATTTTTCGTACTCTACATCTATAGCATAGAAAACCCATGCCAAGTCTTCCCTTCCATGTCCGCCTGTAAACATATCTCAAAATGTAGAGCTCCCCAGTCATAATGGCTCAATATTTTCATCATGTGTATGTGACTCTTCTTCTCCTTGTTCACACTTCTCAATAGCATTTTCCTTATAATACATTAGAATTTATTGTATATAGCCTTTTATAACCTTGATATTTTCAAAAATTCCCTTAAATATCAAACTCTCCGGTGTTGTAAAACTGCTTGTAAATAATATTTACTTGTGTACTATACAATATTTTATTCACATAAAACTATGTCACTATAACCTTAATTAATTTCAACAGTAAAATTATTTTCTCTATCCCTGGCTTCACCAGCTTTAAGTATACTCAAACCATGTTCAGCCCTATTCAACGGGGGCCATATGTCATAATATATGCTCTTCCAGGAATAATAAAGAAAACCTACAGTCAACCCTGAGAGAGACAGCAGCTGAAGTCTGGTCATTTGAGACACCAGCGACATTCCAGGGGGCGACCACAGGGGCGTTACTTGGAACCTCAGGACTAATTAAAACAGTTGGTGATTGTGTGCGATACGGAACGGCCGGCCGCTCAGCGGTGGCTGGCCCGTCTATCTCTCGCGGGTTGCCTGGGTTATTCCTCACCAAACTTGTGGTGTGTGATTTTTCCTTATTTCTCTTCCCACCTTATTATTTTATTATTGCCACCTATATATATATATATAAATTAGAATGCCGAGTTTTTACGTCATTGGAATATTATATTACTAAATTCTCAAATCAAATTTATTATACTTGGAACACATTTTAAGCATTGTTACAATTTATAAATATAATTTCACCAGATACCGCGAGAGGCGCTGCTTGCGAGTGAAAGTAGAAAATTTGCATATAAAATTGCAAATAATATTTATTTTAAATCAAATTCAAACCAGAAACTTTCCCAGTAGTATAGTAAATAACTTCCTAAAGTTTCACGGCGATTGGATAATCTTACCTTTTAAAAACATGCATCGTGTAAACAAACTGACATTCATCGTGTAAACAAACCACGTGTGAATTATTAACCAATCAAATTCATTTATCGCCGCGACCAGTGCTGCGCCCAAGCGGTAAAAGGCTGGAACTAACGCTTTTTGTTTTTATATATTTTTAAAAAGCCCATCAACCTTTTTAGTTTTTTTAATAGCCTATATGTTAAACGAAATCTTCAGCTACCTACATGCGAAATTTCATAAGGATTTATTCCGTAGATTTTGCGCAACGCGATAACAAACATCGATTTTAGATTCCATTTTTATAGATATATAAAAAAGGAAAGGATAGGTAATATTTTATAGTAATAATCTGTTTTATAAATATAAATAAATATATAATTTAAATTTTAAATATATTAAAAATAATATTCTGAATAATTTTTAAAATACGCGCAATAATCATGATGCAACAATATACATTGCACTGTTGGTGGGGCCTGGGGATGGGTGGCCAGCCGATCGTCATCGGGTGAGGCCAGGAGAGCCGGGATGTAGAGGAGGATCAGGGGGGCAGGGTGGTGATCCGCGGAGATCAGGGGAAGGCAGAGACGGGTCCAATAGTATTGAGCCCAGGGGTGACCGTGGAATGCAGAAAGACCGCAATCCTCAAAGTATATGATTTTTAAGCCAAAAAATAATTTAGCAAGCAGACAAGCCGCAGTGCACTATATCAAAGTACCAAGGTGTTGCACGCAACCAAGGTTGTTCAAAAAGGTCAGATACTGTTGACTTTGCTTAGAATTTTCAATGAAACTGATTCCAATAATTATTAATTAAACATTATATTTATTGATTCACAAGAAAGAGAACAAAAGTATAAAGGGGAAACTAATATTAAACAAAGAAACCTTTTTGTTTCGGTTAGCGCCTATTTACCTGTGAGCTTATACACACTCTGTGGAACAATTAATTAATATATATACAACACACGCTCCCCTGTGTGTAAGCCCTAATCAGCAAGTCCAAGGCAATCTGCACATTTTCGTAGTTTATCCTTAGGTAGACTCTTTTTCTATTGCTTTGAGCAATTCATTTCTTTCTCCACTATCCATTGCTTCTTTAAAGTTCTCAGGAATATAATGATCTATTTCTATGATTAAATTTGCCTCATTCCTATCTTTTATTCTTTGTGAGCGTCGAACTCCTTTTTCGATCAATTTCCTTTCTTGTTCTTCAAGTCTTGCTTTGTGCCGTTCTTCTAAGATGTTATTTATTTCTCCTTTCTTTCTTCCTCCTTTTACGCATCTTTCCTCTATCAGTTCAGTTTGTGATGAGTCATTTTCAGCGTCACCACCTGGGTTTACTGAAGTATCCTCCTGAGACTTCATTTCATTCTTTGTGACAGGATTGTCTTTTTTTCAAGAAGGTTTTCAGCAACTATTTCTTCATAATTTCCTTTAGAGGTCATATCATCACAATTAGTATCTTCCTGAATATCATTTGCATAATCAATTTTTCTCTTATCTTTACTAAAATTTACCGATCTGACTTCATAAATTCTCTTTGACATTATATCTTATATTCTGTAGGCTTTTCTTTTAATGGAATAACCAATAAATATTCCCTTTCTACCCTTTAGTAAAAACTTGTTTCTTCATGGTTTGCTCTCAAGCCAATGTGTCAAACATCCAAATATTCGAATGTGTTTGACCGATGGTTTCCTTCCATTCCATCTGCATAGGTGTATGGTGCTTGATAGACCTGTGGGGGGTACAATTCTTAATGTATACAGCTGTAGCAATTGCCTCTGCCCAAAACTTCATGGTTAATTTTGAGTCAATTAATAAGGTTCTCGCTGTATCTATAAGAGTCCTATTCACTCTCTCTGCGACTCCATTACTTTGTGGTGAGTATGTGGTTGTAAGTTGGTGATGGATCCCACTTCTAATGAAAAGGGTCCTTCAAATCTAGAGTTATAAAATTCATTTCCATTGTCGATTCTTACATCTTTTATTCTAAGACTTAATTCGTTTTCGGCTCTTGCTATAAATTCTTCAAATCTTTCAAAGGTCTCACCTTTTTATCTCAGGAAATTTACAAAGATTCTTCTACTGTAATCATCTACTATAACAAGAAAAATACTTAGATCCTCCTAAAGATTAACATGGCATTGGTCCACATAAATCCATATGAATCAACTTCAGGGGCTTAACTGTATAATTTTCCATAATATTATATGGTTTCTGAACCAGTTTTCTCATTATGCATGTTTCGCACTCTGGTAACCTTTCAAATTTTAGATCCAATCCTCTTACAATATGTCCTTGAATCATTTTTTTCATGTATTCTTCATTTATATGGTTTGATCTTTTATGCCATAAACTTATATTGCTATTTGTATTTGATAAATGTGTATTTATAACCATAACATTTTCATTTCTTTTGCTATTGGTACATTTCTTAGTTTTGTTTCCATCATAAACATTCTATCTTTAATATATGCTTCAGCAACTAAATCATTCCCTTCATTATAACATTTTGCTCCATCCTTATTAAAAATAACTGAATTTCCTTTGTTGCCTAATTCATATCCTGACAAGAAATTATTTCTTAGATTTGGTACATGTAAGATATCTTTGATGCGAATATTTTCTTGACCTTCACTTGTGCATTTAGTAAGTCTCATATATCCTTTGGCTATGGCTTGGGTAGTTTTGCCCTTTTCAGCTAGGTTGATTTCACTTTTGTACTCTGTCACATTTTCCATCAAAGTTAGGTTTATGGTTAAATGTGCGGTGCATCCTGAATCTATACACCATATTTGTCTATCATTTCACTCATCTGGTGAATCTTCAAATTCTTTTACTTGTGTTTCAAATGCTTGATCATTAAATCCACTTTTCATAGTATACACTAGGTTAATTGAAGGTTCTCTACTGTATTTGTGATTTCTATAATCAGGAGTCCATCTCTTTTGATATCCTTGTTTTTTTTTTTATCGAAACCAGCAATCATTAGCTAGATGTACTTTTTCATTACAAACAAAACATCTTTCAAAAAATCTGACAATATGAAATGAAAGTTCTCTTGAGGGAAATTGATGCCTTAATGATGAACTTCTCGCAGCAATATTTTTTGACCTCGTTATATATTCATCTACAGTTTTATAATCTTTCATTATGATGTTCTTTAATTCTAAGCCTCTCTATCAATAATTTTATCTTACAAATTGCCTGTGTATGTTTTGCTTAGCGAATCCCATATTTTTCAGCATTTGTTTCTCCTATGAACATTCCAGCTTGTTCATTTGTCAACGTAGTGATGATTATCCCAAATGCTTCATCATTTTTATCAATTCAAATTTCCCGAAAACATTTGTCTTCCGTATCAGGTTCTGGATCAGAAATTACACATTTAAATAATTTTCTTCCTCTCAGAACTGCGCCGAATTTCAATGCCCATATTTGAAAATTAGTTCCTGTTAATTTTTCAATTTTTTGTGAGATTAAGAAGTATTTTCAGCCATTTTCGCCTTTTGAACTAATATAAACAAACCAATATATTTCAAATACAAATATAATTTTTTAATTTATTTAAATATTAAGTATCTTTTAAACATGCAATATATATATGTAGTATATTTTGTGTTAGATAGATCACAACCTTCTTCTAATATTTATTATTACCCCATATCTATATAAAAATATGTATCGACCTTGTAACAATGGAAGTGACAAATAAAACAAAGAGGCAGACGAGGTAGACCAGACGAAAACAACCTGGCGCCAGAAAAGTGGCGTGATTACAAGAACCAATCAGGACTCTCCACTATTTGCGGGAGTCCAGTATAAAAAGGCCCAGAAATTAGACAAGCGAGTTGTTTTCAGAGTGACGCCGTTATACGGTCGATCGGGACTCTCACTCCCCCTTCTATCCGCGTAGGCTTAGGACATCCGCGGCGCCCGTGGTTCGACTGCCTTCGTCCGTGGTCTACCTCTACCTCTTGGAGTTACCATCTAGACCTGCCTCTGTCTCTTGCTGTCCCCGTGCGGGAATCCCATCACGCACCCACGACCACGTCTGCCCAGTACATTCCACATCGGCTTGGTCGGGATTACTACAGAACGCGTTAAAGTCGACAGGATAACTGAGGACAGCAGCATGCAGAGATTGACGGAGGTCGGAGACGAATACGTCGCGGATGCCCTCACCAACATGCAGCCCCACTACGAAGACCTAGTAGGCCGCCTAACAGACGCCATTCGGGAACTAGCCGTGCCTCGCGCGGAGGAGGCCCTCATCTCCTCTTTCGACGGATCCCACGCAACAAGCAGCCTTCTTCCAAACAGCCATCTCCAGAGATCAACTCCAGCCAGCATCAGCCATTTCAAGGTTCTTTATACTTTGTTTCTGCCATTTTCCCCATAAATTTTATACTTATATTTTCACTTTAAGCATTTTAAAATCAATTATAACCTTTTAATAGCATTTTTATTCAATTTTTTAAAACTTTCACACTCTCATTTATCATTTTTACTTTATTTTAATCAAATTATAAATGTTAATTCATCATTTTCAAATTTATTATTAAAAATATTCAATCACGCATTTTTGCCAATTTATTAATCTTACATGCCTTTCTCAAAGTCACCTAAAATGGCATTATCCAAATATGCAATTTTCAAATTTTAAATTAAAATTATTACGCTCTTCATTTTACTTAACCTATTACTATTTCAATTGATATTTCTCAATATTTAAAAGTTTTTAAAAACTAGTCCTAGATTTATATTTTTATAAATATCAATTTTAAATTATCTCATCTCAAAATGTGTCTCCCATTTTTCCCACAATTACAAATACAACTATAAATGTAATATGCGAAAACTAAATATCATAAGATAAAATTTCCATACCCCATTGCATTTCATTCTTGCCTGTGTCAAATTGTTAATTACGAAACTCTACCGAATTTTGTACCCATGCCATAACCTTTTCTCTTAGAAAATTTCGTAAATTCATTATTTTATAATTTTTCTAAACCTAATCACCGCTAATAATCTCCAATCTAACGATTTGTCTGAACATCTTAACGCAAAACTTACTGGGAAACTAAGGTTATTTCACCTAGAGAATCCCAGAAGCTCGAGACGACCGAGGAAAGAAAAACAATTCGGCACAGCGGTGTCATCTCCTGTTTGTCTTTGTTGCCGGCGCGGTGTGTCATCCACAGCCCCCACAGTGGCGGCCATGTTGACATCTCCAGTTTCAGCACACCTGTACTTGAAAACACGTGCTCCAGATCGCAGGACGGAGAGATTACATAAGATATTGGCACACCGGTATACTAGATTTTCGTGTCCACCAAATAACCTGCCAGATTAAAACGGATACGAAAATTATATAAAATCCCTTTTATAGCAAATCTTATTTTTATAATGTTATGGGGTAGTTTATCGTTTTGTCAACCCGTTTAAAAATTAGGTCCCCACCATCTATAAAATCGATCCTGTACATGACACCATGTGAGACGCCATCTTGGCCTCCTAAAAGGACAATTAAATCCCCAAAATGGAAAATTCCCCCTATCAATATTAGAACAAAACTTCTTCGCCAATGCAATCCATCAAGCTATCACCTTTTTTATATTTGTATTCTATATGTCTTTATTTTATTTTTCTATACCTCAACCACTCAGCCATTATAAACCATCCAAGCCAACATTATTATATAGTTATTAATGTCATTGCTCCTTATATCTTAGAATATTCAACCCTCAGCAATCTTTTGAATCATTACTATTCGACTATTTTTTCATCTGGCAGCATATATAGATTCTAAAACTTTACAAATTCAAGCTTTTTAAACATCATTTGAGTTTTTGTTTATATAACATTTATATATTTTTAAAAATACCTTAAGATCGTCTTATTTCTGATATCATTGTTTTTTATTAGATTATTATTTTCTCATATTGACGCCTCTCTCTCTCAATCCTACGAGTATCTTCCCATCCTATACCACTTACTCACACCTCCTTAACCCATCTCCTCTCAACCTCATAGTCTCCCATAGGGTTCCTGTTGCCACCAATTTTTTTTTAATTAATTCATCTATTGGACCATCCTTCCTCGGTAAACAATTCCCGATAACGAGTTCAGGAAATCCAAAGATTCTTTCTTTTTTTTTATCCATCACCCGACAACATCATTCTTTACATTCAACTATGTCGGGTTGTCCAATCATCATTGGCAACAGTTTTCTTTACCTTCCTTACCTTCCATATTTCCCGCAGTCAAGAGTCTCCTGCTCGCCAAACAAACTTTTATTTTTTTTTTATTTTGATTCAACCAGCTGGCTCTACCTTCCTCGCTGTACATTTCCCAACAGTGAGCTCAGGCGACCAGTTCGAGTTTGTTTTTTGTTTTTTTCTCAACGCTTGGATCATCAGTACAACCATCATTTTTACCATTTTATTACTTTTTTTTTCAATTTTAATCCGAGCTCAATCATCATTGACAACAGGCAACTCTTGACTCCACCTTTCCCACTTCTCCACTTCCAACTTACCTACCCCCCCCTTCTGTCTGATCTAATGTTGATTATGAAAAGTCTTGGCAGTTTGGTCAATAAAAACAATACCTCACTTACACAGGCACGTATTGCATTGCCGAACGCCATTGCAAAATTCAAATCAGACTTCCCCTCTTTTTACCACTGCGTCACTCTAAACCTTCAGCTATCCATTATAAGTTTATTTGTAACATTTTACTACGTTTGATAAGTTCGTTTTCCTTTTTCTCTCTCTCACCATGTGAGACGTCTCTGAAATTATATAATTAATAAAAAATAAAAAATAATAAAAAACAAATCATAATGGCATTTCAATTTATTTACCACTTTTGACTTTTCCAAACATCGTCTAATTTGCGTTTATAAGCATTGCATCACGTGGGGAACACACTAACCTAAATACTTACTATATTTTAAAATCTTATTCATTTATATTTTTACGATCCTTGATGTGTGCCATTTTACATTTTAGAATCAATCCATATATTTTAGGAAATTTCTTTTACACTAAGCTATTTCTTTTCCTTCCATCCCTAAACAGTTAAAACCATTTGCCAACCTATATAAACATCACCTGAAACCTTATATTCTTTGACATCATTTGTTTTAATTTTCCATGGCCTACGTCTAAGCTAATTTAACTTAAAAATTTTGTTTTAACAGTGACGCCTTATACCAACTGTCCCTTCTTATATCTTGATCCTTCCAACTCTGCCTTCCATACTTCTCTCGTCTCTTGATCATTTTCCATTGGCCTCTATGCCTTCGTTCTAACCACTCCTCGTCCATCGCAGAGTTCCTGTTTGACGACTTTTTTTTATTGATTTGTCCCAGTGGACTACTCCTTCCTCGCCACCCCATCCTGATGGTGTGCTCAGGAAAATCCATGGCTTATTATTTTTTTTTATTTACACCCGGGTCACTGTCCCAGCATTTTTCATTTCAGTCTTTTTTCCTCAAACCCAGGTTCATTCAATCAATGGCAACAGTCGAGCCCTGTTTTCACAATCTACCTCCATCCTCTAACCTCTTCAACGGTTCCTGAGACTCCTGCTCGTCAACATTTTATAATTTTTATTTTTTAATGATTCATCGACCTGGTACACTCTTCCTCCCCATGTTAACTCCACACGGAGAGCTTGGGTAACCAGCGAGATTTTTTTTCTCTAACGCTCGACCCAGGCCATCATCAGCACGATGCGCCCACTCATTTTTCGTTTAATTTTATTTTTCATCTGGTCGAGCTCAATCACCGACAACAGCGCAGCTCTTGAGCCACCATCTCTTTTTAACCTCTCTCAGAAAAAAAATTCTTTCCCATATTCTCCCATTACCTACCTCTCCTTCGATCTTCACGCCTTTTGCCCATCTGATCTAATGCTACTTACAGAACATCTTGAGATTGCTGAACCCTGAAAACAATACTTCGCTTCTAAGCTCGTATTGCAGGGCAGGACTCCTGAGATGTCCTTTGCAGAAACCAATTCAGACCTTCTTCCTTTATTCCTCACTGCGTCACTACCTATCGCAAACCTTTTCCTTAAGTCAATTTTTTTTTATATTTTATTTTACTTTTATTATCTCTACTTCTCCTCCTTCCTGTATTACATCCCTGAAACTATGTTGTAAATACTCAAGGCACCTTAAGTAACAAAAAACTGTAACTAGTATATCAACTTTCCCAAATATTTACTTTCGCTATTGTGTGTGTTTACTTTAAATTTATCCTTCCTATGTACTCCTCTTATATATTTTTTGTAGTTTTATAATATTATATCAGTGTGTCACCACTACTCCCCTTTATCTTTATTTTTATTCTAGTAACTAATTTATGCCCCAACTTATTTCCCATTTAATAGGTTTGCTAGCTTTTCTCTCATTTATTTGTAAATAGACTTACAGTTTTACTAGTTTTGTGGTGTTGGACTTTGTTTTTTAACTTACAGATGTAGATAAAACATTTCAATATTAATCGATAATATCATTTTGTTTATTAATCATCAACATTAATGCCATCAACTACCAATCAACCCTTTATATATTATTACCTTTAATATTTTTATTTTATTTTTTTTCATCATGTTTAGACTTAGAATTTTACAACTTCAACTATTTTAGGCACCATTTTAAAAACCCTACACCAAACAATAGTTATAATATTTCTTAAACAGATAAAACATTTATCATTTTAGTTTTCTTAATAGATTTTCAAAATGTTATTTTTGACGCTTCCCTTACAACCTCTAACTCTATCCCATGAACCTTTCCTCCCAACTTTTTACACCCATCAAGAGATTATTGTTCGTCAGCCATTTTATTTTTTTTTATTATTGATTAAACTAACTAGAAGACCCTTCCTCGCTATATCATTCCCAATAATGAGCTCAGGAGACCCAGTTAAATTTTTTTTCTCTCATCGTCCGGCTCATCATTTCTTCATTTTTCAACTTTTTCTTTTCACCACACAAGTCAGACACAATCAAAATTGACAGCAATAAATCTCTTACATCCACCTCCCCTTTTCCGCATCCTTCAAACCTCCAACTACCTCCCAAGGGATTCCAGTTCGCCGAACATTTTTGTTTTTTTTTTTCATCGATTAATCCGACTGGAACAATCCTTCCTCGCTATACCATTCCCAATAGTGAGTTCAGGATATCCAGCGCGATCTTTTTATTTTTTTTCTCATCGCCCGACTCATCATTTCAATTCACCATTTTTTCAACTTTTCACTTTTTTTTTCATAATTCAACCGGGCACAATCATTATGGACAACAGGGATCCCTCTTACCACTACCTCTCCCTTTTACATCCATTAATCCTCCGACCTCTTTTCACTGTCTGAGCTAATGATGCAGACGGAATATCTTGGGCCTTCTGTTAATGAAAACAATGCCTCACTTGAACAAGTTCGCATTGCATTGCAGAATGCTTGGGATACTACTTTGCAGAAAAATGCTCAGATACCCCCTTTCCCTTTTTCAACCTTAGTGTCACATTATACGTTCAATCAATAAACTAAATTCATTTTTTTCCGCTCATCTTTTATGCAATAAGATATTATTTTCCATGTACGATTCATTTTACTATATTTACCATTTTGTATTATATACTTTCTCTTAATCTTTTATCATTCATTTTGTGCGTTTTTATTTTTATAACCTTGATTTTTATTTCATTTTGATACACCACCATTACAATATCTTTCTTTTTTTTTAACTTATAGCGTAATAATAATTTTAACTAATTTGTATACAAATTATATCTTTTATTTTTTATAATAGGTTTGTTAGGTTATCATTCATTACATGTCATTCCCCTAACCAAACCTTTATCACCGGGGACACATTCTGTAGTATATTTTGAGTTAGATAGATCACAACCTTCTTCTAATATTCATTATAACTTCATATCTATATAAAAATATGTATCGACCTTTTAACAATGGAAGTGACAAATAAAACAAAGAGGCAGACGAGGAAGACCAGACGAAAAAAAACCTGGCGCCAGAAAAGTGGCGTGATTACAAGAACCAATCAGGACTCTCCACCATATGCGGGAGTCCGGTATAAAAAGGCCCAGAAATTAGACAAGCGAGTTGTTTTCAGAGTGACGCCGTTATACGGTCGGTCGGGACTCTCACCCCCCCTTCTATCCGCGTAGACCTAGGGCATCCTCGGCGCCCATGGTTCGACTGCCTTCGTCCGTGGTCTACCTCTACCTCTTGGAGTTACCATCTAGACCTGCCTCTGTCTCTTGCTGTCCCCGTGCGGGAATTCCATCACGCACCCACGACCACGACTACCCAGTACATTCCACATCGGCTTGGTCGGGATTACTACATATATATGTGATATCTTGGGACCTCTGGGACCAGTGTTACCTGATGTTAGACGAACCTCGATGTCAACTCTACTGTGCAGTCGTGGTGGAAGGCGATACAGCTGGGTCAAAGGTGAAATAAACAAACAGAGATTCCACTAAGAAGCGTCTGAACGTCAAGAAGGAATGAGACGAGGAGATTTCTGGCAGGAAAGGGTTTACCTCTATGGAGCAGTCTGCGGACTGGGACTGAAACAAAGGACTGACGACTAAAGACTGAGGCTAACTGAGGCTTGGGGCCTCCTTTTATAGCTTAGCTGGGTCCAAACAGGTCACTGCCCTTTTCTGACGTAAACAGGGGGGGGAAGTTACATCATCCAGGTGGGCCACGACCTCGTGAAAATTGGACTGGGCTCGCTAGGCCTACTTTCTTATTCTCGCTTAGGCCTGATTAGTTTCAACCTTAATTTTCTCCAGTTATTCTCCATTCCTTCTATCTGTACAGTTGCTATACTTCATTAGAGTCTTACACGGTACAGAATGATATTATGTGATGCTTTCTATTTGTAGTAAATAACAAGTTATATACAGTCGCGTGGTGGAACATGTGGTAGTAGATATCTGGATTATTTACAACAATTCTATGGTCTTAAATCATCACAGATGGCCCCGGATGTGAGAGGGTTCATATGGAAGTTATTGGGGAAGTAATTTTCAAAAATTAATTGAAATGAGATGGTATATAACATGGGGTTGATTTTTGTATATCCATAAGAGATAATAATGTATAAACAACTAATACTAATCATACAAGTAAAAATTAAAATAGGAACAAAATATTTAATAGAGAACATATAATGATGATAGGTAAAATATAAATGATTGGATGGGTCAATCATGATCTCTTCGTGATGGGCGTTAGAAAGGGTTGAGGGGTTAGTCATGCTTAGGTTGAGGCAATGTCACCTTGACTCAAGTCCCAAACCATTTAATGTGCACGGCGCGGAAAACCTAGGTCATGTTTCACATGTAAATTTAAGGACCGAATACAGTTACAGTACTACAATCGAATAGAAAGAGAAGGGTGATTGTTGATGGGTTTTATTAATTAGTCGTTGAGACGTACGCATGCGCGATAAATGAGGGCGAAGATCAGTGACCAGAAATCAAAGTTTTAATTGGAGTTGTCAGGGGCTTAGCGAGAAAAAGAGTAAAATAAAAGATGTGCCAGCGTGTGGCATGAGAGTGCCCTGGAATATATAAAAAAATACAATTTGCACGTGTCCAAGCCAGAAGTTGGGATAGGTAAATCTGGGGGACGGTGTGTCAATATTGTTAATTACTAAATCAAAATAGGTCAAGTCTAGCCTGCGAAGGTGTTAAAGGTACCTGCGTAAAAGGAATGTTAGTATTTATTAAGAAGTAACCTTTAAAGTGGTTGATTAAGAGGTTATTGAAGAATGCCCTGTTTTTAGATCATGATTTTTAGTTTGATTATGAAAGAATATATAATTGAGATATGAAGTTGCGAAATTAAGGCTTTGCATATAGCGTTAAAGATTTGAAAAATCAAAAATAGAATTGTGAAGTTAAATGCAAAGTAATCTTTAAAAAAAAAGTAAAAATATTGATGACATAATACAAAGATTAACACACTTTAGCAGTCTATAAGGGATAATATAAAGTGAGCATATAAAATTAAAAAAAGAGCAATATTATATTCGATAGCATTGAACATGGTAGCGGAAGATGAAACAAAGTAAATAACATCTAATTTATAAAGTGAGAGAAAATATAAAATGACAAATGCAAATTAGTGATATAAACATGATACATAAACTTGAGATTATTAGATATGAAAGATTAAATATAAAGTTGATTATAAAATAGAGTCACAAAGCAAAAGTAAAAAACAATTTGGTAAAGAGGAAAAAGTAATTAATATAAAATGACAATAGTCTAAACTGATTGGTTGACCTAAAAAATTATAAGAGCTAGATAATGACTATATAAAGGATATTAAAATGAAAAATTAAAAAAATATATTCATCGAGAAAGAAGAGCAAGTAAGATTATATATAGAAGTTCGTATATCGGGAAAGAATCGAAAGTAGTAGGCCAAATGTATGTTCATGTTTTTTAGGA
This sequence comes from Cordylochernes scorpioides, assembly GCA_030710605.1. Taxonomy (NCBI): domain Eukaryota; kingdom Metazoa; phylum Arthropoda; class Arachnida; order Pseudoscorpiones; family Chernetidae; genus Cordylochernes; species Cordylochernes scorpioides. Next base: position 90,021,361 of record CP092868.1, read on the forward strand.
TGGGTGGAGAGAGCTTTGAATTGTCCTTGGTTGCGATATCTTTGGTCTTGTTGGCATAAGTTGTTCTAGCTTATTGAATTTGTTTTATGTTGGACGCGACTCGTGGATCACATAGTTTCCAACTGTGAAACTCACTGAGTCCTAATCTTGTCGATTTTTTGTTCCCTGCGCCACGTTTAGGTGAAAACGTGATTCTCCTAAAGCGGCATTTATATTGTGTGCGCAGGAAACACGGCGATCTATTCTAACCGGTCAAGGGTTGTTGCTTTTTTTTTAACATATGTGGGTGTGTGTGATTTTTCTAGGTAAAATGTTGTCTTTGGTTCTAAGTGTCGATGTTAGGTGGACAAGTTAATCGAGGGCGAAGGGCGAGAGAATCTAGACCCGGTGACTTAGTTTTGGTTGAGTTGCTAAAGAATTTACCGACACCGACTTTAACTAAATTGAAAAACCTATTCAACAAAATAATGTCCACAGAAAAATACCCGCAACTCTGGACGAACTCAATAGTACACCCCATATATAAAAGCGGTGATAAGAACAACCCGACAAATTATAGAGGGATTGCCCTCTGCAGTAATATATCTAAATTATTCACTGCAATACTAAGAAACAGATTAAACAACTGGATAGAAAAAAGAGAGATAATTTTAGAAAATCAAGCAGGTTTCCGTAAGAACAGATCATGCACTGACCACATACTACTACTGAATTCACTCATCCAATTATCTTTGAGAAGAAAACGAGGCAAGCTATATGTCTTCTTCGTCGATTTGACTAAAGCTTTCGACACAGTACCACATGATTTACTTTGGCAAAAATTGCATAAAATGGGCAATAGAAATAAATTTGTAATGCTAATAAAAAACTTTTACCAAGAAGCTAAGATTACTATCCGATGGAAAGGGCAATATTCAAGTAATGTGAAAATTAATTCTGGAGTGTTGCAGGGAGAATCACTTTCCCCACTTTTATTTATATTATATATGGCCGACCTAATAGAACTTTATAATAACTCAGCACTTACAGGATTTCATCTCCCTGATTTTGGCGTTTTACACCTACTTATGTATGCGGATGACATAGCCATAATTGGAGAATCTAAAATTAACCTACAAACTAAAATCAATTTTTCTACAAGTAAACTCCGTATAAATTAGTATAAAAGTATAACAAAGCTAAAGTTTTGCGGAGGAGCCTCTTTATTATACATTTGCTAGCTTTCGAACCTTTCGGTTCTTCCACAGGCGTGGCTAGTATGACTACACTAACAGGGTATAAGCGCGCTTGAGCCATTATATACAATATATAAATTTACATGCGGAGTGATATTTCAAACGTAATAAAATAGAAATAGGAACTATGACAATAAAAATAAAACTATGTAAATGAACTTATAGATTTTTAAAATTTAGATGAAATTATGGCAAAAACTTTTAAATGCGATAAAAGTTAAGTAAAATAATGATATTCACTGTATGTAAGCCGTGTGACACTTTAAAATTTCGTAACGTTTAAAACCAGTAAAATTCCAAAACATCTCAACACAGAAAACCAAGCTGGGGTCCACTCCTCCCGACCACACACCCGAGTGTATCATGGTGTAACTATTGAGATATTATATGGTATATTTCCGGTAGATCTATTTTCCTATTTATGCTGTTTGTTTGTGTTGATATGATAGATTCCAGTACCAATCTGTGCTGCTTATTGTTTATGTGCTGATATAGGATTTTAGGTTGATCTAAGTTGAAGTTATGGCCTGTGTTTGAAATATGTTGGTATATAAGTGATTTCGGGTCTCTATTGTTTATGTTTCGTTTGTGTTCGGTGATTCTGATATACGCGGTTCTGCCAGACTCCCCCACGTAGGAGGCTGGGCAATCCTGGCAAGAGATTGCCTATACACCCATTTCTCCCCTAATAGCCCGGTAGCCTATAAAGTAAACACAGTCAGGACTTTAACCAAAAGAATACATACGCATTGCTCATTGCCTATATTCAAAGCCATAGAAAAAAACAGAATTACCACCCTTCTAACCACTGCAGGATACCCAAGAAAATTCATAGATAGACACACGTTTGATCCCACTGCTCCGAGGACCTCCACGACTTATAGAGCAGTCTGCTATCTTCCATATTCCTCCTTCTCTGTTGCCATTTCCAGAATCCTTCGCCCATATGGTATTCAGGTTTATTTTAGCAGCCCTCCCAATCTTGCTGCCCTCCTCAGGAATCCTATCACCAAAGCAGACTCACCCAACAATCCCATCCACTCCACCGGAGCAGTATACGCGGTTTCTTGCCAGGATTGCCCAGCCTCCTACGTGGGGGAGACTGGCAGAACCGCGTATATCAGAATCACCGAACACAAACGAAACATAAACAATAGAGACCCGAAATCACTTATATACCAACATATTTCAAACACAGGCCATAACTTCAACTTAGATCAACCTAAAATCCTATATCAGCACATAAACAATAAGCAGCACAGATTGGTACTGGAATCTATCATATCAACACAAACAAACAGCATAAATAGGAAAATAGATCTACCGGAAATATACCATATAATATCTCAATAGTTACACCATGATACACTCGGGTGTGTGGTCGGGAGGAGTGGACCCCAGCTTGGTTTTCTGTGTTGAGATGTTTTGGAATTTTACTGGTTTTAAACGTTACGAAATTTTAAAGTGTCACACGGCTTACATACACTGAATATCATTATTTTACTTAACTTTTATCGCATTTAAAAGTTTTTGCCATAATTTCATCTAAATTTTAAAAATCTATAAGTTCATTTACATAGTTTTATTTTTATTGTCATAGTTCCTATTTCTATTTTATTACGTTTGAAATATCACTCCGCATGTAAATTTATATATTGTATATAATGGCTCAAGCGCGCTTATACCCTGTTAGTGTAGTCATACTAGCCACGCCTGTGGAAGAACCGAAAGGTTCGAAAGCTAGCAAATGTATAATAAAGAGGCTCCTCCGCAAAACTTTAGCTTTGTTATACTTTTAAAATCAATTTACTAAAGTCTTATCTGGACAATAACAAATTAGTTTTAAATGAAAATAAGTCCAAGGTGATGGTATTTAGAAATGGAGGAAGACCGGCAAGACACGAAAACTGGTACTGGGGGGACATCCCACTGACTGTTGCGTCCAATATTATGTATTTGGGATTTCCATTCACTACCACTAATAATAGCAAAAAGGTAGCCCTCTTTTATAAAGCCAAAGCAAATACGGCAATAAATGCAACTATTAGACTGATAAAAAGGGAAAAAATTAATTCATTAAAAGTTGCACTGAATTTATTTGACTCAGTTATTAAATCAATACTACTCTATGCGGCCCCTGTGTGGGCTTGGGACAATACCGATAATTTAGACCAAATACAGAATACGTTTATCAAAAACTTTCTGAATCTGCCAAGATATATACCGGGGTATATTGTAAGGTTGGAAACAGGCAGATTATCTCTGACTTTTACAACGATCAAACTAATTATGTAATATTTCATTAGATTACAGGAAATGGAAGAAAATAGACTACCTAAGCTATGCTGGAATAGATTGAAGGAAATTTCCTTAATGACAAAAAACCCTATAGGATTCTGTAAAAATATAATGGATATCATCAATCATTGTGGACTCACACGGCTGAACCTTAGGTTAAATTATGATGACATACAGATCGAACTACCGAATATACTAAAAATAAAAATTGAACAGCTATTGCAGCAAGATCTGGCAAAATTATCTCTTACGAAAACATACTCAAACTATAGGTTACTTTATGATTCATTCATTCCAGAACATTATTTTTCATGCAATCTGTCCTCAGCTTTAATGAGTTTTATTGCACAGATCAGGATAATATCAACATTGATCAAAGAAAATCATATCTACGTAATTAAGAAAGAAGATTTGTACTGTAAGTTATGCGGAGGTCAGATAACCGATGAGATATACCATTTTACTGCCGAGTGCGGAGATCTGGAAGGTGAGAGAAAAAAGATCCTGAAAAGTCTTCCTAGACCACATTTGAACTCATTAAAGACAATGAAAACTGTTTCAGATAAGAAAAGTTGGGCAATAGAACTGTTCAACTACCAAAAATCGGTTGTAAATAAAATTGCACTCGTGGAAGAGAGAAGAACAGGGGAAACAATAAAAATATTTGCCATACTTTAATTGTAAATACTCCATCTCTCCTTTTTCTCTTGTGTTGAATATTGTCAGTAATTCAAAGGCGAATCTGTACAGGGCAAGATGCCCTAATAAAGCTGTTTTGTTGTTGTTGTTGACTTAGTTTTGGTTTATTAATGAAAGAATAGATATTTTAATTCATTGGGGTCAGTAGGCGGGATTAATTATTGAATTAATTATTTATTCTGTTAGTGGACTGATTTGTTAGTAAATGTAAAATACCGTGTTAGGCAAGTTATTTGTTGCTAAACAGGACATCGGCGTAGATTAATTGGTTAGGGATTAGAACGGTATATAGTAAGAGGCACGCACTAATATTTGATTTAATAGATAGCGAGAAATTCATTAGAGTGACATGCGACAGTAGCGAGGGGTCGTGACAAGAAAATGTCGGCTGTTTGTTTTTCCATCTCCCCTCGAATTTATTATTAACGAGTTCCGGCGGTGACAGGTATATTTATTTGGGTCAGGGGCCCCTTGTGGGGACAGCTTGCTTCCTTCCAACTTATTGGAAGATCTCTGCAGTGAGATGAAGAAAAGGAGCTGAGCAAGTCGGGGGTATAAGACGGGATTTTTGAGCGTCAAATATCGTGGAACATAAATGGTTAAATTCTACTAAGTGTACATCAGGTGTTACGCGAGGTGTTTGAATTAGTGGTGGGTGCTCAATATATAGGATATTTTCTGTATAGTATTTAAGTTTGTTCACATGAACTGTATCATCTTCTTTATTTAAGGGTCGATTGGGTCTGTTAATTAGGACTACGTTCGGAGATTTTATCTCTATAATTGTAAACGGACCTGTGAAGTATGGTGCCAGTTTTCCCGTATCGGGATGTTTATAATATTTTACGCGGACTAGGTCACCAATCTCGAAATGCGGAGCTTGATGACCTTTATAATATCTTTGTTTGTCCCTTTCATGCTTAAGCTGTGTTCTGCTGAAGGCAAGTTGCCTAGCTTTCTGTACATCGGGGAACGGGGTGTAATGGTTTTTTAGATCTGGTGAGATGCTATTGAACATCAAAAAGATCGGTGGGAAACCTATGACGGTGTGCGGGGATTGATTATAGATTTGGACAACTTGCTTAATTAATTTGGTCCAGGATGTCTATGGGTTTTCGAGATATAGTAACCTTAGCTTTCCAGTGATTGTGGGGTCCAATCGTTCTATCAATCCGTTAGCTTGCGGGTTGTTACTGGTGGTAAGTAGTGGTTGTATACCGCGAGATAGCAGAAATTTGCGGAATATTTCGGAGGTGAATGCGGGTGCTCAATCCGAAAGTAGGCGTTTTGAAGACCCTTGTTGTAATAACTTCTTTAGGGTTTGGATGTACGTCAAGATACTGGTAGATTTCGATGGGAATGCCCAAGCGTATCTGGTCAAGTGATCCACTATAACATGGAGATACGTCTTGGAGTGTCCGTATTTCGAAAATCCGGATATTGTATCTATTGATATTAAATCGAATGGTTGTTGTGTTGGGGGAATTTTTCCTAAGGTGCCATAAGGCTTACCTTTGGGTCTTTTGATTTTTTGGCAGGTATGACAGGAATTTACAAATTTTTGTATGGATTTGGCCATACCTTTCCAGTATTACTGAGTAGAGATTAGGCGAGCCATTTGGGAGATACCGGGATGGTTGTATTCGCTGTGAACCTGGTTCATAAGCGAGTGTTGAAGAGCTTCGGTATTATTATTCGATTTACACCTTTACGCTGTATGGTGTGTACACCGTTGCCGTCTACAGCGACACTGGTATCCGTGAGATTCAGTTGGTGTTTCCTAATAGTACGAGCACTGATAAATCCACAAAATGGATTGCGAGAAAGTAAGTCGGCCTCATGTTGTTGTGTACCCTTGAGGTACTGTATTTCATAGTCGTAAGTGGATAGTCTTAAGCTCCACCTAAAAAGTTGTCCTGAGGGGTTTTTAATAGTTTTAAGCCGTTGTAGAGCTTGGTGGTCGGAGTAGACAATGAACTTGGTACCAGATAGATAGATGCGGAATTTTTCGATGCTTTCTACGATCGCTGAACATTCTAACTCTGAAATGGTATAATTGCGTTCGTGAGGGCGCAGTGCTCTACTGTAATACTGTGTGGGATGAATTTTTGCGTCCGGATATACTTGTTTGAGAATTCCTGCGATTCACTGGATGGAGGCGTCACAGTACAAGCGGCAGGGTAAGCCATCCTGATACAGATGTAATACGGGCTTATGTGTTAAGCTCTCCTTGAGAGCCGTGAATGCATGTTGACATTTGTCGTCCCATTACCATTTAGTTTCTTTTTGAAGTAATTTGTTGAGTGGTGCACTGAGACGGGCATGATCTGGTATAAACTTGTTATACACGTTGACGGCTCCTTAAAAGGACTGTAACGTTTTTTGGTTGAAAGGAGGTTTGATAGCGTTAATAAAATCGAGGTTACGAGTCTGCGGTGTGTAGGTTCCGTTCTTAACGGTGTATCCTAGAAATTCTATTGATGTCTTCAAAAATTCACATTTTTTATAGTTTAGTTTAATATTTTCCTGTTGGCAGATCTCCAGGAATTGTTCTAAGTGTTGAATATGCTCTTCTAAGGTATCCGAAAAGATAATGAAATCATCGAAATAGTGGGCTATGAAGTTTAACTTATATTTTTGGAATATTTGGTTTATTGCGCGTTCAAAAATCTGTGGTGAGTTGTGTATCCCAAAAGGAAGCCTACAAAATTCGTATTGCCCGTCCAAGGTCACGAAAGCTAAAAGGTGACGGGAACTGGGATCTATTTCGACCTGCCAGTAGGCAGAAGATATGTCGGCTGAGGAGAAATACTTGGCGCGCGAAAGTTTGTCGAGTATGTTCTCTATCATGGGGAGAGGATGGACGTCTGGTGCAATGATTTCATTAATCCTACGATAGTCAACACTAAAGCGTTTTGATTTGTCACGCTTGGTGACAAGCGTAATTATACCGTGTTCAAGCATTTGTTCGATTTGTGTTTGTATTTCAAGTTGGTCATTTAGGGGTACGCGAAAGGACGTAAGGCAATTACCTTGTCCGAAGTAGTATTGATTTTTACGGGAGGTATTTCAAGCCTAGGGACGTCGTATTTATTGACGGCGAAAATGGGTGCAAATTGATGCAGTACCTTGTGTAAATTATAGGGACAGTGACCTAGGTTACTTGTGTCCAAAGCTATGCAAGAGGAGGACATAGAGGCGTTGAAAATAGGATAAGGAACATTACAATGAGGCCAAATAAGAGTGTTGGAGTTCACCAAGTGTGAGCAACCCGTTCCAGGAGGAGAAGAATCAGTAAATGGGACAGGTGTATTAACCTGTCCATGGGACACGTGTTGCTTGCACGAGGTGAATTTGTACAATGTAGTTGGTAGGGGTACATTATCCTGACACAGGAATAGCTGAGGACAGCTTATAATTAGTAGAAATGTTTCTATGGAGTTAAGGGATAATATGCCGAAAGGCAAGGGTGTATCTATGATATGGAATTTTTGGTTCTGCGTTATGTTACCTATTTTTAAGTTTAAAAATATATAACCTATGGTGAAAATATTGTTAGCTATGGCGTTAATAGTTAAGTTAAATGGGTGGACAGGAATTTTCTTTTGCAAACTGGTTTCAATTATTTTAAAAGTACTCCGACTAATTATCGATAGATGCTCCTGTATCAAGTAGTAGAGGTAGGTTTACATTATTGGACAGTTCAGCTCGAACGAGCAGTTGTTCAACGAAAATTTTGTAAGGAGGAACCTACTGTTGTGCTGTCTCGTGGGTCGGGAAAGGCTTGGTCTGGTGCCGGTATTGGAAGATCCCTGGGACAGCTAGAGTTCCCTGCTTGCGCTGGGCTCGTGGTGAAGAGAGGATCAGGGGAGTGGGTAACATGCGCTCGCGTGTTGTTAACTCGGAAGGGTGCGGGAGAGGACAACACAGTTCTTTCGTGCTGTGGATAAGTTGTGACTCGGTACACAGGTCTTGGACGGCTCTGTGCAGACCGTTTGGGGCACTGGGCGTGCCAGTGCATGGCGCCACAATACCTGCAGGATGAAGGGGGTGGATTGGCAACGTAGTTGGTTCGTACTGACCACGGTCGCTGAGCACTATACTTCGGTGACGGTGCGAAGGACGGGTTGGGCGTTGTTCTGGTCGTCTGTTGGCACATTTGCGACGCACTGTGGGTTCCTCTTACGCGCGACACTACACTATACCACTCTTGGAGGGTGTTCGGTTGCACGGCAGCGACAATGCGTTGATCAGCGACGGGTAACCCATCAGTCAGGGAGTCTAATAGGATTTTGTAGGGAATATTCAGCTGTAGGCCACACACCGTCTTTTTTGATAATACTCCTATAACGAGGAGTGATCTGACAACTTAATGGCCAAGAATCGGGCAGATGACGCGTTTGGGGTTTCAGGAAAGAGGTCTATCAGGGCCTGCTTTGCGTCAACGTATTATTTTTGTCTAATATTAGGCTGCGGAAGTAGTTCAGGGCCTTACCTTGCAGGAGGTTTGGTAGCCTTCTCAGTCTTTCGGTGTATTGTAGTTGAGCCAGATCAGCTTGGGCGTCGTAATTGTAGAAGAAGCTCTGCGCCTCGTAGGAACCATCGTAGCGCGGTAGCTCCACATCTCGCGATAGCCGGTCGCCGCGGAAAGCTGATGTAGCGTCCTGGCCAAACTCCCCAGGACATCTGATACCGTAGGCGGTGGCGTGGCGTCTTCCTGGCTGGGGGCGACTTCCTGCGTCCTACCGAGGGTGTTTCCCATCTTTAGAAAAGTGGTGTTTTCGCCACTTTCATAGTCGGGATCGGACTCCATGGGCTCCTTTGAATCCTCCTCTCTTCCCTGTTCCATATTTCTGTACAGACAGTGGTCTACTTTCTTACTTCTACCTTGGCGTCCACAATCCTGTCGACTCTTCGGACGGGGGAGTCTGTGATATCTTGGGACCTCTGGGACCAGTGTTACCTGATGCTAGACGAACCTCGATGTCAACTCTACCGTGCAGTCGTGGTGTAATGCGACACAGCTGGGCCAAAGGTGAAATAAACAAACAGAGATTCCACTAAGAAGCGTCTGAACGTCAAAAAGGAATGGGACGAGGTGATTTCTGGCAGGAAAGAGTTTACCTCTATCGGAGCGGCCTGCGAACTGGGACTGAAACAAAGGACTGACGACTAAAGACTAAGGCTAACTGAGGCTTGAAGCCTCCTTTTATAGCTTAGCTGGGTCCAAACAGGTCACTGCCCTTTTCTGACGTAAACAGGGGGGGAAGTTACATCATCCAGGAGGGCCACGACCTCGTAAAAATTGGACTGGGCTCGCTTGGCCTGCTTTCTTATTCTCGCTTAGGCCTGATTAGTTTTAACCTTAATTCTCTCCTTTTATTCTCCATTTATTCTATCTGTACAGTTGCTATACTTTATTAGAGTCTTACGCGGTGAAGAATGATATTATGAGATGCTTTCTATTTGCAGTAAATAACAAGTTTTATACAGTCGCGTGCTGGAACATGTGGTAGTAGATATCTGGATTATTTACAACAATTACATGGTCTTAAATCATCACATATATATATATATATATATATATATGTGATAAGGTCCTGTTGACTCTTGTAGAATCCTGTCGACTAGAAATGTGGTGAGGTATCCAGTCGACTTAAACTATGGTGTGAGTCCCTGTCAAATCTCGCTATACTGTGTTGAACGAAAGGAAGAGTCAGGATGTGTTTACCAGTACCTCTCTGCACCTTGTAATACCTTTAACAGTTCTCACAGAGTACAGGCAGTCGTGGTCGAGGCAGAGTGGAAAGCTTGGGAATGTCCATACACCAAAAAACGAAGACACAGTTGCACTAAAAAAGTTCCGTGAACAGATAAAAGTTGAGCTAGGAGCGAAAGATGGAGATAGAATAGTTCTTACTGGGCTACATTGTCGATGAGGTGTACCTGGGGTACAACCGACGAGGGCTCACGCAGATGGTGAAGTAACTGTGTTTTTTGGCTAGGACGGAGGCTCTATATACCTTTTCTGAGAAAGGGAGTTTTGCATTTCACCAGATGTGAAGAGTGTGTATCGTCTGGTGAAATTCTAAACTGGCGCCGTCCTGACAGCTTCCAATCTATCTTTAGATGTTGTTTTGTGACTTCCATCTATCTCGAATTTAGACGTTTCTGACTTCTATCTCTTGCTTCAGCTCAACTCTTAATCTATTACTGAATTTTATTTATTTATCCTCAGTTTGTACAAATTATATTACATATGATGATATCATGACACATGTCAATCATGCGTATAATCATTTACAGATGTGTTTCTATTATACAACATGGATATCTTGGTATAAGTTATATACAATATGGGGTTGTTGGCTTAAATTACCATAGATGAGTCCCGGGAGTGAAAGGGTTTATCCTGGTTTAAGCGAGTGAAGCCTCTCTAACACAGGTAAGTAATTATTTTTTAAAAATTAATTCAAACTGTGAGGGTTAAAAAGGGCCATAACAAGATGATTTGTTTGGATATATAAAAGTGAAATAAAAATCACATTTTTGTTTGATTTTTAAAAAATGATGATTAAAATAAAATGATGAAATAAAATCACATTCTAAGAGAAAATTGGCGGGCGTTGGAAAGGGTTAGTAGTTGAAGAATATGCAATTGAAAGCATTACACATGCAACCAAATAATCAGATCCAGGTGCAAAACGAGGATATAGACTTGAGCGTTTTCTTTGGCAATGTTTAACTTGCGATCCTATATAAGGGTTACAGTGTTTTCTCACAATTTTAGGATTATTGGGTTAAAAGGTTTTGAAGAAAAGTTGCTTATTAATATGATTGAAAGGGGTGGTAGAGCCAACTGATAAGTAGAATTGTAGCGAAAGAATGTGATCTGACTTGGCATGAAATCAAAGGTTAATTATGGGCCGCTAGAGCTGATAAAAAAGTTGAAAGTTGAAAAAATGGAACGCTTTGTGCATGCGTTGGTGATTGGGCTCTGCGGATGATTGAAATTAACTCTTGAAGTGTGTTCAGGCCAGAAGTTGAGATTTGTAAATCTGGGGAACTGGGTTCAAAGAGTTTTTTGAAATTACAAAATTAAAAAAAAAATTGCCAAGCAGTGCTGTCGTTTGTCTACGATGATGTGAAGCAATGGCTGAAAAGATAGTAATAATAAAGTATAGGGAATTGGTTAAAGAATATGATTGTTGAAAATGATTGTTGTAGATGCCCGATAGTTGATGACAAACAATGACATATAATAAAGCTATTAAACAAATATATAAAATATAGTGAATAAAAATATAGAAATATAATTACGGGTAAAAAAAGTGTAAGTGGACAAAATCAAGCATGTAATATATAAAAGATATAATAATTAAGAAAATAAAAATGATTTTTGAAACAATTAAATGTTTTGCAATACTAAAATAATATCATGACAAATAAAAGTAAATTTGATTGAATTTTTTTTTTTGAAAATAATATTGGAATAAAAATTAATTATATAATTGAAAAGTAAAAATAAAAAATAATAATATTCAAGAATTTTTACAAAAATTAGAATATAATTAAAGGTTAATAAATGTTGGGTAATGGAAAATTGAACAATATTTTTGTTTTTCCAAAAAGTTGAAAGGTAGATAATTATATCCCTTTTTCGTTATAAAGTCTAGATCAGACTTAACAAAGTTGTTTTAATTGGTGATATCAATTAACATGTAAAATGTTTAATGTGTGTTGTGCTGTGATTAAGGCGTTGGTGAGATTTGTGAGAAAACCTAAATGGTTAGTGTGAAACATGTGTTTTAAAAAAATGGCGATCATGAAGATAGCGGTCAAGATGATAGCTTTGTGAGGGGAGTGAGGACGGGGATATGTAAATGAAATAGATTCGGGGGATTCTATTACTGGTGGTCACTTGTGCGGGGTGTTTGTTATTTTTGTCATTTACTTGAAACAGATTTTTTCTCTCTACTTTTGTTGAGGTTGTCAATTTTCTGGTTTATTCTAAAGATATAATTTTTCGGCGTTCGTGTCTTTGTGTTTCGACGTTGTAGCGGATTTGTAAAAATGTTATTCAGTGATTTCAGATTAGATGTTTGGTGAAAGTGCGACTTTCGACGTGGACACGCTTTCAGGTGAGATGTGTCACAGGCATGAAGGCGTCTTTGGCCTGAAAAGTGATAAGGTTTTGTGGTGTGGCGCTGTGACACGAATTGAAAAATTGTAAATGAAAAGGTGCCACATGAAGTCGTTGTTTTGGCACAAAATCTAACCAGTTTCACCATGAATAACCAATTTATTAAAGTCATGGGTGGTGGTTGTCCGAAACATATAACGAGCATTTTTATATTGTTATTGGATATGGCACGTTTAATATGAAATTTTTGAGTGTTTTAGTGGGGCGACGTTATGGAGCTTTGTGTGGCTCGAAATTGAAGTTGTAGATTTGGATAATGCCGTTTTAGATAAATTTAGGAACGACATGTAAGATTGGTAACTTGATAAAAATGTGTGATTGAAGATTTTTAATAATAAAATTGAAAATGATGAATTAAAATTTATAATTTGATTAAAATAAAGAAAATATTGATAAATGAGAGTGTGGCATATTTAAAATTTGAATTTAAAATGATATAAAAAGGTAAAAATTGATTTTAAAATGTTTAAAGTGAAAATATAAATGCAAAATTTATGGGGAATCAAGTTGTGAACTTGAGGATAAAGTTAGGTAGGTTTCTAAAAACAAACAATTGCGTGATGATTGTTCAGTCAGGAAACTTGGTCTTTAGTTGTTCTGCTGACGTGGAAAGCTCCATGTAGGGCTTGTAGAAGCTTGTAACTACTCCAAAGTTGATTGCGGCTTGTCGCCTTGAGCAATGTCTCGACGATGTCAGGTCGAAGGTGGGGTACTTGTCACCGGGTTTGCGCCATTCTGCTCCTCGATTTCCATGACTTGTGGGAATTTCGACTGTGTCGTTGGGGTGGTTAGACAGCTTGCTCCTGGCGTTGGCGATCTATTAGCGGGTCTGCGTAGGTCCCTTGGGGCGGCGTGTCTTCCGTAAATATCTCTTGTTGGGGAGAGATTGCTTGGTCGTTTCGTTGGAATGGCCGCTTTGTACCTCCATCTTTGCTCTTTCTCGCTTCTATCTGAACAGGCTTCTTACCTTCTTCGTTGTGTCTTTCTTCGTTTTGGTTATCCTGTCGACTAACTTAATGTGATGAAATCTGGTAGCCTCTTGTAGAATCCTGTCGACTAAACATGTGATAAGGTCCTGTTGACTCTTGTAAAATCCTGTCGACTAGAAATGTGGTGAGGTATCCAGTCGACTTAAACTATGGTGTGAGTCCCTGTCAACTCTCGCTCTACCGTGTTGACCGAGAGAAACAGTCAGGATGTAGAGTTTTCCAGTACCTCTCTGCACCTTGTAAGACCTTTAACAGTTCTCATAGAGTACAGGCAGTCGTGGTCGAGGCAGAGTGGAAAGCTTGGGAATGTCCATACACAAAAAACGAAGACACAGTTGCACTAAGAAAGTTCCGTGAACAGATAAAAGTTAAGCTAGGAGCGAAAGATGGAGATCGAAGAGTTCTTACTGGGCTACATGGTCGATGAGGTGGACCTGGGGTACAACCGACGAGGGCACACACATATGGTGAAGTAACCGTGTTTTTGGCTAGGACGGAGGCTTTATATACCTTTTCTGAGAAAGGGAGTTATGCATTTCACCAGATGTGAAGAGTGTGTATCGTCTGGTGAAATTCTAAACTGGCGCCGTCCTGACAGCTTCCAATCTATCTTTAGATGTTGTTTTGTGACTTCCATCTATCTCGAATTTAGACGTTTATGACTTCTATCTCTTCAGCTCAACTCTTAATCTATTACAGAGTTTTATTCATTTATCCTCAGTTTGTACAAAGTGCATTACATATGATGATGTAATGACACATGTCAATCATGCGTATAATCATTTACAGATGTGTTTCTATTATACAACATGAAAATCATGTTATAAGTTATATACAATAAAGGGTTGTTGGCTTGAATTGCCATATATAAAATTTAACTTAATCTATATAAATACCTTTAATCTTCTCATAAGTGCTTCAGTTTACCGAGATCAGAATAAACTTCTTGCTTAATCTTTAGATTAATTATTTTCGCTTTTGAGCTTTATATCAAACAACCACGCTCTGCTGCCAATTGTTGACTTTGCTTAGAATTTTAATGAAACTCATTCCAATAATTATTAATTAAACATTATATATATTGATTTAAAAGAGAGAGAACAAAAATATGAAAGGGAAACTAATATTGAACAAAGAAACTTTTTTGTTTCGGTTAGCGCCTATTTACCTGTGTGCTTATACACATTCTGTGGAACAAATAATTAATATATATACTGTAATGATTCCATATGCAGATTTTATTCTTGGAGAAAAAAGTGCAGCATATATGTAAATATGTATTAATTTTCTGATAGAAAATTAATTATGTAAAAATGATTGGATATATATAGAGTGTAAGAGGAGAGTGAAAGGATCCCATTTTATAGAAATAAATATTTTATACCGTGTGGTGTTCGTCAACTGCTATTTTGTTAGGTAGAGAACACGACATATACAACAGATACCCCAGGCCGGGGAGGAAAAGAAGAAAGAAAGGTGTTGTTTAGATAAGAATTTTAGATAAATCGTGAGAGAAGTTCGTCAAAGACAACATTCCAAAGGTAAGGGCCGAGAACTGAACCCTGGGGAAATCCTTTGGAAACTTGTCTCGACACAGTACAACCATTCATAGACAGTCTCACAACACGGATACATAGAAACGAGTTTATCAGATGATAAATGTTTCTGGGACAAACGCTTTTGTGCAACGCTCTCAAGATACTGGAATGGAGCACGTTGTTAAAAGCGCCTTCAACATAAAAAGAAATAAGAAGACAATATCTCCTATTTTTAATTGTCCAGGTTATAGTAGATTTTATATTTAAGAGTGCGGCTGTAGTAGATCTACAAGGCTTATATCCTAACTGGTTTGGAGGCGCTTTACACATCCTATCGGCCATCCATGACAACCTAAAAATAACTAGACGCTGAAGGAAATCGCCCAAACCAGGAAGCATCGTGATTGGACGGTATGATGCGAGAAAGTCCTCCCCACTTCGCTTGGGAACAAGAACAATGTCCCCCAGTTTCCATGGAGATGGAAAGTGGCCAGTGGCTTAACACTTGTTAAAAATATTTATAAAAAAAAAACGTCCGAAGATGTTTAACTAGTTCCACGATAAGAAAAGGTGGCATGCCATCACTTCCAGGAGAAGATAAGTGCACCTTATCCGCTGTCAACAACAACTCGTTATCTGTAAACAAAGGGTTGTTATCAGATAACGATGTGATGACTATGCTTAAATATTTATGTTCTAACATGGTATAGGGCGGGACGCGGCCGAAATAGTATTCTAATACATGATTTAATGTGTCCCGCGGAACTTCAAAGAAGCCGCTACCAACTGGGAGAACTGAGAGGTTTTTGCGCTTAAAATTTCCCTTGATGAAACTGTAGATTCCATCCCAAGGGCTGATTTCGCAACGCGAGCAGGTTGCCCTTCATGCTTCTTTCTTAGCCAGTCTCCTCGCACGGCGATATCTTGGCTTCAGTCTCTGGTAAAAGACCTCCAGCACACCCTTAACGACACCGCGTGCCTTTATAAAGGCCCGCTGTGCCTTTTGAGTGGCCCTTTTGAGCGGATTCAAATCATATTTCCACCAAGAGATGGACTTGAGGTATTTATCACTTCTGGGACGGGATGGAATGGTGTTTAGACATGTGTGAAAAATCTCTTCGCCGAGTAAATTAATAACATCGTCGAAGGAGGATGAGTCAAGCACGTTTTCTAAAAAATATTAATATTTTCTATTTTTGGCTGAAATGTTCAAAAACTCTATCCCTGTCAGCGCGACCCCAAAGCTGGAGTATATATCTCTAAATCTATTTAATTTAAATCTGGTGTTGTCCTGTGAAGAGGGAGCAAATTTTAAGTTAAACACAAGGCGTTCGTGGTCAAACAACTCCTGGTACTCAGGATGCCAATCGGTAACGCTATTTACAAGGCCAGCACTACAGCAAGTTGCCCTTCTCCCACGTCACCGCGCCGTGCTTGTTGAGCACATTCAAATATTTGGCATCTATAAAGTTTTCAACTAGATCTCTCTTAGTTGAGTGATGCCTGAGGAGCAGAGGTTTATCCGACCACCTGAAACATTCAACATTTAGATCGCCGCAAAAAATTACCTCGTCATAGTTCAGAGAATTAAGGCTATAATTTATCTTATCTAGAAGAGGGGAGGGGTCACATGATGGCGGAAGGTAAACATCATAAAGAAGAATACATTTACCACTTAATTCACACATGACAAATACGACATTAACACTGGACAAATGAGACAGATGAACAAACTTAAGGCTAGTGAATAATCTGTTTTAAATAAATATTAAATATAATAGAATATTTTGGATAAATGTAGGGCGCATCAAAATTGATGCAACAATTTTGAGCATATTCCTTAAATACATTTATATTATAAATATGGGAGTATGTTTTGTTTGGACGTTTGTTCTTCGACTACGTTCTAACGGCTGGACGGATTGTAGTGAATATTAGAATAGAAGTCGGGGACATTTTGTCTTGGATTAGGTTATTGTTCACAAAATTCCACGGATAATCTCCATTAAGGTGTATATTTGGTGGCTAGCAGGAATTTGGTAGTATATCGTTGTAAATTCCTGTCAATTGTACCTCTCTCTCTCTTCATAAAACCTATATAAAAATTGTCAAATCGCAGGTTTATATATAAAAGCTATTGATATTTAAGTGAAAATTCTCGGAGTGTAAGCCGGCAATGTGACTACATTTTGCCCAGGCTCAGTGTATTTTTTTAGCGGCGGCTTTCTGGGAAAAATTTAGAACTACTATGACATATATAATGGCTGAGAGCCCTAAATATGTGGGAATATGAATTCCCCTGCAGTCAGTGTTGGGTCATTGGCGGGGCCCCCAGATACAGCTCCCAACATTGCTAGCCTCTGCGCTATCACCTAGATGGTAGCCATGGAACAATACGACGCTCCCTTCACCGGTGTTAGTAGAAATATGCGCGGAACATCAACGTAGCCGCGTACTTGAACGGCTCAGTCCAAAAACGATACAGGGAGCTAGAACTGGCCAACGCTTTCCGCGTTGCTTCAAAGAATCTCTAAATATAGAGCGCAATATTCCTCGACCAGTATGTCTTATTTAGAGTACTGCCCCGCTTTCTCCGAGCTTTAATACCTGAAGACAGGGTTGTTGGAGCACCAACATCCTGCAGATGGATAGGAAGACGGAAGATCAGGGAGAAATGGAGTGATCATATGTCCCAGCCTCAGTAGAGGAAGGCAATGAAGTAGGAGAAGCAATCAGAATCTTTGGGGATGAAGATCTACTTCTGAAACTTCTCGTGATCTGTGGCATCAAGTTTTGTCAAATACTGTTGGCTACGGGCTAGAGCAAACCTTTTAGTTGGAATGGAAAACAATAGCAATAAGTTGGACTGCCTTGGAAATTTGATCCACTTGTTCATTGCCTTCTATTCCGATGCGTTATATAACTCAGCATTATATATTATATTTATATTATCTAAATAGCTCTGGCAACGTAATGGAAGATTAACTAGGGCGTCTTTACCGTTTGAGGTCTGCCATATATACAAAAGGTTTTCTGGAGGCGACTTTGAAAACGGAAGTGGTCTTCTATGGAGTGGACAAGGAACCGTGTGAGACATTTATTGTGTCTTCAAAGGACCTTTTTTCTTTCTTTGCATACCAGATGTGTCTCGGTGCCTCGGCCAAATTGTCCAGTAAATGGTCGCCGGTACCTAGAGCTGTTGATGTATAGTGGCCTCTACTAATGCTTTTTGGAGATTTTTTAGTGAAGGCTGCGTAATTTTCGGAGGGTATTGGAGTCGAAACATTCTTTCTCCGTACATTATAACAAATAATATCTATATTTTATTATTTGGATAGGTTTACCTGGCTAACATGTGGAAGAAGAACGGGAATAACGGCGCCTTTGGGAACTATCAATGAAGTATTTATGGTGAGAGAGGGGTCCCAGGCTTTGGTAAGGCTTGAAGAGAGCTTGCTGATAGTTGTATAAGTTATTTTCT
Organism: Cordylochernes scorpioides; assembly: GCA_030710605.1. Lineage (NCBI taxonomy): Eukaryota > Metazoa > Arthropoda > Arachnida > Pseudoscorpiones > Chernetidae > Cordylochernes > Cordylochernes scorpioides. The sequence goes on from CP092868.1 coordinate 90,039,804, forward strand.
GACGTGCCTTCGAACTGGGTCAAAAGCGTAGCTGATGTCAGGTTAACGGATACTGTCTTCCTTCAGTGCCGCAAGCCTTCGTTCATAAAATTGTTGATGGAACCTAGGGATATTTCATCCGAGCGCTAAGGGACGAAGCCGAATTGCAGTAACTATAACCGGCCGTTATGATCTCCTAGCCATTTCATTATTCAAAGACTTTGGCAAAGGTATTGATCAGTACAATGGGACGATGCTTGTTCAGTGGGTTGGATGAAGAGCAGTTTTGCTTGAGAATTAGAACGAATATTCGGGATAGTCCTTAGAGTTTGGGAGATGCATAGTGAAGATAACTGAGAGTGTTCGTTCAGTACTGGTCCATCAAAAAGGAGATATCTGATTCTAATCCTATCGTGACCAGAGTATTTTATTCAACCATACACCGTTGGTTCGCGCGAAATATTTCAGTCGCTGTGAAGCCTGTTTCTTGTTCGAAAGTTTGAAGCCAATCCACTACCTGCCTTGATGTTGTCTAATTTGTTTGAAGGTAGTAATAAAGTAGATATTTACAGGCAGGTTTTCTGGGGTTAGTAGGGTTCTGTCATTATTTTCAAGCAGAGGCGGTCCCCGGAAACTTCTATTGCTTCTGGAGATATCCAAGCGACCGAGGAAGCTTTTTGGCATAGTGAGAGACAGGAGAGATGTTTTACTCGCCTATATATGCTTTCATTTTGTTGTGTAGTTTGAAATTATTTCGTTATGAAAGAGGTACTTTATGGATAGCCACAAGATTTGCGTAGTTTTAAAGGTTTTTTGTTCCATAATGGTTTTGAGGGTCTATGGGACTTCTTCCTCACATATGCATTGCAGGTCTCTTGTATGAAGCTATTGAAGAAAATAACCTCTTCATCAATGTATCATGGAGTAAGGGCGGTCTAGAGACCCGATGTGTTGGAGGCTGGACTTTAGAAACGCTCCTTCCAGGCATGAAGACTCAACCCAAGAGCTGGTAGGTTTGAATGGATGATGTCGGAAAAATTGGTAAGTATTAGGAGATGATCTGAGTTGTAAAATATTGGAGCACACAGGAACTTTATGCCCATCAATGAAACAGAAGCCTCTAAGTACTGGCGTAACGCCTGGCTTCACAGCCCTAGGTTGGAGGGTAGGATAAGAAGTCCTTGCCAGTGATGCACAGGAAGGAAGCTTGGTTTAGTATTGTTCTAAAGGTTTGATAGAAAAGCGATATTGGGCACAGTTTTTCAGTGACGACCGACTGACTTCCTGAACGAATCAGAGCAGTAACAGTGTTAGCGTCAGGAGAACTGACTGGATGGGATTGAGGTCTTATCGTATTATATATATATTGTATAGTATAGTTATTAATAAGGATAAATGCGGCAAAGTTTGCTCTGCTACTTTGCTGAAGATTATAGAGGACTGCGGAAGGTGATTTTTTGATATTTTCTTGGTGAACCATAAATACTTTTGTCTACCGAGTAAGTTGATTCAATTTGAACTTCGCCAAAGGGCAAGGATGGGATGCTGCGTAGTGTTTCATCTGCACAATTTTTCGGAGTTTTTTCAGCAATTGTGGAATTTTGTAGATCAATTGATACAATATTGGCCCTCGTGGTTAGATGTTCCACACTTGTAGCAGAGAGGCTGGGCGGCAAGGTTTGACCCCAAATAAACTCAACAATAATTGATCGAAAATATTGGAACATGAAATAGAGAAAATTAATGAAGATCATGGAAAATTCGTATACATGAATTCTTAGATGAGAAAAGAATATATAAATATTTTAATCAATTTTTTAGATATATATATATACAGCTATTTTTTGATAGACCTCAAAATATAGGCAAAGTCAGACTTTCACCAAAGTATGCCTGGATCATGGTGTCATGATCAACGAAAGCTCCACCTCTACACTCCATTCCATGAGATCAAGCTCGATGAACAGGGTACTCATGGAATTTGTGTAATCTTTACACAAGGACTATCTTTTGAATTGTGAAAGAGAGGGAAGGAAATTTTCAGAGAATTGCATTTGTATGTTTGTCTTTTTTCTCCTTGACCTTTCTTCTTGTTTATAGCCAATTTGTTATGATGTAAAGAAATATATTGACGCAAATATCCCTGAATTCGGTATATCGCGTTATAGAATGTTGATAAAGTTAACTTAAATAGCAAATAATTTTCTTTAAATT
>CP092868.1:90045021-90123834 GCA_030710605.1 Cordylochernes scorpioides
GATCGTCATCGGGTGAGGCCAGGAGAGCCGGGATGTAGAGGAGGATCAGGGGGGCAGGGTGGTGATCCGCGGAGATCAGGGGGAGGCAGAGACGGGTCCAATAGTATTGAGCCCAGGGGTGACCGTGGAATGCAGAAAGACCGCAATTCTCAAAGTATATGATTTTTGAGCCCAAAAATGATGTAGCAAGCAGACAAGCCGCAGTGCACTATATCAAAGTACCAAGGTTTTGCACGCAACCAAGGTTGTTCAAAAAGGTTAGATACTGTTAACTTTGCTTAGAATTTTTAATGAAACTGATACTAATAATTATTAATTAAACATTAAATTTATTGATTCACAAGAGAGAGAACAAAAATATAAAAGGGAAACTAATATTAAACAAATAATTTTTTTTTGTTTCGGTTAGCGCCTATTTACCTGTGAGCTTATACACACTCTGTGGAACAATTAATTAATATATATACAACACACGCTCCCCTGTGTGTAAGCCCTAATCAGCAAGTCCAAGGCAATCTGCACATTTTCGTAGTTTATCCTTAGGTAGACTCTTCTTCCATTGCTTTGAGCCATTCATTTCTTTCTCCACTATCCTTTGCTTCTTTAAAGTTCTCAGGAATATAATGATCTATTTCCATGATTAAATTTGCCTCATTCCTATCTTTTATTCTTTGTGAGCGTCGAACTCATTTTTCAATCAATTTCCTTTCTTGTTCTTCAAGTCTTGCTTTGTGCCGTTCTTCTAAGATGCTCTTTGTTTCTCCTTTCTTTCTTCCTCCTTTTACGCATCTTTCCTCTATCAGTTCAGTTTGTTATGAGTCATTTTCAGTGTCACCACCTGGTTTTACTGAAGTATCCTCCTGAGACTTCATTTCAATTTTGTGACAGGATTGTCTTTTTTCAAGAAAGTTCTCATCAACTATTTCTTCAAAATATCCTTTATAGGTCAAATTATCACAATTAGTATCTTCCTGAATATCATTTACATAATCAATTCCTCTCTTATCTTCACTAAATTTTACCGATCTGACTTCATAAATTCTCTTTGCCATTAAATCATATATTCTGTAGGCTTTTCCTTTAATAGAATAACCAATAAATATTCCCTTTCTACCCTTTAGTGAATATACTTGTTTTTTCATGGTTTTCTCTCAAGCCAATGTGTCAAACATCCAAATATTCGAATGTGTTTGACCGATGGTTTCCTCCCATTCCATCTCTGCATAGGTGTATGGTGTTTGATAGAACTGTGAAGGGTACAATTCTGAATGTGTATAGCTGTAGCAATTGCCTCTGCCCAAAACTTCATGGGTAATTTTGAGTCAATTAGTAAGGTTCTCGCTGTATCTATAAGAGTCCTATTCACTCTCTCTGCGACTCCATTACTTTGTGGTGAGTATGTGGTGGTAAGTTGGTGATGGATTCCACTTCTAATAAAAAGAGTCCTTCAAATCTAGAGTTATAAAATTCAGTTCCATTGTCGATTCTTACATCTTTTATTCTAAGACTTAATTCATTTTTGGCTCTTGCTATAAATTATTCAAATCTTTCAAAGGTGTCATCTTTTGATCTCAGAAATATACAAAGATTCTTCTACTGTAATCATCTACTATAACAAGAAAAATACTTAGATCCTCCTAAAGATTGCCAAGGCATTGGTCCACATAAATCCATATGAATCAACTTCAGGGGCTTAACTGTATAATTTTCCATAATATTATATGGCTTCTGAACCAGTTTTCCCATTATGCATGTTTCGCACTCTGGTAACCTTTCAAATTTTATATCTAATCCTCTTACAATATGTCCTGAATCATTTTTTCGTGTATTCTTCATTTATATGGTTTGATCTTTTATGCCATAAACTTATATTGCTATTTGTATTTGATAAATGTGTATTTATAACCATAACATTTTCATTTCTTTTGCTATTGGTACATTTCTTTGTTTTGTTTCCATCATAAACATTTCATCTTTAATATATGCTTCAGCAACTAAATCATTCCCTTCATTATACATTTTTGCTCCATCCATATTAAAAATAACTGAATTTCCTTTGTTGCCTAATTCATATCCTGACAAGAAATTATTTCTTAGATTTGGTACATGTAAGATATCTGTGATGCGAATATTTTCTTGACCTTCACTTGTGCATGTAGTAAGTCTCATATCTCCTTTGGCTATGGCTTGGGTAGTTTTGCCCTTTTCAGCTAGGTTGATTTCACTTTTATACTCTGTCACATTTTCCTTCAAAGTTAGGTTTATGGTTAAATGTGCGGTGCATCCTGAATCTATACACCATATTTGTCTATCATTTCTCTCATCTGGTGAATCTTCAAATTCTTTTACATATGTTTCAAATGCTTGCTCATTAAATCCACTTTGCATAGTATACACTAGGTTAATTGAAAGTTCTCTACTGTATTTGTGATTTCTATAATCAGGAGTCCATCTCTTTTGATATCCTTGTTTTTGTTTATATCGAAACCAGCAATCATTAGCTAGATGTACTTTTTTATTACAAACAAAACATCTTTTTGGGTGAAATTTTTTTAACTTTTCTATCTTTAATTCTTTATGCTTGTTCATGCCCATTCTCAACTGATTTATTTAATCTCATATTTCTTCTTGACTCCTCTTCCCTTAGGGTTTGTTGAATCTCTTCAACTGTTACCTCTCTCTTAGATCGTAAGCCAATAGCAATATTTACATACTTTGGATGTATGCCTCTGACAATATGAAATGAAAGTTATCTTGAGGGAAATTGATGCCTTAATGATGAACTTCTCGCATCAATATTTTTTGCCCTCGTTATATATACATCTACAGTTTTATTTTATCTTTCATTCTAATGTTCTTTAATTCTAAGCCTCTATCAATAATTTTATCTTACAAATTGCCTGTGTATGTTTTGCTTAGCGAGTCCCATACTTTCTTAGCAGTTGTTTCTCCTATGAACATTCCAGCTTGTTCATTTATCAACGTAGTGATGATTATCCCAAATGCTTATCTTTTTATCAATCCAAATCTCACAAGAACTTTTGCCTTCCGTATCAGGTTCTGGATCAGAAATTACACATTTAAATAATTTTCTTCCTCTCAGAACTGCGCCGAATTTCAACGCCCATATTTGAAAATTAGTTCCTGTTATTTTTTCAATTTTTGTGTGGGATAAAGAATTATATTCAGCCATTTTCGCCTTTTGAACTAATATAAACAAACCAATATACAATATATATTTTAAATTTATTTAAATATTAGGTATCTTTTAAACATGCAATATATATGTGATATCTTGGGACCTCTGGGACCAGTGTTACCTGATGCTAGACGAACCTCGATGTCAACTCTACCGTGCAGTCGTGGTGGAAGGCGACACAGCTGGGCCAAAGGTGAAATAAACAAACAGAGATTCCACTAAAAAGCGTCTGAACGTCAAGAAGGAAGGAAACGAGGAGATTCCTGGCAGGAAAGTGTTTACCTCTATCGGAGCAGCCTGTGGACTGGGACTGAAACAACGAACTGACGACTAAAGACTAAGGCTAACTGAGGCTTAGGGGCCTCCTTTAATAGCTTAGCTGGGTCCAAACAGGTCACTGCTCTTTTCTGTCGTAAACAGGGAGGGAAGTTATATCATCCAGGAGGGCCACGACCTCGTAAAAATTGAACTGGGCTCGCTAGGCCTGCTTTCCTATTCTCGCTTAGGCCTGATTAGTTTTAACCTTAATTTTCTCCTGTTATTCTCCGTTCCTTCTATCTGTACAGTTGCTATACTTTATTAGATTCTTACGCGGTACAGAATGATATTATGTGATGCTTTCTATTTGCAGCAAATAACAAGTTATATACAGTCGCGTGGTGGAACAAGTGGTAGTCGATATCTGGATTATTTAAAACAATTCCATGGTCTTAAATCATCATATATATATATATATATGTGATAAGGTCCTGTTGACTCTTGTAGAATCCTGTCGACTAGAAATGTGGTGAGGTATCCAGTCGACTTAAACTATGGTGCGAGTCCCTGTCAACTCTCGCTATACTGTGTTGACCGAGAGGAACAGTCAGGATGTGGAGTTTTCCTGTACTACTCTGCACCTTGTAAGACCTTTAACAGTTCTCACAGAGTACAGGCAGTCGTGGTCGAGTGGAAAGACACAGTTGCACTAAGAAAGTTCCGTGAACAGATAAAAGTTGAGCTAGAAGCGAAAGATGGAGATAGGAGAGTTCTTACTGGGCTACATGGTCGATGAGGTGGACCTGGGGTTCAACCGACGAGGGCTCACGCAGATGGTGAAGTAACCGTGTTTTTGGCTAGGACGGAGGCTTTATATACCTTTTCTGAGAAAGGGAGTTTTGCATATCACCAGATGTGAAGAGTGTGGATTGACCGGTGAAATTATAAACTGGCGCCGTCCTGACAGCTTCCAATCTATCTTTAGATGTTGTTTTGTGACTTCCATCTATCTATATTTTAGATGTTTCTGACTTCTATCTCTTGCTTCAGCTCAACTCTTAATCTATTACAGAGTTTTATTTATTTATCCTCAGTTTGTACAAATTACATTACATATGATGAAGTAATGATACATGTCAATCATGCGTATAATCATTTACAGATGTGTTTCTATTATACAACATGAAAATCTTGTTATAAGTTATATACAATATGGGGTTGTTGGCTTAAATTACCATAGATGGGCCCCGGGAGTGAAAGGGTTAATCCTGGTTTAAGCGAGTAAAGCCTCTCTAACACAGGTAAGTAATTAAAATTTATTTTAATTGATTTAAACTGTGAGGGTTAAAAAGGGCTATAACAAGATGATTTGTTTGGATATATAAAAGTGAAATAAAAATGACATTTCTGTTTGATTTTTTAAAAATGATGATTAAAATAAAATGATGACATAAAAATTCACATTCTAAGAGAATATTGGCCGGCGTTGGAAAGTGCTAGTAGTTGAAGAATATGCAATTGTAAGCATTACACATGCAACCAAATAATCAGATCCAGGTGCAAAGCGAGGATATAGACTTGAGCGTCTTTCTTAGCAATTTTTCACTTGCGATCCTATATAAGGGTTACAGTGCTTTGTCACAATTTTAGGATTATTGGATTGAAAGTTGTTGAAGAAAAGTTGCTTATTAATATGATTGAAAGGGTGGTAGAGCCATGCGATAAGTAGAATTGTAGCGACAGTAGGTGGTCTCACTTGTTTCGAAATCAAAGAAGGATTGTGGTCCGCTAGAGCTGAAAAAAAAATTGAAAGTTGAAAAAAGTGAACGCTCTGTGCATGCGTTGGTGATTGCTCTGCGGATTATTGAAATTAACTCTTGAAGCGTGTTCAGGCCAGTTGTTGGGATTTTTAAATCTGGAGTACTGTGTTCAAACAATTTGTTGCAATACGAAATAAAAAAAAAATGCCAAGCAGTGCGGTCGTTTTTCTACGATGGTTTGAAGCAATGGCTGAAATAGATAGTGATGAAAAAGTATAGGGAATTGGTTAAAGAATATGATTGTTGTAAGCGGTTGTTGTATGCCCGATAGTTGATGATAAACATTGTCATATAATAAAGCTATTTAAACAAATATATAAAATATAGTGAATAAAAATATAGAAATATAATTGCGGGTAAAAAAAGTGTAAGTGGACAAAATCAAGCATGTAATATATGAAAGATATAATAATTAAAAAAATAAAAATGATTTTTGAAACAATTAAATGTTTTGCAATACTAAAATAATATCATGACAAATAAAAGTAAATTTTATTAAAGTTTTTTTTTTTTTTGAAAATAAGGTGGAATAAAAATTGATTATATAATTGAAAAGTAAAAATAAAAAAATAATATTCAAGATTTTATACAAAAATTATAATATAATTGAAGGTTATTAATGATTAAATAAATGTTGGGTAGTGGAAAATTTAACAATATTCTCGTTTATCCAAAAAGGTGATTCTAGTCTATGAAGTGATAAAGTCTAGATCAGACTTAACAGAGTTGTTTTAATTGGTGATATCAATTAACATGTAAAATGTTTAATGCATGTTGGCTGTGATTAAGGCGTTGGTGAGATTTGTGAGAAAACCTGATTGGTTAGTGTGAAACATGTTTTTTAAAAAAATGGCGATCATGAAGATAGCGGTCAAGATGATAGCTTTGTGAGGGGAGTGAGGACCGGGATATGTAAATGAAATAGATTCGGGGGATCCTATTACTGGCGGTCACTGGTGCGGGGTGTTTGTTATTTTGTCATTTACTTGAAACTGATTTTCTTTCTACTTTTGTTGAGGTTGTCAATTTTCTGGTTTATTCTAAAGATATATTTTCGGTGTTCGTGTCTTTGTGTTTCGAGGTTGTTGCGGACTCTGTAAAAATGTTATTCAGTGATTTCAGATTAGATGTGTGGTGAAAGTGCGACTTTCGACGTGGACACGCTTTGAGGTGAGATGTGTCACAGGCATGAAAAGTGAAAAGGTTTTGTGGTGTGGCGCTGTGACACGAAGTGAAAAATTGTGAATGAAAAGGTGCCACGTGAAGTCGTTATTTTGGCACAAAATCTAACCAGTTTCACCATGAATAACCAATTTACTAAAGTCATGGGTGGTGGTTGTACGAAACATATATCGAGAATTTTTATATTGTTAGTGGATATGGCACGTTTAATATGAAATTTTTGAGTGTTTTAGTGGGGCGACGTTATGGAGCTTGTGTGGCTCGAAATTGATTTGATGCTAAGTCGCGCGCTATTAATTGTTGCCAATTGGAGAGAGTGATGTGTGAGGGTGTTGTAGAGCTGAAAAAAAAGTGTTTCAACTATGTTAATTTATATTTTAAAATTATTATTTTTTATAATTGAATATGGTAACTGTTGAAAAAATAGGAAGGAGAAGGCCGGGAATCGGCTTTAAAGATAGAAAGTTTTATTAAGTTATGCTCTAATTTTACATAAAGTTAAAGCACAGCTTGCTTTACATACTCCACCACGACAATGGTAGAAATAATTTATATACATGGCGGTCAACTGGTCAAAAACAAATAAAAGAAGAGTAGAATGTTGAAATTGATTATTCCAACACCCTCCCTCAATTTCTACATTCCCAATCCAGCAACATGTTTATCATACAAGAATCTTGGCAGACCTTTAGTAAGGATGTCGGCAACATTTTCCTGGGTTGGTGTGTGAACGACCTCGATAAGACCATCGCTGCAAATGCTTCTAATATAATGCCATTTGATGTCAATGTGTTTAGTTCTGGCATGATGGACTGGATTTCTCGCCAGCTGTTGAGCGCCCTGGTTATCAGTCTTTAAAACCGTAGGTTCATTCAATAATTCACCAAATCCCATCTCATCCAACAGCGCTCTAAGATAGACTGCCTCCTTTCCCGCTTCACAAAGTGCTATGTACTCAGATTCCGTGCTCGAAAGGGCGACAGTCTGCTGCTTCTTCGATTCCCAAGCTATTGGACCTCCTGCTAAGAAGAAAACAAGTCCCGTTTGAGATTTTCTATCCGCGAGGTTTCCACCCCAATCAGCTTCGACACAACCATAAAGGGTCTCATTAGTTTTCTCATAAGTTATTTTCAAACATAAAGTGCCCTTTAGATAGCGGAGGACACGCTTGGCCGCATTCCAGTGCTGTCTCCTAGGATCATTGCTGAACTGTCCCAAAACACTAACCGCATAGGCTATATCAGGCCTTGTCGACACTGAAAGATATATTAACGATCCAATCAGTGATTGGTATTCTTCCTTTTTTACTGGCTCATTCTCACCCTCTATAGATGAAATCTTTGTTAACTTGGAGTTCGAGTCCATGGGTGTAGAAATCGGCTTGGCCTCCTTCATTCTATATTTCGCCAGAAGTTCTTCAATATATTTCTCTTGATCTATGGATATTGAGCCATCCTTTTCCGTTTGTATTCTTATACCCAAACAATAATTTATCTTTCCAAGATCTTTTATTTTGAATATCTTCTTCATACTTTCTTTAAAGGATATCAACGTGTCTTTTCTTTCAGCTGCAATTATCAAATCATCAACATAGATTGCCACCAGAAGAATGCCTTCATGATGTTTGATGTAGACACAGTTGTCTGATTGAATTTGCTTCAGTCCCAAATATTTTAATTCAGTGTCAAGCTTTTCATGCCAAACTATTCCAGCTTGTTTTAACCCATAAATGGCCTTCTTGAGTCGACATACCTTCTCTGGATATTTTCTTGATACAAAGTTCTCTGGCTGTGCCATATAAACTTATTCCTTAATTTCTCCGTTCAAGTAAGCAGATTGAACATCCATTTGGTGGACTATCAAGTTGTATTCTACAGCCAAAGCGAAAAATACTCTAATTGTACTTTGGCGCACTACTGGAGCAAATGTTTCTTCGTAGTCGATTCCGTATTGCTGTGAAAACCCCTTTGCTACAAGACGAGCCTTATGGCGCTCAAGAGAACCATCACTACTGTACTTTCTCCTGAATACCCATTTGCTTCCAATTACGTTTTGTACCTTAGGGGGATCAACCAGTTCCCAAGTTTTGTTTTCAATCAATGAATCAAACTCCTCCTTCATTGCTTTCCTCCAAAAATAAGAATCTTTTCCAGACAGCGCTTCCTCTGCGTCTTTTGGATCTGGGGAGTACTTCACTTCTGAAAATTCTTGCGTGGATAAATTTGCCGTAGGATATTCCTTTCTTGGTCGGCCAGGTTTTCCCGTTCTAATATACCTTGGTCTTCCTCTTCCTCTCTGCGAGATGACTTCCATTGTTTCTGATGGTTCGCCTAAAAACTCCGAATCAGTTCCGGGCAAAGTGTTTTCATCATCCTGAAGACTTTCCTCCTCCAATGATATATCTACCTTTTTCTGTGGTATAGCTTCAATTTGCACCACGTCATTCCTTAAGGTAGAATTTTCAGATTCAAGGAAACGTACATCTCGACTTTTTATCATCATGCCTGTTCCAGGCTTCCATAATCTGTACGCCTTTGATTCGGGAGAATAGCCAACCAGTCGGTATTCTTCACTACGAGGAGCGAATTTTCCTCTTCTCGGACGGTTGTCAACAGCGAAACATTTACATCCAATAATTCTTAAATGAGAAACGGTTGGTTTTCTTCCTGTAAATATTTCATACGGAGTTCGACTTTCATTTGTTCTTGGGCATCTGTTTCTAATGTATGTAGATGTATGCACAAGTTCAGCCCAAAGTGGATCTGGGAGGTTCGCTTGAATTATGAAACATCTAGTCATTTCTACCAGAGTTCTGTTCGCTCTTTCAGCAACTCCATTTTGTTGCGGAGAATATTCAACTGAGAGCTGATGTCTAATTCCTTCCTCCAATAAATATTCTTTAAATTCTGAACTCAAATACTCTGCGGCATTGTCACTTCTGATTGCTTCAATTTTCTTGCCAGTTTGTTTCTCAGCAAATCTTTTAAAGACTTTAAATCCTTTGAAAACTTCATTTTTTCGTTTCATAACAAAAGTCAATATCATTCGTGAGAAGTCTTCAATAAAAGTTGCAAAGTACAATGCACCGCCATATGACTTTGTTCTCATCGGTCCACATATGTCAGAGTGAATAAGTTGCAGTGGCTCTGTTGACTTTGTCAGAGAGACTTCTGGGAATGGTAATCGAGTCTGTTCACCCCTAATACAAGTTTCACAACTTGTTATACTTTTAAATTCACCCTTGGGTAATCCATTGACTAAATTCTCTCTCTGCAATTTCTTAAGGTCATCAAAATTAAGATGACCAAATCTATTATGCCAAATTTCACTGCTATTTCTGTCTATACACATTCCGGTAAATTTTGTTTTTGCATATTTAGTTTGACGCAATATGTAAAGTCCGTTTCTTTTGTAAGCTTCTATGCAAATTTTCCTCAATGGATTCACAATTTCCGCTTTTCCTCTCATAAATTTTACAAAAAATGATTTTTCTGTGCAGGTGCTGACTGAAATCAAATTTCCCTTCAGTCCTGGGACAAATAACACATTTTCTAATTTTAATAAAAATGGTTCACCATGTTCGAAAACCTCCAATTCTACCGTTCCTGTACCTAAAGCTTCTATGCTTTGGTCGTTCGCTAATTTAACGGCTATTGGCTCTGTTTCTCTTAAATTTGAAAACGCTGTTCTTAAGCAGCACATGTGTGCAGTTGCACCGCTATCCAGGCACCACTCGTCAACCTCAAGAATATTTTCATCTCTAATTCCTAGAGAAGCAGCCATTCGCTTATTGTTTCTTTTAGAGTTCCTTTTTGACCAGCAGTCAGTCGCTTTGTGGCCTTTCTTGCCACAGTAATGGCAGTTAAATTTGAACTCCTTCCGATTTGGTGGTTTAGTGGAATTGGTAGTTTTTCTTTCTGGATTTCCAAAAAAGGCATTTTGTTCTCCAGACGAAGTTCCCTCCATTTCACGTTGCCTTTGATCTTCTTCTATAATCTTTACTTTTAAAGTTTCAAGTTTTGGGAGCTCATCTCTGGTTTCTATTGCAGTCCTGAATCCTTCATACGATTCTGGAAGACTACACAACAAGAGTATAACTAAAAAGTCTTCGGGTACTTGAGCCCCAATTTCACCTAGATTGTCCACTAATGAGGTAAATTTACTCAGGTAATCTTTCAAATCATCATTAGGCCTCATTTTCATCTGTATTAGCCTTTTGGTCAGGGAAACTCTCGTCGCAGGTCCTTTAGGTCGATAAACTTCTTCTATCTTTTTCCAGGCCTCCTCGGCAGTCTTTCAGTTCTTAACATGAACTAGTTCTGATGGATTCAAGCTCAATACAATTGTAGCGAGAGCCTTCTGATCCTTATTTTGCCAATTAGTAATTTCTTGGTTACCGGGTTCAGGTTTGATATTGGCTTCATTAACATAAATCCACAGATCAGAGTGAATAAGAATCATTTGCATTTGAAGCCTCCATGTCTCAAAGTTTTGCTTATTCAACTTCTCAATTTGATATAGACTGGACATGCTTGATTCTTAATTTCTTAGGCAATCAGTCCTGGGCCCATAACCTGTTAAAAATATAGGAAGGAGAAGGCCGGGAATCGGCTTTAAAGATAGAAAGTTTTATTAACTTATGCTCTAATTTTACATAAAGTTAAAGCACACAGCTTGCTTTACATACTCCACCACGAGAGAGAGAGAGAGAGAGAAAATATCTTTATTTACGGGCTACTAACCAAAAGTTATGATTTTTGAGCCCAAAATCGATGTCAGGTGGCAAGGGACCCTAGGATGTGGAAGCAGGAGATGTCTCGCAGGGGTGGTAGAAACGTTGGGCAAGCAGGGGAATAGCGCCAGGGTGCAGTGAGGCGGGTTCGTTGAATAGGCCAGGAATCCAGGAGAAGTGGCAGATGATAATGGAGGCAGAAGGTCCTTGAAGCCTAGAACTTGAGGGCCCTAGACTTCAGGATGGGGCAGCTTGAGGCTCTCGCCTCGTGCTTGTCAGGAAGGCCCTGGGAGCAGCAGTTGGCACATTTGGAGGTGCGTTGGTCAGCAATGGATGGGCAGGTTCGGCCTTCATGGCCGTCTTCACCGCAGTGGAAGCACTTAGGAGCTCTGGTGCATTGGGCAGAGTTGTGGCCGAAGCCACAACAGCGGAAGCAGACGCGGGCGCGGATGGACTCCTCGAAGTTGAGGATTACTCCATCCACCACGATCCTCCCGCGAACGCCCAGGGCTCTAAAGGTCTTGAGGTCCACCTCGATGAAGGCGGTGCAGGTCCCGTTTCTGGGTGCAGAACGGTGCGCCACGCGCACCACCTTGTCCCCAGGAAGTTTTCTAACAGCAGCGGTTTCCAGGAAGGTCTCCTCAATTGTGGAGTTGGATGTCTCCTCATCCACTTTGAAGAGGCAGATCCGTGGCAGGATCTCCTTCTGCTGGCGGACCTTCATTCCATTCAACTTGCTGGCCAGGGAGGTTGTAACCTCAGGGATGGTGTCAGGATTGCTGGAATGGAGGACCAGCTTCCCCTTGGTGCGCAGGGAGGCCCAAACGCCTTGGGGGAGAGTGTGAGCAGCGCGGACTGTTTTCAGCATCTCCCTTGGGTCAGCCTGTGGGTCATCTGAGATGACCACTGTGTGGGCCGCCGATTTTTCTCCATGAAGGATCACTTGGGCGGCCGCAGGCTTGGAGACGTGGGAAGGCACAGGTTTTGAAGGACCATTCAGGTTTGTCCTCTTTGCAGGCGGGTTGGGAGCTTCAGACTGCTTCCTTTTGGTTGGAGCAGGAGCAGGCAGGGAGGAGGCAGGCTTCTTGGCAGGGAGAGCAGCAGGAGCAGGAGTGGCGGGCTTGATTGGGTCAGTCTGGGAGCTGGTTTCATTGCAGGAAGGAGCAGGGCAGGTTTGAGTGCCGCGGCAAGCAGTCTTGGGCTTGTTGGCCTCCTCAATTTCGTCCAACTCTGCGAAGGACTCGAGGGTGTCAGTGAGGTTCTCTACATTGGTAGCGAGGGCCTTGATCATTTCAGTCCGCGAGGCGATGTAGCGTATCAGGTCCTCATGCAGGGATTTCAGGGCAGGATGGCCAATGGAGCTCAGGATGCTGCAGTTGCGTGAGATCACCATCTCATCTTCCCTCTCCAGGTCGGCGACGTTCACGATGCGAGTTGTAGGCTTGTAGGCCTTCTTTTTCTTCTTGGCAGGATTCATGTCAAGGCCAACATATACTAACTCCACCACGACAATGGTAGAAATAATTTATATACATGGCGGTCAACTGGTCAAAAACAAATAAAAGAAGAGTAGAATGTTGAAATTGATTATTCCAACAGTAACTAAAATGATCCTTGTAAAAGGGCAATCTCGTGATAGTGACAAGAATATTTTAAATTGTGGCGTTCACTTAAAATGGTAAATATGACACTTATTTTTTTTTTTTTTTTAAGTATTTGATTAAGAAATGGGTGTTTTGGTATAAAGATAACTAATAAGAAAAACAAAAATAAGTTTAGAATTATGATAAATGAGAGATTTTCAAAATTAATAATAATGATTTTTTTTAAGTTTAGAGAAAGAGAGAGAAGATTTGGATAATACCGTTTTAGGTAAATTTAGGAACGACATGTAAAATTAGTAACATGATAAAAATGTGTGATTGAAGATATTTAATAATAAAATTGAAAATGATGAATTAAAATGTATAATTTGATAAAAATAAAGAAAATAATGATAAATGAGAGCGTGGCATATTTAAAAATTGAATTTAAAATGATATAAAAAAGGTAAAAATTGATATTAAAATGCTTAAAGTGAAAATACAAAAGAAAAATTTATGGGCAATCAAGTTGTGAGCTTGAGTAAAAGCTAAGGTAGGTTTTTAAAAACTTACAATTGCGTGATAATTATTCAGTCAGGAAACTTGGTCTTCAGTTTTCCTGCTGACGTGGAAAGCTCCATGTGGGGCTTGTAGAAGCTTGTAACTTCTCCAGAGTTGATTGCGGCTTGTCGCCTTGAGCAATGTCTCGACGATGTCAGGTCGAAGGTGGGGTACTTGTTACCGGGTTTGCGCCATTCTGCTCCTCGATTTCCACGACTTGTGGGAATTTCGACTATGTCGTTGGGGTGGTCAGACAGCTTGCTCCTGGCGTTGGCGATCTATTAGCGGGTCTGTGTAGGTCCCTTGGGGCGGCGTGTCTTCCGTAAATATCTCTTGTTGGGGAGAGATTGCTTGGTCGTTTCGTTCGAATGGCCGGTTTGTTCCTCCATCTTTGCTCTTTCTCGCTTCTATCTGAACCGGCTTCTTACCTAGAATCCTGTTGACTAGAAATGTGGTGAGGTATCCAGTCGACTTAAACTATGGTGTGAGTCCCTGTCAACTCTCGCTATACTGTGTTGACCGAGAGGAACAGTCAGGATGTGGAGTTTTCCAGTACCTCTCTACACCTTGTAAGACCTTTAACAGTTCTCACAGAGTGCAGGCAGTCGTGGTCGAGGCAGAGTGGAAAGCTTGGGAATGTCCATACACAAAAAACGAAGACACAGTTGCACTAAGAAAGTTCCGTTAACAGATAAAAGTTGAGCTAGGAGCGAAAGATGGAGATAGAAGAGTTCTTACTGGGCTACATGGTCGATGAGGTGGACCTGGGGTACAACCGACGAGGGCTCACGCAGATGGTGAAGTAACTGTGTTTTTGGCTAGGACGGCTTTATATACCTTTTCTAAAAAAGGGAGTTTTGCATATCAATAGATGTGAAGAGTGTGTATCGTCTGGTGAAAATCTAAACTGGCGCCGTCCTGACAGCTTCCAATCTATTTTTAGATGTTGTTTTGTCACTTCCATCTATCTCGAATTTAGACGTTTTTGACTTCTATCTCTTTAGCTCAACTCTTAATTTATTACAGAGTTTTATTTATTTATCCTCAGTTTGTACAAAGTAAATTACATATGATGATGTAATGATACATGTCAATCATGCGTATAATTATTTACAGATGTGTTTCTATTAAACAACATGAAAATCTTGTTATAAGTTATATACAATATGGGGTTGTTGGCTCAAATTACCATATATAAAATTTAACTTAATCTATATAAATACCTTTAATCTTCTCAGAAGTGCTTCAGTTTACCGATCAGAATAAACTTCTTGCTTAATCTTTAGAGCTTTATATCAATCAACCACGCTCTTATGCCAATTGTTGACTTTGCTTAGAAATTTTAATGAAACTTATTCCAATAATAATTAATTAAACATTATATATATTGATTTAAAAGAGAGAGAACAAAAATATGAAAGGGAAACTAATATTGAACAAAGAAACTTTTTTGTTTCGGTTAGCGCCTATTTACCTGTGTGCTTATACACACTCTGTGGAACATTTAATTAATATATATACAACAGATACCCCAGGCCAGAGAAGAAAAGAAGAAAGAAAGGTGTTGTTTAGATAAGAATATTAGAGAAATCGTGAGAGAAGTTCGTCAAAGACAACATCCCAAAGGAAAGGGCCGAGAACTGAACCCTGGGGAAATCCTTTGGAAACTTGTTTCGACACAGTACAACCATTCATAGACAGTCTCACAACACGGATACATAGAAACGAGTTTATCAGATGATACATGTTTCTGGGACAAACGCTTTTGTGCACCGCTCTCAAGATACTGGAATGGAGCACGTTGTCAAAAGCGCCTTCAACATAGAAAGAAAGAAGAAGACAATATTTACTATTTTTAATCATCCGTGTTATAGTAGATTTTAGATTTAAGAGTGCGGCTGTAGTAGATCTACAAGGCTTAAATCCTACTGGTTTGGAGGCGCTTTACACATCCTATCGACCATCCATGACAACCTAAAAATAACTAGACGCTCAAGGAAATCGCCCAAACCAGGAAGCATTGTGATTGGACGGTATGATGCGAGAAAGTCCTCCCCACTTCACTTGAGAACAAGAACGACGTCCCCCAGCTTCCATGGAGATGGAAAGTGACCAGTGGTTTAACACTTGTTGAAAATATTTATAAAAAAACGTCCGAAAATGTTTAACTAGTTCCACGATAAGAACAGGTGGCATTCCATCACTACCAGGAGAAGAAGATAAGTGCACCTTATCCGCTGTCAACAACAACTCGTTATCTGTAAACAAAGGGTTGTTATCAGATAACGATGTGATGACTTTGCTTAAATATTTATGTTCTAACATGGTATAGGGCGGGACGCGGCCGAAATAGTTTTCTAATATATGATTTAATGTGTCTCGCGGAACTTCAAAGAAGCCGCTACCAACTGGGAGAGCTGAGAGGTTTTTGCGCTTAAAATGTCCCTTGATGAAACTGTAGATTCCATCCCAAGGGCTGATTTCGCAACGCTAGCAGGTTGCCCTCCATGCTTCTTTCTTGGGCAGTCTCCTCGCACGGCGATATCTTGCCTTCAGTCTCTTATAAAAGACCTCCAGCACACCCTTAACGACACCGCGAGCCTTTATAAAGGCCCGCTGTGCCTTTTGAGTGGCCCTTTTGAGCGGATTCAAATCACATTTCCACCAAGAGATGGACTTGAGGTATTTATCACTTCTGGGACCGGATGGAATGGTGTTTAGACATGTGTGAAAAATCTCTTCGCCGAGTAAATTAATAACATCGTCGAAGGAGGATGAGTCACGCACGTTTTCTAAAAAAGATTAATATTTTATATTTTTGGCTGAAATGTTCAAAAACTCTATCCCAGTCAGCGCGACCAAAGCTGAAGTATATATCGCTAAATCTATTTAATTTAAATCTGGTGTTGTCCTGTGAAGAGGGAGCAAAATTTAAGTTAAACACAAGGCGTTTGTGGTAAAAAAACTCCTGGTACTAAGGATGCCAATCAGTAACGCTATTTACAAGGCCAGCACTTACAGCAAGTTGCCCTCCTCCCACGTCACCGCGCCGTGCGTGTTGAGCACATTCAAATATTTGACATCTATAAAGTTTTCAACTAGATCTCTCTTAGTTGAGTGATGCCTGAGGAGCAGAGGTTTATCCGACCACCTGACACATTCAAAATTTAGATCGCCGCAAAAAATTACCTCGTCATAGTTCTGAGAATTAAGACTATAATTTATCTTATCTAGAAGAGGGGAGGGGTCACATGATAGCGGAAGGTAAACATTACAAAGAAGAATACATTTACCACTTAATTCGCACATGACAAATACGACATTAACACTGGACAAATGAGACAGATGAACAAATTTAAGGCTAGGATTTACTACAATGACCATAGTTTCCAAATTAGAGTTTGTAATAGGGCCATACCAAACTTTGTTAGATGGAATTGGCAGCGATGGAAGTGGCAATCAAGAAATATACAATAACAGTATTACAAAAGGAATGAAACTATCAAAACAAATGATACCCTAATAAAAATTCTGTTTTAAATAAAAATTAAATATCATAGAATATTTTGGATAAATGTAGGGCGCATCAAAATTGATGCAAAAATATAGAGCATATTCCTTAAATACAGTTATATTATAAATATGGGAGTATGTCTTGTTCGGACGTTTGTTCTTCGGATACGTTCGAACGGCTGGACGGATTGTAGTGAATATCAGAATAGAAGTCGGGGACATTTTGTCGTGGATTAGGTTATTGTTCACAAAATTCCACGGATAATCTCCATTAAGGTGTATATTTGGTGGTTAGCAGGAATTTGTTAGTATATCGTTGTAAATTCCTGTCAATTGTGCCTCTCTCTCTCTCTCTTCATAAAACCTATATAAAAATTGTCAAATCGCAGGTTTATATATAAAAGCTATTGAAATTTAAGTGAAAATTCTCGGAGCGTAAGCCGGGAATGTGACAACATTTTGCCCAGGCTCAGTGTATTTTGTTAGCGGCGGCTTTCTGGGAAATATTTAGAACTACTATGACATATATAATGGCTGAGAGCCCTAAATATGTGGGAATATGAATTCCCCCGCAGTCAGTGTTGGATCATTGGCGGGGCCCTCAGATACAGCTCCCAACATTGCTAGCCTCTGCGCTATCACCTAGATGGTATTCATGGAACAATACGACGCTCCCTTCACCGGTGTTAGTAGAAAGATGCGCGGAACATCAACGTAGCCGCGTACTTGAAAGGTTCAGTCCAAAAACGATACAGGGAGCCAGAACTGGCCAACGCTTTCCGCGTTGTTTCAAAGAATCTCTGAATTTAGAGCGCAATATTCCTCGACCAGTATGTCTTATTTAGAGTACTGCCCCGCTTTCTCCCAGCTTTAATACCTGAAGGCAGGGTTGTTGGAGCACCAACACTCTGCGGATAGAGAGGAAGACGGAAGATCAGGGAGAAATGGAGTGATCATATGTCCCAGCCTTAGTAGAGGAAGGCAATGAAGTAGGAGGAGCAATCAGAATCTTTGAGGATGAAGATCTACTTCTGAAACTTCTCGTGATCTGTGGCATCAAGTTTTGTCAAATACTGTTGGCTACGGGCTCGAGCAAAACTTTTAGAAGGAATGGAAAACAATAGCGGTAAGTCGGACTGCCTTGTAATTTTTGTTCCACTTGTTCATTGCCTTCTATTCCAATGCGTTATATAACTCGGCAGAGCTATACGTTTAAATAGTTACAATTGCTGACTATCTCTGCTATGAGTGGGGTTTGGGTGTTCTGGGTTACATATGACGTGAAGGTATGAAAGACAATCAGAAGCAACTGTTATTAAATATCTTTATATGATCTAAATAGCTCTGGCAACGTAATGGAAGATTAACTAGGGCGTCTTTACCGTTTGAGGTCTGCCATATATACAAAAGGTTTTCTGGAGGCGACTTTGAAAACTGAAGTAGTCTTCTATTGGGTGGACAAGGTACCGTGTGAGACATTTATTGTGTCTTCAAAGGACTTTTTCTTCCTTTGCATACCAGATGTGTCTCGGTGCCTCGGCCAAATTGTCCAATAAAAGGTCGCCAGTACCTAGTGCTGTTGATGTATAGTGGCCTCTACTAATGCTTTTTGGAGATTTTTTAGTGAAGGCTGCGTAATTTTCGGAGGGTATTGGAGTCGAAACATTATTTCTCTGAACATTCTAACAAATAATATCTATATTTTATTATTTGGATAGGTTTACCTGGCTAACATGTGGAAAAAGAACGGGAATAACGGCGCCTTTGGGCAACTCTCAATGAAGTATTTATGGTGAGAGAGGGGTCCCAGGCTTGGTAAGGCTTTAAGAGAGCTTGCTGATAGTTGTATTAGTTATTTTCTGACGTGCCTTCGAACTGGGTCAAAAGCGTAGCTGATGTCAGGTTAACGGATACTGTCTTCCTTCAGTGCCGCAAGCCTTCGTTCATAAAATTGTTGATGGAACCTAGGGATATTTCATCCAAGCGCTAAGGGACGAAGCCGGATTGCAGTAACTATAACCGGCCGTTATGATCTCCTAGCCATTTCATTATCCATAGGATAGATCGTTCAAAGACTTTGGCAAAGGTATTGATCAGTACAATGGGACGATGCTTGTTCAGTGGGTTGGATGAAGAGCAGTTTTGCTTGGGAATTAGAACGAATATTCGGGATAGTCCTCAGAGTTTGGGAGATGCATAGTGAAGATAACTGACAGTGTTCGTTCAGTACTGGTCCATCAAAAAGGAAATATCTGATTCTAATCCTATCGTGACCAGAGTATTTTATTCAACCATACACCGTTGGTTCGCGCGAAATATTTCAGTCACTGTGAAGCCTGTTTCTTGTTCGAAAGTTTGAAGCCAATCCACTACCTGCCTTGATGTTGTCTAATTTGTTGGAAAGTAGTATTATAGTAGATATTTATAGGCAGGTTTCTGGGGTTAGTAGGGTTCTGTCATTATTTTCAAGCAGAGGCGGTCCCCGGAAACTTCTATTGCTTCTGGAGATATCCAAGCGACCGAGGAAGCCTTTTGGCATAGTGAGAGACAGGAGAGATGTTTTACTCGCCTATATCTGCTTTTAGTTTGTTGTGTAGTTTGAAATTATTTCGTTATGAAAGAGGTACTTTATGGATAGCCGCAAAATTTGCGTAGTTTTAAAGGTTTATTTGTTCCATCATGGTTTTGAGGGTCTATGGGACTTCTTCCTCACATATGCATTGCAGGTCTCTTGTATAAAGCTGTTGAAGAGAAGAACCTCTTCATCAATGTATCATGGAGTAAGGGCGGTCTAGAGACCCGATGTGTTGGAGGCTGGACTTTAGAAACGCTCCTTCCAGGCATGAAGACTCAACCCAAGAGCTGGTAGGTTTGAATGGATGATGTCGGAAAAATTGGTAAGTATTAGGAGATGATCTGAGTTGTAACATATTGGAGCACACAGGAACTATATGCCCATCAATGAAACAGAAGCCTCTAAGTACTGGCGTAACGCGTGGTTCACAGCCCTAGGTTGGAGGGTAGGATAAGAAATCCTTGCCAGTGATGCACAGGAAGGAAGCTTGGTTTAGAGTATTTTCTAAAGGTTTGGTAGAAAAGCGATATTGGCACAGTTTTATCAGTGACGACCGACTAACTTCCTGAACGAATCAGAGCAGTAACAGTGTTAGCGTCAGGAGAACTGACTGGATGGGATTGAGGTCTTATCGTATTATATATATATTGTATAGTATAGTTATTAATAAGGATAAATGCGGCAAAGTTTGTTCTGCAACTTTGCTGAAGATTATAGAGGACTGCGGAAGGTGATTTTTGATATTTTCTTGATGAACCATAAATAATTATGTCATTCCGAGTAAGTTGATTCAATATGAACTTCGCCAAAGGGCAAGGATGGGATGTTGCGTAGTGTTTCATCTGCACAATGCTTTGTTTTTTTTTTTTTCAGCAATTGTGGAATTTTGTAGATCAATTGATACAATATTTGCTCTCGTAGTTAGATGTTCCACACTTGTAGCAGAGAGGCTGGGCGGCAAGGTTTGACCCCAAATAAACTCAACATTATTTGATCGAAAATATTGGAATATGAAATAGAGAAAATTAATGAAGATCATGGAAAATTCGTATACATGAATTCTTAGATGAGAAAAGAATATATAAAAAATTTTAATCATTTTTTTAGATATATATATACAACTATTTTTTGATAGACCTCAAAATATAGGCAAAGTTAGACTTTCACCAAATTATGCCTGGATCATGGTGCCATGATCAACGAAAGCTCCACCTCTACACTCCATTCCATGAGATCAAGCTCGATGAACAGGGAACTTGTGTAATCTTCACACAAGGGGATAAGAAACAACAACAACTATCTTTTGAATTGTGAAAGAGGGGCAAGGAAATTTTGAGAGAATTGCTTTTGTATGTTTGTCTTTTTTTCTCCTTGACCTTTCTTCTTGTATATAGCCAATTTGTAATGATTTAAAAAATGTATTGACGCAGATATCCCTGAGTTTGGTATATCGCGTTATAGTATGTTGATAAAGTTAACTTAAATGGCAAATAACTTTCCTAAATTCTGTACACTTTTCTAAAATTTTCAAATTTAATTTTAAATTGTAGTTAGAATTGTGTCTATATATTCTGATCGAAGATATAACCAGATATAACTAAAATGCAAATAATTCAAAATGAAAATTCTTAATTTTACAACTTCGAAAATTCATGATTGTTCAATAAATTTAAGTTGATTAATAAGAGTAATATATTCATTAAAAAAAATATGTAAACAAAAGAAAAATGTATTCTAATCAATCAAAACAATGCATCAACTTATCACTTGCTTAGGTCACACTTTACATTTGATCAACACAGATATGTAAATATTCTCCAAGAATTTGAATAACCAGAATAATGTGACTCTCACAATGAGTATACACTATGTGGTCCCTATTTCTACATAATGAAATTTACAAGATATCCATGGGTAAGTATTTCACTACCGCCACTTAGAAAATTACAAAAAGGTACAAGATGCTGCAATTATTTTTTTATTAATTGTATAAAGAAGCTTTCGGGCAAGCCTTTCCTCAGCAAACTGAAACATAAAAAAAAAAACAATTAATAAAAAAGAGTTGAAGCGTCTTATATATTTTTGTAATTTGTCGAATTCCGAAAACCTGTGATAATAAACTTAGAACATTATTGACATTCATGCATTACAAAAAGGTTTGTAAAAGTATGTTATTTGCAAACTTTTCTCCATTATTCAATTTAACTGCTTGCGATATTTCGATGTTATATCATACTGCAAGTCCTAAACAGCTTTGAAACACTTGCCTTTTGTCCTCTTGTAGACGAGTACGAGGCTATCCTAGGCGCCAATAAAGAAGCATTTTTTTAAATTATAATTTTGATTTGCAATGAAAGATTATCGCCCGGTATTTCTATTAAACAAAGGCAGTAGGCTGTTTGGTGAAATACCTCTTATTGAAGGATACGTTTCGGCCAATACCTTACTGAACTTATTTAATATTTTATTTTGCAAAATCAATTAGGAATCAAGGGCTAGGTTTCTTTTTACATTTTTTTATTTCTCGAGCTTTAGGGCTAATATGCTCTTCAACACACGGAGACCTAGAAGTCGAAATAATACTTCTAAGTCTCCCTATTGAAGGACATATTAGCCCGAAAGCTCAAGAAATAGAAAAAATAATGTAATAGAAAACCAAACCCTAGATTCTTTATTGATTTTTTCAAAGTGTAAAAGCAGGGAAGAATCTTTATTAATATTATATGTTGTTTGAATATCATGAAAATATATGTGCGTGCGTCAGTGAAAAAGTTACAGTAAAACCACCTATGCTAGATTACCATCAAAATCCAATCCGCTACTCTTTTCTCATTGGTGTTAGGGGGGTGTGTGAAACAACTCCATATGTACAAAGGTAATCGCTATTGGAAGGTTCTTTAGTTTTATCGATTCTACATAAGTTCAAAATCAAACAAACAACAACACCGACATCTCGTTCTGGATTCCAATATTAAAAGAACAAACAGTGTAAAGAGGATCAATATAAAATATGTAAATAAAACATTTAAGCACGAAAGTTTCTTTTTACACATAAATCAAATCTCTACTGTCCTTACTAATATGAAAAAATATATTGGGAGGGCTTGGCTCATTAATGGTTAATCTTCCCAGCAGTTCCGTCAATTTAATCTACTAGACCGCTTTTTAGAGCTAATACTGTATTGGACGATTATCCAGCAGCTGAAGAATGATGAGTACTGGTATACCAGCCAGATTTCATTGACTTTAGAGTTGTTTAAAAAATGGAAGCATTTGAGCACGCGAAAGTTTTTTTTTTTTTAAATATAAAACAAACCTTTGCTGTTCTTACTGCGAAGAAAAATGAATTCATAGGGTTTGGCTCATCGGTGGTGAACCCTCCCAGCGGCTTCGCCAATTTAATCCACCAGACCGCTTCTTAGAGCTTTAATACTATATTGGACGATTCTGCTTATATATGCTGCAATGGAGGATAGAATATGTAAGAAATGGAAGCATTTAAGCACTAATGTTTCTTTTCAAATATTGAAGGTTTATTCAATTACATAATATCAAAATTTACATATTTGGCTTGAATTATATCATTGCTATATAAATGTGCATAGCTAAAATATTATCGGTAGACCGTTACAGAGAGTAAAGTTTGTTCTCGTGCTCATCTCTCCTCGCGTCTATTTATCAACGCGACAATACCAATACTCTCACTGATACCTATATAAAAAGCCTTCGCTTATAAGGCCTGGAGCCACTTTGTCTCTAGGAGGTCAATAATTCGAAATGACAAAATCAGGTAGAATTGATGCAGGTCGATTTAATGAGGATCTAACTAGTTTCGTCGGGTCTGGAATGGATATTATTGGAATTGGAAGAGCGAATTACCAATGGGCACTTCAATCATAATCAGAGCTGTGGCCACAGACAATAGCTTTGCAATATCCGCTGGTTCGACCAGGCAGAGTTGAGACCGTCGTCTGTGGATGGGGTCATCTTCTGGGGGAGTGAGATCGCCTTCTGCGGGGATGAAATCGCCGTCTGCTGGGATGAAATCGTCGTCTGCGGGGATGAAATTGCCGTCTAAGGGGATGAAATCGCCGTCTAA
This sequence comes from Cordylochernes scorpioides, assembly GCA_030710605.1. Classification (NCBI taxonomy): domain Eukaryota; kingdom Metazoa; phylum Arthropoda; class Arachnida; order Pseudoscorpiones; family Chernetidae; genus Cordylochernes; species Cordylochernes scorpioides. Next base: position 90,068,544 of record CP092868.1, read on the forward strand.
GGGGATGAAATCGCCATCTAAGAGTATTAAATCACGTCTTCGGGGATGAAATAGCCGTCTAAGGGGATGAAAATTTCGTCTAAGGAATATTGTTCACGTGACACGGACCAACAACAGGACCGACCCGAGGATAACCTTACGTCTGACAGCGGGGACACTGTCCTTTTGGGAGAGGGGGCATTGTAGCGTAGTTTACATATTTACATATTTTCTTGAATTGTGTCATTGCTATATGAATGTACATAGCTAATATTTTTGAGTAGACCGTTACAGAGAATAAAGTTTGGTTGTGTTTACCTCTTGCGTCTATTTTTCAAAGCGATAATATAAATAGTTGTTAACTTGCTGTTTCTCTTCAACATGTTCCACGATGCTGCACCTACTGCATAATCCGATTCCAGTGCAGATATTCAACTTAATGCACAGATTCAGCAGAAATTTGTCCTAGAGAATCTCGTCTATTTTTGAGTGTTGATATATTAATTAGAAATATATCCATTTTAAGTTAAATCTTTGCTCGAGAGATTGGAACATGGCAATTTTGAACTTTTTTTTTATCTAAAACGGATTACACTTATATTGGAAACTTTCTTATTTTCAACTAGAAGCAATTAACCCTATTCATATTTTGTTGTTCATAGTTATTGCTAGACATTTCTTTCCTTTGTACAGTTCTTTGTTCTTGTTTAGATTCAAGAGCTTCATTTGTTCTTAGAATGTTTGAACCTTTTTTTTTTCTTCTCTTACAATAATAATAATGATAAATGAACAATTTTGATGTAAATATTTGTGACAATGTTTTTTTTTATCTCTATTTATCCTTTTCCATATCATATGACTATTATTTACGGCCTAAAAATGATTGTAAATATGTATAGACAACTGTAGAGGCATACATGTATGGCAGCTTAAGTGTCCCTAGGGTGATATAGCGCTTTAAATTGAAATAAATAAATAAACCTTATTCATAAATTCAATTGCTCACTATCGATAAAATTTGTAACCAATACATTTACTGGTAATGTGTTTCTTTTCAATAATATCATCAATATCTGTAGAGATCATATTTGATGATAATGAAAAGAAACACATTGCTAGTAAATTTAATGGATACATATTTCAAACCTTATCCATAATTTTAAAAGAAACTCGAATAAAACATCTTAAACATTATTTTAAATGAATCCCATTTTATTTGTCCTTTGCGTCATGTAATAAGAATAAAGAATCACGGTTGGTTATCCAAATTTATATCTATATTATTTTAACCTTTTTATCGTCAGTTTATGATTTCTATCCACGTGTAACAATTTTCTCTTTTTTTTTTCAACGTGTTTTTACATATGAGTGTTTAAAATGTATGCCAGTTCATTAGATAAAATGCTATTTCATTACCAATATTAATAGTGTAGAACACACTTTAAAAAAAATTACTGAAGGATTTGTTATTTTAACTGAAATTATTTTCAAGAATCCTTAAATACTAAGATTCAAATATTTGAATTTATTATTTGATGATATAAGCGGTTAATTGAACCTGCATATGTAATTAATGATCATTGTATATATGGATTATATATTAAAATATTATACTTTATATTATCATATATATTAATGAATCTGTAGAAAACATAAACTAGCGGATGTACCCGGCTTCGCCCGGGTTTAACCTGAGTGAGTTTGCCTAACAAATATTTGATAAAAAATATTTTTCAAGTAAACATTCTACCTCTACTTGATCGAATTTTATAAATGTATATAAATAAATATTGACTAATATATAGAGATATGATCTTGATCAATGAGAAGCGATATTTTATATATAGAGATGACCTGGTTTCGTCTGTATTCTGCTCGAGTGAATATTTTGCTGTTCGAATTTTGGTCCTGCCTATTATAAATGGTTATTTGTTTCCGTCCCTCGTCTGCTTTAATGAAATTTCCCCGAAAGAATTTTGTTTTTGATAATCAACCATGATAGAGCAATAATGACATCATTTTCTGACTAAAAATAACTATTTTTACCCAGTACTTGGTCAATTTTTATTTTTCTTGACTAAAAATGCGACTATAAACTCTTCCAGATTTAACTCTATGTTCTGTTAAAAGTTCAACCAGATTAGGTACTGACTGAGAATGTGTGTATAGCCGACAAACCTCAAAGCTTATATAGTTCATCTAAAATACTTATTACAATACTGATTTCCAGAAATTGTTTATTTTTATAAAGAATCATATGAGTCTATAATAGTTTCGAATTTTGATATATATACATATTGAAACGTTTTTGTTTAAATGTTTAAATATGTTTTTATAATGTTAATTTAAGTTTGTTGTTGTTTTATAATAAGGAAGATGCAAATTTATTGTTATTGTTGTTTATTGTTTGTTTTTTAATACATTGCATGCAATGATGATAACCAATGACTTTTTGATTTAATATACAAAATTCAGTAAAAAATATTAATTATAAAATCACAAAAGTGACTTATTCCTTGGTTTGAAAGATTTATTTTGGTAAAATAAATGGCTTTAGTTGTGAAACATAAAATTTAACTAAGTAGGAATCTTCTCTTGACAAATAGCATGTAACATTTGATATCATTCTTGATATTCGAAATGGACCCTCATACTTTGGTGATGTTTTGACAATGTTTGGTTCATTAAAAGCAATTTTACGATGGACCAAATCTCCAACTTTGAATGATGATGACGGAAGTCTTACATCATGACTTACTTTCCACTTTTTCCTATGCTTTCTGATAATTTCAATTGCCTTCTTTCTTGCTTCTTCTACTGTGAAATGTGGTTAATAAAAAAATTCTGAGATTGAAAATTCACCAAAAGTATAAAGTTTAGTGAAAATCCAGTGACATGGGGTGTGCTATTGTAGTCTTTCACGATTTTTGCAAGTAATGAAGACCATTTTAGTCTTGGATTCTCTTGAAGGTTTGTTCTCAATTTTGTGAGGATAGTATCATTTACCTTTTCACATAATCCATTACTTTGTGGATGATATGGCGTCGAATAGGTGGGCTGAACCTGATGCTCATTCAAAAACTTGTTAAATTCTTCCGATATAAAATTATTTCCGTTGTCAGTTAAAATACACTTGATCTGTGGTATAGTTTTGATAATTTTGTCTAAATATTGAATTACTGCTTGAGAAGTATTTGTAACTGTAAAATGAGTTGTTTTGAAAGTACCAACTGATTAATAAAATAGTGGAGCCAGTACCAATGAAAGATGAAATGAGCATATCATTAAGTGAAACTTCTATATTAACAAATTTATATGGATTGGTGATATTTGATATGCAAAATGAATAAGCAGTTGGTTGTTCAGTATCTGTGGTCGGTGATCTCTCTGCTCGTTAACCTTATAATTCGTATCGTATCGTGATATTCATAGTCTTTTCTCCAATTGAATTGCAATTTTCTTTTCTACAAATTGGGCAGCAATATGGGAGATTTTTTTTAGGTTGTAGGTGTAGTCATATTATAAACTTTGTTTTTGTTTCTCTGTTGCCTTATTTGATTATTTTTCCAACCTCCGTGGCTATTTGCATATAATGTGATAGATCTTTAGGTAGAGCTGCTAATTTTTTTTCATTCAAATGGTAATCCATTTAAATTGAAAGGATTTAAAACCCGAATGTTTATTTTATACATAACTAGCCAAATGACCTGGGCAACGCCCGGGTTTTACCCGATTAAATGCTTTTATTCAAATACTATTCGTTACAATTATAAATTGGCGCCGTGGATGTCATTCTTGTGAAACGTCCCGCTCCAAACTTTGTGTCTGAGAAGCGATATTTTTATAAAGAGATGATCTGGCTTTGTGTATTCTGCTCGAATGAATGTTTTTCTGTTAGAATTCTGTTCCTGCATACTAAAAATGAATTGGCTTCACCCGTGGTCTCTGCTTTTTAGAATTTTTCCGGATGTAATTTGTATCTGATAATTAAACATGATACAGCAATATTGTCATAATAATTTTCTGACTAAAAAACAACAACTATTTTTGCCCAGAACCTGTCAATTTCAATTTTTCTTGGCTAAAAATGCGACAAATATCTTTTCCATATTTTTTTCTATGTCCTGTTAATCACGTTTTACATGTACATTAGGTCAGCTGATATTACCTCCCGAAGCGCTGCTTGCGAGTGAAAGAAGAAATTTGCAACTCAAATTTGCAAATAACTCGAAGAATATTCGGGATAGAGACCTGAAATATTCAATATAAGTTTTTCCAGATTCTACTATACCAGGTCTATTAGTATGAAACGCGAAAATTTCAGTGAATTCAAAAGTTCACCAATTCCATACAACAAAAGATTTTTTATTCAAAGTAACTGCCCTGATTAGCTATACACTCGGACCACTTTTCAGGCAATTTTCGAATTCCTTGTCTGAAAATTTCTATTCCTTTTGAGTCGAACCGGTCAACAAGTCATTTTCGGAGTATGTCTGAGTTCGATAATTCCTGGTTTTTTAGGGCGTGTCCTAAAGATGTGAAAAGGTAGTAGTTCGACGGCGCTAAGTCTGGTGAGTACGGCGGGTGGGGTTAGAGTTCCCAGCCCAAGTCTTTTATGGTGTTTTTGACCACCGTAGCGTTGTGGGCTGGAGCGTTGTCATGCTGCAGTATCAGGTAGTTGTGTTTTTCACGCCATTCCGGTCTTTTTTCATTCAAAGCCTCTCTCAAACTGTGCATTTGTTGTTCTTAGCGACTAGTATTGACCATTTTGCCAGGTTTCAGGAGCTCGAAATATACTACGCCGGTCTGGTCCCACCATATGCAAAGCATTGCCTTTTTTCCGAAGCGATTGGGCCTAGGCGTCTGTTTTGGAAATTAGCCGGGCAGGCCCCACGACTTTTGGTGCGTAGGATTGCTGAAGTGGATCCATTTCTCATCAGAAGTTACGATTCGGTGCAAAAATGACTTCTTTTCATGCCTGGCGAGCAGCCCTTCGCAGGTTACCAGACGCCGTTATTGCTGCCTTTCGCTCAACTCGTGGAGGACTCATCTGGAAAGCTTTTGGGTCATTCCGAGGCTGTTTAAACGTAGAGAAACAGCACCTTGAGACACCTGGAGCTGTTTTGCAAGGTTCTCCTGCATTTGGGTACTGTTCTCATCCAACAAAGCTTGCAGTTCAGCGTCCTCGAACTTTTGGGGCGGTTTTCCATGTGGTTCATTATCAAATTCAAAATCGCCACTTTGGAATTTTTTAAACTACCTGTAACACTTCGATTTGCTCAGAGCGTGGTCGCTGTAAACTTCCTCGAGCATTCGGTGGGCTTCAGTGGCACTTTTCTTCCAGTTAAAGGCGAACAACAAACCTTCCCGCAAATGGGCACTTTTTGGCTCGGAAATCGCCATTTTCCACGGGCTCCAGAAATTTTTCACGATTTGAATTTTTCTAAAACTGCACGCATGCTGATGCCACGTGAGTCAAAGAACAAAACGCCTTCAACAGCGCCACCGTCGGCTCAAATAAAGTTGCACAGCGGCCTATGGCGCCCATTTTCGCGTTTCATACTAATACACCTGGTACATACTGCTACAATTTCAGTCATATTAGTTACGTATTTTACGTAAAAGCATTCCATTCACAAAAACAAACGATGACAGAATTGATGACTCTGATACTTGTATATTTTAATAATAATATAAATGAGTTTTAAAAATTGTAAAAAAAAAAAAATGCATCGGCCAGGAATCGAACCCGGGCCGCCCGCGTGGCAGGCGAGCATTCTACCACTGAAACACTGATGCTTATTAAAAATGGCCATATTTGGGTACGGTGACAGAATTGTTGATTGTGATGACTCTGATACTTGTATATTTTAATACAAACTTCTACTGCCCTTACTGCGATGAAAAAATATATTGGGAGGGCTTGGCTCATCAGTGGTGAACCCTCCCAGCGGTTTCGCCAATTTAATCCACCAGACCGCTTCTCAGAGCTCTAATACTGTATTGGACGATTCTGCTTATATACGCAGCACTGAAGGATGGAATCTCAAAAATGGTTTTCAAGAAAACTATGGACATAAACTTATACTGATGAGCCAAGCCCTCCCAACATTTTTTTCATCGCAGTAAGGGCAGTAGAAGTTTGTATTATATATAAAAGAAACATTCGTGCTTTTAAATCCTTTCATTTTATATGTATAGACTTTGTGGTAATCCATTTGTTAGCATTTGTAATTTTTCTATATTATTTAGGCTTGTTTGATTCAATAGTCTAATTTTCTCTCTATATTAATTTCAACTGTTTCTTCTTTACTTCAGATAATATATTCTACTACACACACCTCTTGCTATTTTAGGGTTTTCAACTTTGTAACCAAAACGCTGGATTAATTTAGACTTTACAGTATCCCATTTTTTAATTGATGAATTTCCTAATATCTCATCAGCGAACCATTTCAAAGCATCTTTTGATAAAAAGCAAATTAAACTATTGATTATTTCACTTTCATCTAGCTTGATAGTTTCTGATTCATATAGTTTAAGCCAGGATTCAGGACGAATTGAACCTTTCTCACCGCTAAATTTTCTAATTTGTTTACGCCTGCCGCCATTTTACCTTTCTTGAGTTGTAGCTTTTTGTATGGTATCTTACCGTAGCTGCGACAAAATTTATGTAATGTTTTTATGTTAAAATATGTTTTTACTTTGTTAATTTAAGTTTGTTGTTGTTTTATAATAATGAAGATGTAAATGAATTGTTGTTGTTATTTATTATATTATTAATTATCGTTTGTTTTCTAATGCATTGCATGTGATGATGATAACAAATAAATATTTAATTTAATATGCAAAAATCAGTGAAAAAAATAATAATAAAATTCACAAACAGGACAATATAATATGCTTTTTTGATTAAAGATATATTTATGGATTGCTATATTTTCAAATATATATATAATACCGTTAAGAGAATTTCAAAATTTATAAAATATTTTATTTAGTTTAAACATTTGAGGTTTGTTTTCATATCTTACTAGACGAATGACCCGGGCAACGCCCCGGGTTTGCACGATTAAATGTATTATTCAAACACATAAACATAGCAAAATAAAACATAGCAAGAGCAGTTATTTTAAACGGCGAATTAGATCAGTTATAGCAAAAAATGAAAATATATATGTAAATATGTGAAATAGTTATAAATTCGAAAACTTGTAAATATAGTTAAGGACTTGCATTGTAATTAAGAAAAAGCTTCTCGTCTAGAACGCTCAGGCGACCTGCCGGCGGCGCGCGCCCGTTGCCTGCCGGCGAGCACGTGACTTCCCTGTGCGCGCGCATTGGGGGGGCGGTCGCGTGGTACAGGCCTCACCGAAAGCCTTGCGCGCGCACAGGGAAGTCACGTGCTCGCCGGCAGGCAACGGGCGCGCGCCGCCGGCAGGTCGCCAGAGCGTTCTAGAGGGCGCTGCTCGTGAGCTAAGTCGAATAATTTGAATATATAGTTTTAATAATTGATTTATATATATTTTTAAAATAGCCTATCGTCATCCCCGTTTTAATTTACCTATGTATAGAAATTTTGGTTTGAATTAGTGAACTACTGCGAATTTGTATACCGGACATACAAACCAACAAACAAACATACAAACATTCATTTTTAAATATATAGATAGATATATATATAAATGAATGTTTGTATGTTTGTTTGTATGTCCGGTATACAAATTCGCAGTAGTTCACTAATTCAAACCAATATTTCCATACATAGGTAAAAAAATACGGGGAAGACGATAGGCTATTTTAAAAAATATATAAATCAATTATTAAAACTATATATTCAAATTATTCTACTTAGCTCACAAACAGCGCCTTCTTTCAAAGATTAGATTAAATTATGCTGATGCAAGCAAATTGATAATGCTAATAACAAACAATTTTAAAAATAATATTATCTAAATATATATCACTCGGGTAGATATGCACACGGGTCAATCCCGGGGCGAAGCCCGGGTCACCCGTCTAGTATAAAATAAATAAGTAGTTAGCTTATAGTGGTAAAAAGGAAAAGAAAAAATAAAGTAACACCAGCAAAGCATCGGCGGTAAAGCGTCATAGGCTGGGTAAAAAAAAGGAATAAACGAAGAGAAAGTTTTATAAAAATAGCAAAGACAGAACCATGATAATAATTTTCCAAATATTAAAATTAACCTAATTAGAGAAAGAGAAGTTTTTTTCCTCAATTTTCTCTCTTGGTAAAAGAAAATAGATTTTTTAATTTATATATATATTTTTGATGTTATTTACTTTTCTTTATTTGTCACGTCCTTATACCTCTCACTGCCACACTCTCTCATTGCTAACAAATTGCAATTGTTCCTTATTACCAATAACATTGACACACAAACGGCTTCCCATATCCTGCAACTGGCTTCTCTCTGCCTCTCGATTTGCACTTTCACCTTCAACAAGCAGTTTTATAAACAGACCAGAGGAACCCCTATGGGTAGTCCCCTATCTTCAATCATCTCTGAAATAGTCATGGCTTCTGTGGACACATGGATCAATCAAGCCCTCCCTTCCGATATATACTATTGGAGGAGATATGTAGACGATATCTTTTGCATTATTAAAACAGACAGCCTTCAACTCACATACAGTACCTTGCACGATTTCAACCCCCACATTAAGTTTACATATGAAACAGAAATAGACTCTGTTTTACCTTTCCTAGACATCCTTATTATTCGCACCCCTCAGTCTTTTCACACCTCTGTTTTCCATAAGAAGCACATCCCTCCCCAATATACGCATTTCTCCTCCAATAGTCCCATCTCCTTTAAAATTAATACAGTCAGGACCTTAACTAAAAGAATTTTCACCCATTGTTCCTTACCCATTCTTAAAACAATAGAAAGATCTAGAATCCATTCCTTATTAACAACCGCTGGTTATCCCATAGATTTTATTGAAAAACATACTTTTGATCCATGTGTCCACAGAACCACTACAATTCATAGGGCCACATGTTGGCTCCCGTTCTCCCCTGCCGCAGTGTCCATTTCAAGAGTCCTACGCCCATACGGCATAAAAGTTCTCTACAATAGTCCCCCCAACTTATCCACCATCCTTAGACATCACATCACCAAATCTGAAAAACCCACCCTACCCATAAACTCTACCGGCGCAGTTTATTCCGTACAGTGCCTGAATTGCCCAACTTCTTATGTTGGTGAAACAGGCAGAACAACTGGCATCCGTATTTCAGAGCACAGACGTAACATCCGCAATAAAGATCCTAAATCCTTAATTTTCACACATATAGCACAAACAGGCCATAGTTTTGACCTAGACCATCCTCAAGTTAAATACCGGCACATACATAACAAACATCACCGACTCTGCCTAGAATCTATTATTTCCACACAAAACAATAGTTGTAACCGTAGAATAGACCTACCAGACATTTACCAGATACTCTATAAATAGCTTGTCTTTCACCCCCCCCCCCCCCTCTTATATCTCAAAGATAGTGGTAGCACTGAGTGGGACCCTCCCTTTCCCCTGCCATTGTCTGGTTGATTTTAACATCCATATACTGTTTTATTCTATGTTCTTTTGGTGTAGGGATGTCGCCGTTTTAATAATAATTTTTTACCGTAGTTTTTAGTCTTATTCAAGTTTATTGCTTTTTTTTAGTCGTCACGTTTGTATTATGCAAATTTCATTTTAAATATTTATGTTGTATTCTCTTTTTACGCTATTTTCTCCTCAATATGTAAATTCATTGGTGTATATATTAGTTTTTCTCCTCTAATAGCATGTTAGTACGTTTTTACTATCCACGCCCGTTGAAGAACGCTCTGTTCGAAAGCTTGCGGTATTAAAGAAATTTACACAAGAGGCTCCTCTTATTGCTTATTATTGTTTTAATATATGTATATATATATATAAATTTGCACCAGGTTGCGGCTTGACAGGCTCTTCAAACTTGATTCTCTCCTGTGCCGGCTCTTGCATCTTACTGGAGCGTGTTTCAACCATCCTACAAATTTATATAAGGGAATAATGAGATAACTCTACTTGAAGTAGCCTCCAGAATAATTTATTTATTTCTCACATCAAAGAGAGCAGCGAGGTCACATAGTGTACCAAAATATAAATGGTGATTTTATAATACACTAGCGGACGTACCCGGCTTCGCCCGGGTTTTACCCGAGTAAAAGTTTGTCTAACGAATCTCTCGATAAAGTGAACATTTTTTTCCCGGTCCCTTGAAAAATACTCGATAAGTTGAATAAAATCAATATTAATTGGTTCCCTCGGTAATTGGAAGTTAAAGGAATAGTATCTTGCCTTGGAATTGTATCATTATTCTTGTATGGATGTACCCGGCTTCGCCCGGGTTTTACCCAAGTAAAGGTTTGTTTAACGAATCTCTCGATAAAGTGAACATTTTTTCCCGGTCCCTTGAAAAATACTCGATAAGTTGAATAAAATCAATATTAATTGGTTCCCTCGGTAATTGGAAGTTAAAGGAATAGTATCTTGCCTTTGAATTGTATCATTATTCTTGTCTCAAATAAATTGCCGTGTCATCCTGAATTTTGTCTTTCCTAATTTTCTACATTACAAAATCATCGTATCATCATGATAATATTTAGAGCAGATTGTTGAATTATAACAGATAAATTAGAATATTTATCTTGATTATTTCTAGGCGAAAAGTTATTTCGAAAATTTTATTTGCTAGAAACCTTCCCAGTACTATACTAAATAACTTCCCAAAGTTTCATGGCGATCCAATGAGTGGTTTGGTCAGGCATAAAGGACAAACAAACAAACAAACAGACACACATACATTCATTTTTATATATATAGATTAATCTGTTTATAATATATATATTCTGTTTGATAATATAAATAAATATAAAATGAAAATTTGAATTTAAAATATAGGAAAAATAATATTGCAAATTAAAAATAAAATAAGTACATTAGCCATGATGCAACACTTCCCCCTATCCAGAGGTCGCAACGTCCTCGTGAGTGACCTCATCAATTCTTTCAAATAGGGTTTGTGTCTTGAGATATGGACTATCAATGGGTCTTGGCCAGGATTATCTTTCGGTTCAATTAAGTAATTTACGTTGGATAGCTTCTTTGATATTCGATATGGCCCAAAATATTTTCTCAATAGTTTTTCACATTTTCCGATTTTCCTGACTAGTGTCCAAACTGCCACTAAATGTCCTGGTTCATAGATTATTTCATTGTGTTTTTTGTCATCATTTTTTTCATTCTGTCTTGGGTCTTCTCTGTGTTGTTAACGACTACTTGTCTCGTCCTTGCAATTTTATCTAAGTAATTTTTCATATAGACGTCGTAATCGCCCATGTTACTGTCCATTGGGATATTTTGTCGTCTAAGAGGGACATGGGTTCCCTTCCAAACAACAGGAAAAATGGAGAGTAGCCTGTGGTTTCTTGAATCGTGGTATTATACGCGTGGGTGATAAAATGGAGGATTTTGTCCCAGTTTTTCTGGTCTGTGTTCACATACATGCTGATCATATTGATTAAAGTTCTATTTAGCCGTTCCGTTATTCCGTTAGTCTGGGGGTGGTAGCTCGCTGTGAAGCAATGTTTAACTTCGCACATTTTCATTACCTCCTTCATCAAATTGCTAGTGAATTGTGAACCTCTAAAGCTAATAAGAAATATTGGGGCTCCGTGACGTAAAATGATATGTTCGATTAAAATTCATTGTTGCTTCTGATACTGCCTTTGTTTCAGCATACTTGGTATAATAATCAGTCAACACAATTATCCACTTCCTTCTTCTTTTCGTTGATGGCAAAAGGGTAGTTAGTTGAGGGAATAGGTTGTAAAATTCCAGAAGGCAGAAGATTCGTAAACATCTTTTAGCATGGAAGGCCAATAGTATTTATTCTTCAATCGGTATGTGGTTCTGGCGACGCCCAGATGGCCATTCAGCATATGGTTGTGGTATTCACTCATGATTTCCTTCATTTTCTTCTTTAGCACTACCAGCAACCATGCCCTACCTTCAGGATTTGGATTTCTCTTGTAGAGACACCCATTTTTTTTTTAAAGTTCTGTGTAATTGAACGATTTTTTCTACTAAAGTTCTCTTCAATATTTTCAATAAAATCATCCTTTTCGTCTACTATTTGATTCAGAAATAGTCTTTCATAATCATCGTCCTATTCATTTTCGGGTAAGAGTCCTCTAGATAAACTATCAGCTTCCAAATATTTTTTACCCGATTTATACATAATTTCGAAATTATATTCCTGAATCTTCAGTGCCCATCGTGCTAATCGACCGGTCGGATCTTTCAGATTCTTAAGCCAAACTAGTGCATGATGATCAGTTACGATTTCGAAGTGCCTTCCATATAGGTAGGTTCGTAGCTTGGACATTGACCACAAAACAGCTAGACATTCTTTCTCAATAGTCGAATAATTTTTTTCAGGTTTGCTAGGTGTTCGACTCAAATATGAGATCACCTTTTCTTTATCGCCGAACTTTTGGACTAATTGCACCCAGGCCGATGTTAGACGCGTCAGTATGAATGTAAGTAGTTGCATTCGGATCAAAGTGCCTTAAAATTGGGGGATTTATCAATGCTACATTAAGCGTTTGAAATGATTTTTCTTGATTTTCTGTCCAGGTGTAAAAGGTACATTCCTTTTTTATAAGTCCGGTTAATGTACCAGCAATTTTCTAAAAACCTTTGATAAATATTAGCACATTCCTAAAAATTATTGAACTTATTTTATTCTTTTTGGGCCGAGGATAATCTCTAATAGCCTTAATATTATGCTCCGCTGGTTTTATACCATTTTTACTAGTTATATGGCCACGAATCTCCAGTTCTTCGAAAACAAATTGGCATTTTTTGTTGTTCAATTTTAAATTAGCCTCGCGAAAACATCTTAAAGCAGCTTCTATTCTTTTGAGATGGGTTGAAATATCCGAACTATATATGATTACGTCCTCCAGATAACAGGCAAATTTGCCATCTAAGATTACCAAGCATATTTTCCATGTTCCTCTTAAATATAGCAGGGGCATTGCATATTCCGAAGGGGCATAATGTTGAACTCATACAGGCCATGTTCTGTAGTGAAGGCTGTCTTTTCCTTATCTTTCTCCTCAACCTCTACTTCCCAATATATAGATTTAAGGTCAATTGCTGAAAATTATTTGGATCCTTAAAGTGTGTCCAATACTTCATCAATTCTGGGAATTGGGTGAACATCCTTCACTGTTACATCATTTAGTTTTCTGTAGTCCACGCAGAATCTGTACTTACCATCTCGTTTCTTGACCAATATTAGGGAGAAGGACCATGGACTCGAAGATGGTCTAATTAGGCCGTCTCTGAGCATTTCATCAATTGGCTCTTTTATGATTTCTCTCTCTTTAGCGCTCACCCTATACGGCTTGTGTTTGATCGGTTTCGCACCTTCTGTATCAATCCGATGTTTCGCTAAGTTGGATCTTCTTATCCCGACGAAATCAAATCCGCGTACTTTTCCAAAACTTGTTTCAATTGTTCCTTTTCCTTCTATGATTAAATTTCGTTTATCTAAAATTGAGATTCTTCTGTATCCTTTTGTTCACTTTCTTCCATGAGATTCACTTTGGCTGGGTGGCTTCCAAAGCACAATGTTTGGTTTTTATATATTTTTAATGGTCGAGGATAAGGGTTTGTTATCCAGATATATGTTTACTTATTCGCAACATTTATTAAACTTCTTGCTAGTCGAAGTCCATTTGTTTGAAACATTTTATGGTTTTCCTCGATGATGTATTCGCAATTCTTTGCTTCTTCAAATGCCTTAATCAATTCAATACAAAGTTCTGGTATAATGGCATCTTTTGCACTTTTTATTTTCTTATGTTGATATTTGATTACGTCACGATTTCCAGTCAAGTCATATTTGATTATTTCACGCTGGCAATCAATTTTTGCGTTCTTTTTCTTAAGAAAATCTCGTCCAAGTATAAATATTCGCAAATATGTTCTGATTATCACAAATTGATGTGTAATTGTTTTGTCATCAAATTTTATATTTGAAAACAATATTTCCTACGATATCTAATTATTTGCCATCGGGTCCGGAGCACATCTTTTCAGAGTTTATAATTTCAAGACCTGTATTAAGAGCTGTACTAAGGTCGACCACTGAAAGATCGGCGCCTGTATCAATCAAAGCTTCGCAGATACCGATTCTACCCAGGTTAAGGTTCATTTTATATTTGGGGTCCAACTTTTTAATTCCATTTTTGGTCGGCTTGCTTTGATTGACGGACTCAGGCGCGATGCTTAGTTTAAATCTTCCATGGCGGCATATCTATTCCGTGTAGGAATACTCGAGTGCGTGCAATTACTTAAGTCAGCGTAGAGCAGAGGTCTCGAATTCTCAGTTCTCTTGTCCATTCGATTTTCTTCTTCGACCTTGTCTTGTGTATCTATGGGGTCCTCTTCCACAATTCTCACGAACCGGACTCTGCAGTACCGCGCTACGTGTCCTAGCTTGTTACACTTGAAACATATTGGTCTCCCGTCTTCTGTCATATTCTTGTTTGAATCTGGACTCTTATTGTATGTTTCCCCGGGTAGGCCGGTTTTGGCTCAGGATTGGGAGTGTAATTTTGTATAAGGGCAGAGACCTGGGGCAAAGGCTTGTTCTGGTAGTACCTCGGAGCTGCGGCCTGGGGCTTGGAGGTGTTCTGGTATGGTCTTCTGAACGACGGAGCGTTCTTCTATTGCTCTTGATGATAGGGACGAGGAGAGCGTGGTCTATTATATAGAGCTTTTGATTTTTTTTACACGTTCTTGATAATTATTTTCCAACAAATCATATTTTTACACAATTCTAGAAGTTCGTTGGTATTCTTAGGATGGTTTAAGTAGAGGGAAAAATATTTTTCTTTCTTCAACCCTTCAATAACCCAATTTATTTTAGTCTCTTCTTCCATTTGGGGGGGTCGACCTTGTTGCACAGTACAAGAATATCCTCTGCAAACCTGATTGCTGGTTCATTCCACCGTTGCATTCTGTTTAGCCTCATCTTCATTTCTTCTTTGTTGGTATCTGAAGCAAAATCCTGAATTAGGCGGATCTTGAAATTTTCCAAGCTGGTGAAGCTTATCTTGTGTAGGTTCAGCCAGGTTTTGGCGCTACCAATCATATTCATGGCAGCATAACGGGAAATAATTTAGTCTGCCCAATGGTATAGGAAGCCAATTTCTTCAAGAGATTCAATCCATGGGCGAGGGTCTGGTGTTCCATCGTACTTGGGGATGTCTATATTGGGATTCAAGATAACTGGGTCGGCACTTGCATCTCGATCAATTGTTGCACCAGGTTGCGGCAACCTAGTCAACTTCCCTCGGCCCAACACACCATAGAAATTGTTGCACAAGTTTGAGGCTTGGCAGGCTCTTCAAACTTTATTCTGTCCTTTGCCGGGTCTTGTATCTTACCAATGCGTGTTTCAACCATCCTACAAATTTATATAAGGGAATAATGAGATAACTCTACTTTAAGTTGCCCGCTAGTTGCGGCGACGGTCAATAGATGGCGTCAGATTCTGACGTTTATTTTGACGGGAGAGGCGACCAATGCTTCCATGGATTAATTTCCTCCCGGCAAATTTTCCATCTATGTTTGCCAATAGATTTGGCCCAGCCACATTGCCAGCAAAACACCTCTTTGGTAGATTGTGAGGATTCCATTAGATCCCGTGTGGATCTCATGGAATAAAGTCCGCCCTAGACTGACGAGGGCCATTAGCCCGAAACCATGGTCTCTAGGTGGACGCTTATCAGTTTGCCAAAGTTGGGGTTGTGGCTTTGTCACCGACCCGATGCCGCTAGTTGCGGCGACGGTCAATAGATGGCGTCAGATTCTGACGTTTATTTTGACGGGAGAGGCGACCAATGCTTCCATGGATTAATTTCCTTCCGGCATATTTTCCATATATATATATATATATATATGTAGTAACCCCAACCAAGCCGACGTGGAATGTACTGGGCAGTCGTGGTCGTGGGTGCGTGATGGGATTCCCGCACGGGGACAGCAAGGGACAGAGGCAGGTCTAGATGGTAGCTCCAAGAGGTAGAGATAGACCACGGACGAAGGCAGTCGGACCACGGGCGCCGCGGATGGCCTAAGCCTACTCGCGGATAGAAGAAGGGGTGAGAGATCCGACCGACCGTATAACGGCGTCACTCTGAAAACAACTACTTTGTCTCATTTTCTGGGCCCTTTTATACTGGACCCCCGCATATGGCGGAGAGTCTTGATTGGCTCCTGTAATCATGCACCTTCTGGCGCCGTTGGTCGTTGTTCCTGTCTGGTCTACCTTTGCCTCTTTGTTTATCTGTTACATCCATTTCCACAAGGTCGATACATATTTTTATATAGATATGGGGCCCTAATAAACACCAGAAGAAGGCTGTGAACTATCTAACTCAAAATATACTACATATATATATATATAGAAGCAAAGGGCGCCTCTCCAGTCAAAATAAACGTCAAAACCTGACGCCATCTATTGACCGTCTCCGCAACTAGCGGCCTCGGGTCGGTGACAAAGCCACAACACCAGCTTTGGTAAACTGAGAAGCGTCCACCTAGAGACCATGGTTTCGGGCTAATGGCCCTCGTCTGTCTAGGGCGGACTTTATTCCATGAGATTCACACGGGATCTAATGGAATCTTCACAATCTTTCAAAGAGGTGTTTTGCTGGCAGCGGTCAACAATTGCGGCTCAGGTCAATAGATGGCCTCAGGTTTTGACGGGAGAGACGCCCTTTGCTTCTATGGATTAATTTCCTCCCGGCATATTTTTCATCTATATATATTAGTAGATGGAAATTTTTGTGTGTGTGAGAAAATAATAAAAAAGGTCAGGTGTTGGTAATAAAATCAAAAAGGCGTATCCTGACCAAGAGCAGTGGTATCTGTAACCCAAAGGTAATACAGACAGGCTTGCAATGACGCCTGATACCTCATGATGAGGCAGACCCAACCGCTAAGTCCGCCGCATGGTTCCCGAAGAAGCATCGACAGAGGGATGAGAAAAACATGCCGGTAGAAGTTACTTTATATCAGAGAGATAGAATATGGTTTTACGGGCTACTAACCAAAGTGTATGATTTTCGATCCCAAAAATGGATACACAAGCATGAAAACCGCAATACACTATAGCAAAGTATCAAGGTGCTGCACGCCACCAAGGTTTTTTTGAATACAATTTCTGAGATTCCACCCTTAATGAAGCGTATATAAGCAAAATCGTCCAATACAGCATTAGAGCTTTAAGAAGCGGTCTGGTAGATTAAATTTGCGTAACCGTTGGGAGAGTTCACCACTGATGAGCCAAACCGTCTCAATATTTTTTTCATTGCAGTAAGGACAGTAAATGTTAGTTTTGTGTATAAACGAAACTTTCTTGCTTAAATATTTTTCATTCCCTGCGAAAATAACTTAATTGCATACGGTTTTAGGAGTAATATATGCCTAGTGCGGGAGATTCCTATAGCGATACACCTTGGTTTCTATACATATCCTTCTCTTCTTTCAGTGCCTTCCTCTATTGAAGGTGAGCCACATGGTCTATCCATATCTCCCATCATCCGCGCTTTATCTCCTCGTATGTACGTCGTCCAGTCTATTGTTTCAGGTCGTTCATATTATCCGCCATCTTTGTACGCGCGGTCTTTTTCTTGGGTCTTTTACTTTAGAACCGTCAACAGTGTCTCCCCCGCTGATCTACGCATCACATGTCCAGCAATCGTCTGCTTTTGTTGTCTTAAGAACCTCATAAGCTGGCGCTCTATTTCCATTTGATCAATGGCGTGATTGTTTGTCATCTTATCTTTCCATGGAATCTTAAGTGCTTTTCTATAAAGGTACATTTCGAAGGCCTCTATTTGTTTGATTGAAGATTTTACCAATGTTCATATCTCACAACCATATGGTAGTATAGGCTAGATTAGTGTTAATATCAGTCGTTGTTTTATAATAATGTTGATAGTTCCCTCAATTTACATTTTTTCCAAAAACCATAGGACTCCTCTTCCGTCCTATTAAACGTCAAACTAGACACCATGTATTGACCGTTGCCGCAAACTAACGGCTTCGGGTCGGTGACAAAGCCACAATACCAGCTTCAGAAAACTGAGAAGCATCCACCTAGAAACCATGGTTTCGGGCTAATGGCCCTCGTCTGCCTAGGACGGGCTCTAATCCACGAGATTCACGTGGGATCCAATGGAACCCATCACAATCTTCTAAAGAGGTGTTTAGCTGGTAAAGTGGCTAGGGCAAATCATCCATCTATATATTTGTTGTTCTAAAAAGATTTATTTTTAATGCAATTCTACATTTTATTTTCATGTCTAATGTTCCTTCAGATTTTATCCTAGTACCTAAATATGTATTAAAATATAAAAGGTTTATCCTGACCACGAGCATATGAGATTTTTAGATGGCAGAGCGCAAGCTAAATATGTATATATGTCGCTGTTTTATAACGAAATCATTTACCAAAAAACCTTGATGCTGGTGTAGTACTATATATTTTCTGGTGATATGCATTCATTCCTTCTTATTTGTGTTTAATTCCTCTCTCAAGACTTCAAGTAATTAAAGGATTTCCCTTCCAAACAAACGTCTCAATTAGCCCTATCAGGCTCTGTTTTGATCCCGCTATAAACATATACCATCCATATATCTTCTATTATTTATTATTGGTCTATTTACTGTCAGATCCGACTATATATTCTCCACCTATTGCACCAGTATTTCACTGTATATGCTATAAAAAAGCGGTGAGATTATGTAACCCAGTCTAACGCCTCGTTTCGCCTCAAATTCTTGTATTGTTTCGTCATTTAAGTCTCTATTTTTACATTTTTAACTACAGTAGAAACTCCATGAGAGGACACCCGCGCTAGAAGACACCTCTCTACAAAGGACAGTTTTCATTTGAAAAATTACAATTTTTACTATTTAGAAACCCTCTTGTAGGAGGACACCTCTCCCTAAAAGACACTTTGGTTCTGCAATTAGGTGTACTTTCAGGGAGGTTTTACTGTATAAATAAAATAAAATAAATCCATTTACTATTAAAATACTGTCTAAAGTAACAATTCTTTACGATTTAAAAGAAAATTTCCCTAAAAATATTTCGTGGAGGCTGGATGTTGTATAAAGATTCATACTAACGTTACGTTGACAAAAATTGTAAATTCTAACAAAAACCTTTAAGCGAAATTTCATTTTAAAACCCCTTCTTTTTATTGCACAGAATTCGAATGAAAGTAATAAAGTCGGTGGACGAGTGGGTAACACCCTCGATTCCCGACAGTCATGAACAGGGATTAAATCCCGCGTTAAAATTTGTTTAATATATGTGAATAACCTTCACATATTATTCACTGTTTTAATTATCATGAACTAGGTTGCTCTTGTTGAGCGGTACCTATTAATGTGAATTTGAACCAGAAATTCGAATGTTTAATTTAAGCAAGCCATCAGCCCAATTTCAAATTACACTTTTTTTTAAGTTTTTAAACGAAGTTAAGTGTGTGTCATAATACATACAATACAGTACATAAAGGTATAGCTCTTATTCAAATTGATTGTCTTTTAATAAAATTTTGATTTTTGAGGCTGTTAAAATGGTATTAGAAAATTCATTCTCCATTTTTCAGTTTTGTTGAAGGGAAATTTTGATATCTTCTATATATATAAAAATGAATGTTTGTATGTTTGTCTGTCTGTTTGTATGTCCGGTATACAAATTCGCAGTAGTTCACTAATTCAAACCAAATTTTCCATACATAGGTAAAAAAATACGGGGAAGACGATAGGCTGTTTTAAAAAATATATAAATCAATTATTAAAACTATATAATTTTAGTCAGAAAATGATGATGACGATATTGCTGTATCATGTTTGATTATCAGATACAAAATTATATCGGGAAAAAATTCTAAAAAGCAGAGACAACGGGTGAAACCAGTTCATTATTTTGTACGCAGGAACAAAATTCTAACAGAAAAACATTCATTCGAGCAGAAAACAAAAGCCAGATCATCTTTCTATAAAAATATCGCTTCTCAGACACAAAGTTTGGAGCGGGACGTTTCACAAGAGTGACATCCACGGCGCCAATTTATAATTGTAACGAATAGTATTTGAAAATCAAAATAAAATAATTTTCAAATATCATTGTGAAAATTTACATATTTATTTTTATATTTTAAAAACACACACAAAGTTTGGAGCGGGACGTTTCACAAAAGTGACATCCACGGTGCCAATTTATAATTGTAACGAATAGTATTTGAATAAAAATATTTAATCGGGTAAAACGGGTCATTCGGCTAGTATCTGATAAAACCTGGAGACACATTCATAAAATACATATATACATATATATACATAAAATACAAATAATTCTTGTAAATGAAAATTATTGTATATCAAAAAATCAACTGTGACTTGATCCTGCATAAGATTAGTTTCAATATTTCTGCCGGTACTTTAAAAGCTTGGAGTCAACTTATTACAGAAATAATATGATGTCCAATCTATATGAAAACGCTTTTCAATAATATTTGAAAAACCAATACAGGATGGCACATAAGTCCCGAAAACTTTTATTTTCATATTAAAAATTAAAAGGCAAACTAGAATAAAAACCTAAAACTATTTCATTTTAAGTAATATATTAACGCTATGATTCCTTTCGCTATAAGACCGATGGTCTTAATAAAGCTGTATGTGTGCTTAATATATTACCTAAAAAAAAATATTTCTGTGAAAAATTGACACCTCGGCCAGTTAGAGTTTTTATATTCTAATTGGCCGAAGTTTTCACAGAAAAATGAATGCTTGCCAGGCACTCTCTATCTTCAGGTTAAAATATTTTTTTTATAAATAGTTTGCCGTTTAATTTTTAATATGAAAATAAAAGTTTTCGGGACCTATGGGACACCCTGTATTAGATTTTCAAAATATTCTATAAGCGTTTTCATATAGATAGGCCATCATATATACTTCTGTAAATATATATAAGTTGACTCCAAGCTTTTAAAGTATCCGTCAGAAGGCAGAAATGTTGAAATTGATCTTAATAAAGGATTGCATCACAGATGAATCTTTGATATACAATGATTCTCATTCACAAAAATTATTTTCAGCATTCAGAACATTCTGACTCAATGTTCTACATGTCAAAGAATATAGTGAGGTAACATTCCCATATCTCTGTAAGAATATGTTGTCACATTAGTCAATATTTTATTTAGTTCTCGACGTTTCATTGATTTGCTGTCATTCTCCTCAATGGAATAATTATTTTTGAAACCTATTTTTTACTTATAGGATTATAGTATGAAATGGAATTAAAAAATAATCATTCTCCTGAGAAGAGTGACAGAAAGTGACTGAGACGTTGGGAGCTAAATAAAAAATAGGTTGATATAGCAATAGCTGCTTGCAAACAAACTTCTAACTAACAAATTAACTTATTTCTCTCTCTGAAAAAAAATTAACAAAAACTATAACAAGACTTAGAACAAAACACTAAAGGGAATGACAATACATCCAGATGGCACAAGAACCTATATGACATACAACTGTCCTGGTGTGGAACTAACACCTACCCATATATTCTCATGTCCAGCAATGGCCGCAGCCTTTAAGAAAATTGACATGGACCCAGAGCAGCAGCTTTACACACCCAAAATAGTAGAAATTGCTGCTGCTGTGATAGAGATGCATGGAGACATCTGAGGCTCTTCATTGGACACGACAACAACAACAACTCTTCTAAAATTGTATATTTCTGTCATAATCAAAGAAAAAATTCACTTCAAGTAGTACAAAGAGTGCCTAGAAGACCCTGTTAATCTGGCGGGGACTTGACTTAGAAGCTGGCACAGATGTGACATGGCAGAATAAAATGCTTAGTCAACAGCAGAAATGCTACAAATGAACATTATACGTATATGAATTTCAGGTTACATATGACCAAATGAAGTTTTACACCCCTAAACTGAAAGTATTTTTGGTATCAATTAACTATATCAAAATTTTGACATTTCTTTATGTTTTTGAATGAAGAAATCGAATATATAAAAACTGGCATTATTTAACACAGAAATTGTGAACTTTGTTGTTTCAAAATTATAAAAAAATAATAATATTAAGGTTCGTTCGTTTATTTCTTAAGTTTTGTTATGTAGAGATTGAAAGACCGCATAAACATGGAATATTACAAAAATGCAAGTTAGGGTTGACAATATTTTGCCAAGTAATGCTGATCATTTACATTATAAAACAAATTTTAATCTAAACCGCCTAAATATTCTTCTAGTAAAATTATATTATAAATCTACAATTTATTCTATTTCATTTAGAATGCATCCGAACTTATTTTAAAGTTCAAATTAAAAATAAATTCGCTTTTTCCCTATAAATGGGTTGAGAAAATTTACTTTTCAAGGCTAATTTTTTGGGAAAACAGTTATCTAAAAAAAGAGCTATTTTAAAAATAAGAAAGGCGAGAGACATTATAAAAGGTAACTTTAGTTTATTTGCTTATTATACAGAGGATGTTTATTTGTAAGTAAATAGATTATATATATATAAACCTTTTGCTAAATTTAGTATTTCTGAACTAAATGTGTGAAATAGCAAAACAGCCTACGTTCTCTCTGATCCCATAGATGAGGCCCGGTCGATGCGGAGCTATAGATGGAGTTCATTGCCTGTTTTTGTTATAATCGGTGACCATTAAATCGTAAAATCTGTGGATTTCTTTGAGCTCTATAGCTTCGCATGCATCTGCTTTCCTGGCCATGTTTCGTTGCTGCCTCAGCTTCTGACAATGGATGGAGAGGTTCTTGATGTGGCCTAGCTTGCGTTTGCGGCAGTTTTGAGCTGCTAGCTTGTTCTTGCCTCGTCGTCGTATATCCCTCATCAGTGTCAGCTGAACTTCGCTGTAACATTTCTTGGCCATCAAGTCGTTGAATTCGTCGATGGGCATCGTGACGATTTCTTCCACGGGGATATCGATCTTCAGCTCCCGGGCTTTCTTCTGGTCACGACTGGCCCGCATTGATCCATCCGAACTCCTATCATCAGAATCCTCAAGATCTTCTTGCTTAACTTGCGTTTCCACATATACGGATCCGTGATATTTTGAATACTCTTGTGGCGTAGGTCGGGGTACATTCAATCCTTCAATCTCATGACCCCACGTATAGCCATTATTAGGTAAGCCCATTTGAGGTACTGGAATACTTGTATCATAGTTTGGAAGCATCATGGGTCCTTGAATATAATGTGGCTGATGGTAAAATTCGTTGCTCTCTAGATTCAATCCATCTGTATATTCCTGGGGTACTTCGGATTGATAACCTCGGTAATAGTCCGCATGGGGGTAGCCGAGAGTTGGTTGGGGCGGTATCACTTGTGGCAACACTTTCAGATGGTCCTGGTAGAATTGGTCTTGTAAAGGCCAGGCTTCACTAGGCCAAGATACATCGTCGGAATTCCCAAAGTCACCAAAGTTGGGTTCTTCTTTGGGCACAAGTGGATGCACGTGGAAAGGATGCTCACCGCTGTTGTTTCCTTCCATTTTATGTTCTCAACTTGAACAGCAAAAAAAAAAAAAAAGAAAGAAATAACCTGAATTCCTAGAGCGCAGAACGGCAAAGTAAACTTCAAATATTTCTAAATCTACACAATGAATGAGGATGACACAGCGTCTTTGTTTAAATTTCATTTTGACCAAATAATTAAATTTTGTTTTTGACAAATTATAATTTGTCCGGAATCATCGGAATTTTGGAATTTTAATACTAAACCTTAAGTGTGTAAAAAAAGCACACAACATTTTCAAATGTATTTTTCTATAAAATTTCCTTTGCATTCATAGAGAAAAGTATCAATGTATAATAGCAATCAATGAATGTTTAAAAGGTCATCCCAAATTATTAACGCAACAATTTCAAGGTGATCCAAAATCCTTGCAAAATGTTTAAAAAAATTAATAACTCTGCGAGAATATTTGCGCTAGGGAAGTGCGGTGAACACCAATTTTCTCAGGATGTAATGATAGTTTTATGGCAAATTATAGAATTCTTCTGAAATGATTTCAGCTACAATCTTTATCCCTTGATGGTTCTCTACCATCATCAGAGAATCACTAGAAAAATGGTTTGATCTCTAATTAAAAAAGCATATATTGGATCAAAATATAATTTATTTACCAATAGCCCGGGTAGTTGGCGCTCTGCGCTCCAGGAACATGGGTTATAAAAATCTCTCTCTCACTTTTCCAATATTTCAGGTATGTGTGGCTGAACGCCCAAGGTTTTTACAACATATTAATGTCAACAACGAACTCAGCGCCACATAACCTCAATAGAATTAATATTTAAAAAGATTTTGCCTATATTCAATGGGGAGAAAAATATATACACTGCGTGACATTGAAAATGGAACACCAAGAAATAGTGGCCAGAAAATAATGCAAATTTCAGGGTAGACGCGCCTAACCGAGTTATGCAAATGATGTAAAATGCGCAGCTCTCGTGCGCACATGGAGTAGGATATAAGGGAAGGAAATTGCAGAAAGGACAGTATTCGTGTCGTTATTTCTTCAAGGAAAATCATTGTAGAAATTTTGTTCTTGTGTCAAAAGACACGTGTAATAACAGAGAATGCCAGGTCATCGTAAACGGAGGCAGTTCAAGCAGACAGACGCTTTTACGAGGGGCATGGTGATCGGACTGAAAAGGGCAGGTTGGTCCATACGTCAAATCGCAGCTGATACACACCTTGGTGCGTCCACGGTGCACCGACTGTGGAGAAGATGGTTGGAACAAGGAAATGTGGCAATTTATAGGAATGTCGGTGCAACCAGAGTGACGTCAGCACGTGTGGATCGGCGTATCCTTCGACAAGCAGTGGCGGCCCCACAAGCCACTTGTACCGCCATCCTGCAACATGTGCAAGACACCCTAGATCATTCCATCTCGACCAGAACCATTTCCCGTCGATTGGTTGCTAATGGCTTGCACTCATGCCGTCCGCTAAGAAGACTGCCATTGACCCCACCGAATAGGCGCCAACGTTTGGAATGGTGCCGGGCTAGATCGACGTGGATGACGGAATGGCACAGGGTCGTGTTCTCAGATGAGTCGCGTTTCTGCTTGTCCAGTGATAGTCGCCGTGTACGCGTGTGGCGTCGACGTGGAGAAAGGTCCAATCCGGCAGCAATTGTGGAACGCCCCACCGTGCGACAACGTGGAATCATGGTTTGGGGCGCAATCGCGTATGATTACAGGTCACCTTTACTTCGTATTCAGGGCACTATGACGGCCCAACGATACGTTGATGATGTGCTGCGACCGGTGACACTCCCCTACCTTCAGGGGGTACCCAATGCCCTTTATCAGCAGGATAACGCCCGACCGCACACTGCTCGCATTAGCCAACAAGCTCTGCAAGATGTACAGATGCTTCCCTGGCCACCGTACTCTCCTGATCTCTCACCAATCGAGCATGTCTGGGACATCATTGGACGCCGTTTGCATACCTTGCCACAGCCGCGTTCAGAAGACGAACTGTGGCAAATGGTTGAGAGGGAATGGAGAGCCATCCCTCAGGACGCCATCCGTACTCTGATTGACTCTCTACCTAGACGTGTTGCTGCGTGCATCGCCGTCCGCGGTGGTCCTACTTGCTACTAAGCCGACGCCGTTCTCGCTCTGTATTATGACTATCATTTTGAAATAAAGATCACTTATTGTTCGTCCCTGTCTCTCTCTGTCTGCCGAGTTTCATCACTTTCTGGCCACTATTTCTTGGTGTTCCATTTTCAATGTCACGCAGTGTATATTTGAAAAAAAATGTTATTTCAAAACAAATTGTTTGATAATTGAAAAATTAAAATTGATCGACAGGTATTTTTCCTTTTTGGAATACCAGAAAAGATAACCCCAATAAATATATATAACACAATGGGGTAACAATATTTACATGCCATTCAAAATATATAAAATATGTAAATGTAAATTGAGACATATAGAATATAGAAATGATGTTTTAGATGTGGTTTTGAGTGCTTAAAAGATGAGCTGAAATGAATACACAATTTTAAAAGTATTATAAATATAGTACCAAATATTCATGATTGCACTACTAATAGGATTTCTTGCTATGAGAAATGTATCATTTCTTGACAATTTAGCGACACCTAACTATTTACCTAGAAACATGACATGATCTAACAGAAGAAATAAGAGGGGGGTCAGACAAAATGTGTCGTATTTTATTCCAAATATAACTTCCTAGGAGCTTGAAAAATGTTATCATTGTCTATCACGCTGTTTCACAAAATTTTTGAAATGTGTCGCCCTCAAATAAAAAAAAATAATTTTCATATGGCACCGTCTTGCAGGATCATCCACACGGTCAAACTTCCCGGATACCACTTACCACTTTGCGTAGATAAACAAGTGATATTATTATTTATTTTATTTTTTTTTCATTACAAAATATCTCTGTTGGGATGCATAGTATCGTAAGTTATTTCATCTATTAAGCGAAAAACATAAGGATAAGAGATAAAATTGTGTTTAACAGTGTTATAGGAAAAGTTATTAGAATTCTGTTCTATACTATATAAGATGCAAACAAACGAAGCAGTTCGAAGGTATTGAATCTGTGGGCATATTATTATCTTAAACACTTAATTACTGTTGTTCAAGAAAAGAAAAATAGTGAAGATGTAAAGAAAAAACATCATTATCTTCATTACCAACCAAAAGAGCTATAAAATATATTGACAGATAATAAAAAACGTGTCAACTTATATAACACATGAAATAACTGTTTTCTCGGTTTGAAGAAAAGCACAGCCACACCATCAACCAATAGTTTATTTCAACTCCCAACGTTTAAGTGACTTCCTTTCACTCTCTTCAGGGGAATGATTACTTTGAATCCTAGTTCTACTTATATACATACACTATTTTCTAAAATACATGCAAAGCGTCACGTATCCGCATATATAAAGAATTCATAAAATTAAAAAAATAAACTTTTGCAAATTAAATTTTATCTCTTGTTATAGTTCACAATTCTTGCTCAATGCAGCGCACTTAATTCTCAAACACCGCCTGCAGACGATAGACGATAGATAGGTCAACATTTTATATTTATATAATTATATTTATAGGATATTCTAGGGACCAAGATACATATTCGAATTAAAGACGTTCGAATTATCCAAGTTCTACTGTATATATAAAATGTCGTACCACCTGCAAGAGCAGTCATGGGTCCCAGTGGTTTCAGGAATCTAGGGTCCCTACATAAAGGACGAGGCAGGTTGTGTGGCACCTAAGAGAGTATGATAACAGGGTCGAGCTCCAAGAGATGAGATGTGGGTCGAACTTTTGGAAGATCCCCGGGAAGGTTTCCACAGGACAATATTGGAACTTTTCATCGTCCGATGCAATCTCGACGATTATTACTTAGGACTGGACTCTCCCCTTTTAGAACCGATATATGACTCTTTTCAGAAACTTTTTTGTCTTATTTGTGATTACATAATGGCCAAGCTGACGCGATGGATTCTGTATACTTTTTGGAACTATACAACATATTATAATTATAGTACATTAAAGTGTTATGCGTATTGACGTTGATTTTTATTACTCCAGTTCATATATCGGATGATGAGCATTATCTTATGGTAAGATAAAATTAAAATAAATTCTGTATATAAATTGGTTTAAAATGACGGCTATAACTAGCGCAAAATAAGGGGTAATAGAAAATTAATATTAGGTATGCTCAGATAAGTTAAATTGGTAATTAATAATAAAAAGAGGGGCCGTTGACAAATTATAATTGATAATAATGTTAAGCCCAAAGAACAAAATACAAAATGTAATGATATAATGATAAATTCGAGTAATTATATACAATGTTGAATGTTGCAATAGATATTTTAAAGTGTTTTGACTTTGGGGTGAAATAATTAGGAATTCTAGATGTGTGGATACACACACTAGATAGACTATTTCTGGTTCTATAATGCATTGCGACGTTCTGTATATAGACATTGATCCATCTACAGCACGCCGAAGAAATCCATCTGGTTCTTGCTATCATACAGGTTTGGAAATGGGAGGTGGAAACTTCGGTCAAGGAGGAGAGAAAGATTCGTTCTGTCGCCTTAAAAAGGGAAATAATTGAGCCGTGGTGAGATAGTTGTGCAAGGTGAGAAGTGATGAAAAAATTAAAGAAGCTGAAAGTGCCCGAGGGTGAGAATAAAAAAAAAAAAGAAAGTGGGCGGTGATGCTCGAACCGAGCTGTGAAATAAAAAAAATAATTCTAACTATTTGCTCAAGTTTGACTGTCAAGAAGGTTACGGCGAAAAAGCGTGCGTAGTTGAGATTGAATAAAAGTAAGAAATGAAAATAATTCAAAGGATAATAACGATCTCTAAGAAGGAATGATAGTGATATGTTGGGGGGAAGGAGTGTCGATACGTTTTCAAAATTAAAATTAGAAAATCTTTGAAAAAATACCAAAATTAATAAGTTACGCAACATTATAAAATCTAGTGAAATGATTATAACCATCGAAGATTGAAAATATTTATCAGAAAATATTTTTTAAATAATATTTCCGAATATAAAAGTTCAAACAATAAAAAAAAATCTCGAACGTATTTCTGAATGGTAAATAATAAAACACAAATAAAAAAAACTCTAAAGATTAAAATATATATAATGCTCAAAATCAGAAAAGCAATGATATTAAAGTTATTGTTTTTGTCGTGTCCAATGAAGAGCCTCAGATGTCTCCATGCATCTCTCTCACAGCAGTTGCAATGTCCTCTATCTTGGGTGTGTAGAGTTGTTGTTCTGAGTCCATGTCAATTTTCTGCAAGGCCGCGGCCATTTCTGGACATGTGAATATGTGGGTTGGTGTTAGTTCACACCAGGACAAATTGATATCAAAGTATTCTCTCGCACAATATAAAATATACAAAATATAACAGTTGATGATCAAGCCGGGCAGTCTTACACATTTTGAAATAGGTGTAGAGTTGTCAGCGTAGTGATTGTCATGTAAGGATAACCGTATGTAATGTTAGTTAAGTTGGAAAGTGATAATAAAACCGCGGGTTTTTCTAGTCGATGTGAAGCTTTTATGTTAACTATAGTGATAGATGTGGAAGTTTATTTCATTATTGTTAGTGAGCCAGACTATGAACCTTGATTGGAAAATTCGTTCTGTTATTTTACAAAGTATGCTGGTTAGATCAATTGGCAGATGGTTCTTGCATTCTTTGCCATAAGGAAAGATCGAATATGCAAAATAAACTCTGATAGAAGAATTACAAAAACATTAACAAGACTCAAAACGAAACACTATAAAGGAATGACAATACATCCAGATGGCACAAAAACCTACAGGACATGCAACAATATTCCTGGTGTGGAGCTAACACCTACCCCCAGCAATGGCCGCAGCTTTGCAGAAAATTGACATGGACTCAGAGCAGCAAATTTACACACCCAAGATAGTGGACACTGCTGTGATAGAGATGCATGGGGACATCTGAGGTTCTTCATTGGACACGACAACAGCAACATGGTGTAGGATGCAGGTAAGAATAATGCGCCTGTGTGGAGTTGGGGAAAGAAAAAAAAGCGGGATGATATTGGTGCGTGTGTGTGACAATATATGCCTAACAATTGACGTTAGGGGGTGAAGGATGTTTAGTTTAGAGGAGTTGAACGTGATCAATGTATAAGGGTTACTCCAAATGTTTTGCGATCATTATTAAATAATTAAAATATTTTTAAAAATTATATAATTAAAATCTACATGCATTTTTAGCACCTATGCAAGATTTCATCCGTGAAAATCATTTATCGAAGCACTTACATCAGTCATTTTCGGGGATGGAATTTACGGCTTTGATAAAGGCTTGCAGTGCTTTTTTTTTTTTCATCATCAGTGTCAAATTTTATCCCTTTTAACAATAACTTACCTTTGGAAATGAAAAGGTCACAAGGTGCTAGGTCTGGTGAATATGGTGGATGGGAATTAGACACGAGAGCTGGCTGAAAAATACCAAGCTGAGGTGTGCAGTCTTGCATTGCCATGGGGAAGAAAGACTCCTCTAAGTTGAGTTCTTAGTCTGCTTTACTAGATTTTTTCAAATACTGATGGAAGGCATTTTGTTGTATATCAGTCACTGTTAACTCTCTTTCGATCTTCTAACTTCACAATGTCAATGAAACCACTTTTTCTATTTAAAAAAAGAGCGACCATTTGTTTTCCAACACTTCGAGCTCTGAACACTTTCTTAGGAGGAGGTGATTTTGAAGAGTACCAAAAAGTATATTGCCGTTTTGTTTCTGGATCAAAATTATAAATCCAAGTTTCGTCACTAATAATAATATTAAAAACATCCTTTGATTTGCCTTATTATTTTTTCAACATGAAATTACACCATTTAACGCGATCAAGGTTTTGGTCTTCAGTCAAGCTGTGAGATACCCATCTACTAAAATGTTCTCTGTATTTTAAATGATCATCAATGATGGTGTTGATTGCTGCCGATCCAATACCCACACTTTACTCTAACTGCTGATACGTAATTCTTCGATCTTCTTTTAGTAAAAATCTTACCAGCTTATTTTTTTCTTTGTGGTCGACCTGAAGGAGGTTCATCTTCAAGGTTGGGTTTTCCTAATTCAAATTCATTAAACCAATTGAAACTGTTCTAATAGAAGGATCTTTATATTCTAAAGCTTTCATCAATCATTCATGGGATTCTTTAGAAGTTAAATTACATTCTACAAAATTAAATTACAAATTATATTTAATTTATAATCATAAAAGATCATGGCGCGTAAACTCTAGTCCACTTAATTGTGGCTGTTGCAATGTTTAGAAATTACCACTGCGGCTTTGAACAAAGTCGCACCCTCTATAATTCATTGTTGTTAATATTTTTGAAAATGTTCATGTTAAATAAAAATGATGTAGATTTTAATGGTATAATTTAATTTTAATATTTTAATTATTTA
Organism: Cordylochernes scorpioides; assembly: GCA_030710605.1. Lineage (NCBI taxonomy): Eukaryota > Metazoa > Arthropoda > Arachnida > Pseudoscorpiones > Chernetidae > Cordylochernes > Cordylochernes scorpioides. Next base: position 90,099,710 of record CP092868.1, read on the forward strand.
ATTTTGATTGAAACATCTTTTGGAGTGATCATTGTATCTATGTCGTATCTTCTTATATGGTGTACATATAATGTAGTAAATACATGGTTGCATATTGAAACACCAATCACAAGATGTTGCTTTAAAATGGCGTTAATAAAATGATACTCCGAGAAGTAGGTGCTGCGTCAAGAAAGGTCGTAACAGATCGTTAATATTATCCAAGAAGCTAAGGAAGGATGCAAACATATTGGGTATGCCAGTCTTTGAATAGACACGAACTCCCATAAATTTCCATTCACTCTGACATCACCATTAGCATATAAGCTGGGCGGTTTCTGGAGCTGGAAGGTAGAGTAACCTGGTGTCAGATGCTGTTAGGTCGCCATGCTGCCCGATTGACCAGTGATCATATGATTAATTTTCCCACATTACCTTCCCGAGTGCTACCCCCTAAAGTTGATCGCTTCCGATACCACTGTAATCAGACTTGTCGGTGTACGAGTGTGCGGTGTAGGCATCGTAACGGTCGGCGAGTTCTTAGATTCCGCTCTTGCCATCGTTTGTTGATGGTCTTGTGGACACTTCTGTCACACGTTGGATGCTAGATAATGCTGAATCCAGTGCTGCGACAGTCGTTCTGACAATCAATCTGTCCTCCCGTTCGTTCTGTTGTGTCCCTTGATCGACCGCTGCCGTCCTGACGTTTCATTCTTCCGTTGTTGACCCACTCTTGCCAACATCGTCTAATAGCCGCATCACTTCGACACAGATGTTGCATGTTTAGTCGATTTGAGCAACCAGCCTCTTTCAATCCAAAAACACGACCTATTTCAAACTAACATATGTTCGTAATGAGCACGAATCTTTCGACAAGACATTGTTACAGTAGAAATATGCTTACTGCAGAAAAATAAGGTGTTAAAAATAAGATAGTGTCGCGCCGAATATTGAGTCTAGAATACTCGTGCTGAGTTCAGAGATACACTGAAACTCTTGCTTTGCATAAATCGGCCACCAAATTCCAATCAGTTGCATGTTTGGTCAAAACGTCTTTGTATAAGTATTTTCATATAAATAAGAGGGTCGGTGGATGGATGGTCTAAACCGTTGGTTCGATTCCGGTATTGGGCACTTTTTTTCTAATTGAAAAAAAAAATGCTCCAATGGCCCCCGATTCTTGCAAAAGTCCAACCCTACCAGCGAGTACAAGTAACCAAACGGGCCTTGGCACATTTATAAGTGCAAAGTCGAACTGCTTTTTGCATGTGTAGACATGTGGTGCACTTACAATAAAAGCAGTCGCCTACTTTCAACCCACCATGATTATCATGGCCTATACCACGTGTACTAGGGATAATAAAAAATGTATATATAAATCAGACAATTCCTTCTTGGTGGGTCGATTATTTTGTTATAAAGTGTATTTGTTAAAACACAATTCACTGGGCAAACATTCACTCGGGAAGAATCGTTAAACATCATTTATCCCTTCAAAAGGATAATTATGCTAAACGATAACGAATTAAGGACATCATCATTATCTTTATTTTTTCCATGTAAAATATTGACCATTTTCGCGCAATAAATACAAGGTATGTCCCATAAGTTCCCGGACTGGGTCCATAAAAAAAAGGTAAGATATTTTTAAAAATTTTTTTAAAACTTTTCAAAGTAATCCCCCCTTGCTTTAACGCACCAGCGCCATCATTTCTCCCAATTGTCAAAACAGTTTTTATAGGCCTCTTTTGGAATGCTCTTCAATGCCAACAGCGATTTTTCTATTATGTCATCCCTGGTGTCAAAATGTCTTCCTTTTAGAAATGCTTAAAGTTTGGGGAACAGGAAAAAAGTCATTTGGTGCGATGTCTGGGGAATAGGGTGGTTGAGGTAGGATTTGTGTCCCGTTTTTCGCCAAAACACTCGTTACCAAGTGTGCTATGTGAGGGCGGGCATTGTCATGGGGTAGGATCCAGTCACCATTAGTCCATTTTTCTGGCCTTTTTTTCGAATATCTTCCCTTAGACGGCGAAGAATGCCCAAATACATTTCCTTAATAACTGTTTGGCCTGCAGGAAGATACTCGTGATGAGCAATGCCCTTGTTATCCAAAAAACGACTAGAAACACCTTGTTTCTGGATTTCAATATGCTGGATTTTTTGGGTCTAGGCTCACCCTGACCTCTCCACTCGGTAGATTGACTCTTGGTTTCAGGGTCATAGCCATAGACCCATGTCTCGTCGCCTGTGATTATCTTGTCTTTCCATTCCGGATCCGTTATTGTCATTTCCAACATGTCTCACAGGTTGCAAGCCGACACAGTTTTTGTTCATTAGTGAGGAATCTTGGGATCAATTTTGCAGGAGTCTTTTTGAGCTTCAAATCTTCGGTTACGATCCTTCCAATCGTTGTTTAGAGATGCCTGTGTCTTGCTCTAGCTCCAGCAAAGTGGTTCGAGGATTTTCTTTTATCAAATCGGTGATTATTAGCACATTTCCATCAGTCCTTTGAAATATTGGGCGTCCTAGACGAGGATCATCTTCAATGGAAATTCTGCCAGCTATAAATCTAGAATACCATTCAAAAGCAGTTTTTCTCTTGGGGCGTCATTGGGGAATGCTTTATTAAGCATTTCAAAAGTTTCGGTTGCTGATATTTGAAGTTTCGCACAAAATTCTATGCAAATCCTCTGCTTCAATTTTTGTTCCATCGTGAAATCGCCGCAGCGCTAGGTGTAACCTTTAAATAAATTAAAATGACCTTGGCGCGCGCACGTACCCGCCTCGATATTGGTACCACCGTGTTGCCAGATATATTTTCTATAATAAACAGTCAAATTTATTTACATTTTTCATCTATTTATTTTTTTATGAACCCAGTCCGGGAACTTATGGGACATACCTTGTATAACAAAATACTGAATTTATTACCCTCAAAATATGAATTGAGAAAGTTTTTTTTATTCTCTACCAATAACACTGGTTATTTCTGTGCATTAACACTGGATAAACCATTGGAAAATTTTGAATTAAGGTATATGGCTTTATAGAATAACATATTAACATTTAAAGCTCAAAACAGAGGGAATATTTCGATCTATTTAGCACATTCTGTAGGTATGAAATTATCATATTTTATTATATAGGGACAGTGAATGATCCGTCTACTCCCGGATTCTCTTCGAGTGAATGTTCACCAGAGGAATATTTGTTTTAACAAATGCTATTTGTTCCGTTTATATGTATGATTATCACTATAAATAGTAATATAATGAATATAATAATATTATTATAGTTTATTATTATCTATAGTATATCATATTATATGGCTATCATCGTTATTATTTTCTTCATTCTTATTTTTTTCAGGTTATAGCACTTTAAAGTGATAATACGTTATAATCCTCATGAATAATATTTGTTGAAGTATTATTCGTTAGAAAAACATTTACTCTGGTAGAACCCGGACAAAGCCATTTGACTAGAATACAATATCTAAACAAAATATAAAAATTGAGCGATTATACCTAAATATTGAACTAACTATTATTAAGTGCTTTAACATTTACACCATATATATTGTCGCGGAGATAAATAAAGCAAGGGCAAATTTGGGGATAATTAATTTATTATAAAGGGTATTTACTTTTTAGTTCTCCAAAAAAAATTATTTACAAGAGGTATTTATAGGGAGAGAGAGTCAGATAATAAAAACAACTTATCCCAAGGTAAAGACATTAATAATGAGCGCCGTCAGCCACCGAGGCCTCCCGTCTTTCTTATTTGCAGAAAAGGTTCCGAGAACCACAGGGTCCAGGGATGATTGACAGGTGTCCCATCTTGATGGAGCATCTTCACAATATGATATTATTATATATATTTTAAAATAAACATAAATATTAGAGGCACCTATCCCCTTTAATTGGGCATCAGAACGATGAAATGTTTATAACCTTAGTAATAAACTTTACTAGTGATGATAAAGCCACAACACCAGTTTTGGTAAATCCAGACGAGAAGCCAACCTGTATACTACGTTTCGGGCTTTGGTCCTCATCAGTATAGGGACAGCTTCGATTTCATAACATCCTACAAGAAGGGTCATGAAAGCTGTCTAATTTACCAAACAGGTGTTTGAACTAGTAAAGTGGTAATTGCTGAATATCAGGCTAGAATACAACACAAAGTTGCATGAGGATGCTATCCATGTATGATGTTATAAAATAGAAGCGGTCTCTTTACTGATGAGGGCGAAAACCCGAAACAATGATATACAGGTTGGCCTTTTGTCTGGAATTGCCAAAACTGGTGTAGTGACTTATTCTTTATCATTATTTTAGTGTTTTAGGGTGATAAACAGTGTCACTCCTTCTGAAAATTGGTAATCTTTTTATACACAATAAAATTCTAATAATTGCAATAGATATTCAATGAATGAAAGGAAGAAAAAATTGCAACGAGTTTCTTTATTCTGAATGTTGGCAAGCTTTCAGGGCGTTAGCCTATCTTCAGGGCCGATTTCGCAAAATATATATATACCTTGCCTGGCGCTTCTTGTCTGGCAGAGCGTGGAATTCCTAATCATGACTGACGACTACCGAGTTCTGCTTCGATAAGATGGTTATTAACGGTGTTCAGAGATGGTCCAGGTTCATTCTACACATATAAAGCTACTTGAATCATTGGTAAAATTGTTGTCCTGTCTGCTACAACCATACTTTAAATCCTCCTATCCTTTCTCTCTATTAATATCTATAGGATGGCATGAGCCAGGTTTTCTCAACTTTACCTCTGACCACTGAGACCAAATCCTTACAACAGTACTTTAATTGCAGCCTCTACATTCATAGCACTTTCTCTAGTCGAAATTTCTATCATTGAGTTCTATTATTCAGCCTCTTGTGATATCCGAAATTTGCTTATATGACGCCCTTTTTTCTGCCTTGAAATTCTATAAAAAAAGATGATCCTAAATATTTAAAAATAAATAACTTTAATTAATGAGACCTTAGTAGGCTAATTAAATACCTTTTCATTCGTGTGTGATTATACAAAAATATTTATATGCACTCATATTCTAGTTTTTATTTCGAGAAATGGATCATTTACATGCCCTAATTTTCTTTTTAGGTAAGCAAATTTTCTGAAAATTTGATTATGTGTTTATAGTTGATGCAATTATTTTGTGGAAGAATATTTTATCTTTCAAGTGAAACGAACTTCCTACCGTCCTTGATGAGATGAAAAAATTAATTAATAAGACTAAATAATCAGTTTTGAACCTTCTTAGCGGTTTCGCCAATTTAATCCACATACTGTGCCTTCTAGAGTTCTACCATTGTATTGTATAATTTCATTATATACAGCGTTAATTCTCTCAGTTATAGTATTCAATTAAACTATAGACATATGAGTTTTGAGGGTAGTAGAATTTCATGTAAATCTTTTCCTTGAGCATTGCTCTTTCGCAAATAATAGTTATACAAGGCCAGTAGGCATATATTAAACTAAGGCAATAAACAATCACTAATATATGAAAATGAAGCTATAGAGCACGGAATTTCCTTTCCCAAATAAAGCTTGTATTGATTTTCGTATATATAGAGAGCGTGTTATTTCCTAACCTAAGTTCCTGGAATGCCGAAATCCAACTATTCGTGCTATATATGCATATGCAATATGTAATATAAATATATCTTATATAAAGTTATATATATTTCTAAATATTCATCCCTGCCTTTACAATTTGAAAAAATCAATAAGAAATCCAGGACCAGACCTCTTTTAACTGTTTGCATGTTGGCATGAAAGCTTGTGAAATGAGAAATAGTTGAAAGAGACCTATCCCTGGAATGCTTAATGATTTTGTTTAATTCCTAAATTGTTTTTAAATTAATATTCTACATATTTTATAATCTTTATATATATATATATATACCTGGAGAAATCCTCACAAATATTTATACCTCTATAGTTTCATGCTGCAAAATAATATTTATGGAAATCCATCTCCCATTACAGAACAGAAACTGTTTCTACGTTTGAAGGAAATCATAAAATTATATTCTTTAGTATATTCCCATCTCACACATTATTACCACCTAGGAGTCTGAAAAATTGCATTGTCATCTACAGTAAGAAAGTGGGTTTAAATTTCAATGGTCTACACGACCTGGGAATATTTGAAAAATTGGTGACAAAATTTGAAAGGAATCATAGAAAATATTACAGTTCTGACCATCCCAACTACCCAGGATTGAACCATTCTTCAAAATTGCATACTTCTACGTGTATGCTCTGGATTGATATTAAACATGGATTAAATATTGTTGTTACAATTTTTTTTTAAATAAGAAAGGTGTTATAAGGATTAATTTTCAAGGTTTTTTTTCATACTATCTTACCTTGGATGTATGAGCTATAAACTAGAAGAAAAGTTTGTTTGCTACTTTGATTAATGTTTTAAAAATAACATCTTATGTATATCATATTATAATTTAAAAATCCCTTCGGTATAAAATTATAAAGGAAAGACAATTCGCTGTGAGAAAATTTTCTTTTTATATCACCACAAAACAAGATATCGGGCGTAACAGCCCTTTGACAGTATTTTTTTTTTCATGTTTTTGCTCACGTCACGTGAATCTTGATCAGCAGTACCAGGCAGATGGCTTGGTAACTATATCGTAGCCCTTTGACAGTAGCGTATTTATACCTATCGAATATGGCTGTTACACCCGAAATCTTGTATTGTCGTGGTAAAAAAAAACTCTCCTCTCAGCGAAGTGTCTTTTATTTATATACAGTAGAACTTGGATAATTCGAAACCCAAGAACCTAAAAAAATCGAATTATCCAAAATTTCGAATTACAAACGGAAATTCTATTTATAGGAAATTCTAAGGATGAAGATAAATATTCGAATTAAAGTCGTTTGAATTATCCAAACTCTCTCTCTACTGTATATATAGTTTTAAATAAGTAGCTAGTTAAATTTACCAAAACAATAAATTCTTGGTGGTCTGAAACTCAATTTCTCACATAACATTTTTCAATGAATTAAATATTATATATAGATCCATATGGTGAGTAGATATATTCTGATGACTTGAGAAATGCTATCATTGATAATTCTCTCCCAACAGACACAGGAATGCTTAGTCCTTACTCCTTGTAATGTTTCAGACCCCATTTTTTATTTCAAGGACAATGTTAGATTTGGTGCCGCACAATGATTCACGGATTTTTGCTTTAAAATCGGGTATTTGAAAAAATAAAAAAATCTGAGATAGTCAAATAAGTAGTGTGTGAAGGCGAATAAAAGTTTGCATTTTTTTTAATTTACATTTTTTTTCTGAGAATTCCCAATGGATGAACCTTGTCAGCTCTTGCCCCCATAATGTTGCCACCACTGATCTGAAATATTTTGTACTGCAGGATGAATGAAAAAAAAAAGAGTGGGTGAACCCTCTATTCCCGATAGCCATGAACCGGGAACGAATCCCGCGTTGGATCCATTGTTTTAATATTTGAATAACCTTCACATATTATACATTGTTACAAATATCATAAACTCGGTTTCTCTTTTTGAGCAGAACCTAATAAAGTGATTTTGGATACTGTTAAAGCTTTATTCTTCAGAATTATATAGTCCAGTAACTTTTTCTCGAAAATTAAGTCTCATCAAGCTGCCATTTGACTGGATGGAAATCTTTAGAAATTTCTTTGCTTCAAAATCTCAAATTCTGTTTGTCAACGAATCCATCAATGTGGAAATGGGTTCCAACACCCATTATAACCACGTTGATTTTTTTTTACTTTACTTTGCCATTTCTTCTATCAAATTGCAAAACTTTCCTTGCCCGTTATTTTTAGGTTTCGATTTTTGGGCCAAATGGGGGTTTATAGAAGAACTTTTAAAAGTGCATCAAAAATCCTCTGAACCATCTAAGTTATTGGCAACTCGCTGAATAGATTCTTGAGTTTTTCTTCAATATCGCACATGTTTAAAGTTTTTCCTTGGTTTCTATTTGTTAGAGTCCAACCATTTGACGATTTTCAAAAGCTTAACAATGAGTCAGCTATAAATTTCAAATTAAATTGGCATCAGGGCATGTAGATTAATATTTCAAAAATAGAGGCATATCTCATTTTATATTTTAAAATGTTTTTTTTTTTTCTTTTATATTGTGAAGTGACTTTTGGTTCACGGTGTATAGAGAACATTCAATACATTATCGATATTTGCTAATACTACGTCAAAATAACTAAATCAAACATTAAGGAATTTTAGGTAGCTTTAGATGGAGTGTAACATTTATTCGGAAACTAAAATAAAAAATGCTTGTGATGATCTTGATAAATCGAAAATCGATTTTGTGTAACTCTGCCTTTAATCAGTAGTGAAATCTTTGCTAAGGTTAATTTGTTTTTTTTTGCTTCATATATATTCGTATTATTGTTGTTGAAGCTAAAATAAGTATGCGACGCCTCAGTGTGGCTGAAATGTACTTGGATAATGTATATGGGCAAAATGTACCTATGCGAATCCGGGATGATACAGCCAGTTTTTAAAAAAATGTCAAATAATTTTAGAATTGTTCAGCGAAAACATGTATTTATCATGATACAGCAATCTTTAAATATGCGGTCATTTCAACTTGGGTAGACATTTTTATTGCAGTATAAAATAAATAAATATTATTTTGTACATGTTTCTGAATGTTTTGGACAATTGAAATAAGTATTAGAACTGTTTCTTGGTTCGAGTCCTTTTAAAGGCAATTTTAGAGCGAATAGCACGTAGTAAAATAAATAAATTTATATTTTTGCCTTTACTGACTCCTAAAAATGCTATTAATCGTGTGACGAAATGTTTCACGAAAAGTATATAATAGAGAATGTCATATAACTATTAAATTAAACCTACACCTGCAATCATTTTGTAGTCAAGCTCACACTAAAGTGCTTCATGTAAGCTAGTTTATGAATTTCTAATACAGTATAACCTCCAAGAGAGGACATTCCCGCTAGAGAACACCTCTCTACAAAGTACATTTTTTATTTGCAAATTTACCACTTTTATCATCTAGTAACTCTCCGGTAAAAGGACAACCTCTCTCTAAAGGATACTTTGGCTCTGCAATTAGGTGTCCTTTACAGGGAGGTTCTATACTGTATTGAGTTCACTATAAATTATATGGTATATGTGGTAATATATCTGTATTAAATGAAATTTTACGTTAAGGAAACAACAAGAAGCATATATAAATTCAATTACTATCTATCGATAAAATTTGTAATAAATAAAAAAAAATATTGAAAAAAAAACACATTTCCAGTAAATTTATTGTTGCAAAAAGAAGTATGCAATAAATAGCCAAGAAATATATCAGAAGTAGACAGAAATAATTTAAGAAGTGGAGAAAAGTAATAAGAAATATGAGAGAGAATTTAAAAATCTATTGCCGGTTGATGTTTGTTTCAAAAATGCTTTATCTGCATCACCCCTTCTTGATTTATTTACTTCCGACTAATAAAAAGAGAGAGAGAGGTGACTCCTGTTATCCTCCTCAGGAGACAGTTGATGAAGAGAGAAGAATACTTCTTCTTTAAATATGACTATGCAAGTTGTGTACACAAAGTAAACACGATGCTAAAAAGAGAGAAATATATTGGTAGCGATGAAACCAACGAAATTGTAAAATTAAAAAGAGAATATATAAGAAATTTGTTGGCACAGTGAAGATATTTAAAAAATACAAAAAAAATTTCTCACAATAAGTTTTTTTTATTTATTTTTAAAATGCTAGTTTTCAAGCGATAATCGCTCTTCAACGGGTTTAATTTTATTTTTACTTATCCCAAGTACACGTGGTACAGGCCATGATGATCATGGTGGGTAGTTAGCGACTGCTTTACTGTAAGTGCACCACATGTCTACACATGTTAAAAGCATTTTGACTTTGCACTTACAAATGTTCCAGAGCCTAGTTTGGTTTAATAAAAAACATCGAATATATATTAAAAGAAATATTTACAAATATTTTACACAATTTTATCATGAATAGTTAAAAAGAAGATAAATATTTCTTGGAAAAGTTTCCAACGAAGACAGGTTGAATAAGGAATTCTTAGGAAGGTGGCTGTCTGATATCTCCGGTATTGGAAACCTGGGCGGGTGAAAAGGAGTTGTTGTTTGGTTTAGTTTCCATCCTGGCAGTCGGGACCTCTTTAATCCTAGTCTGCTTAATGTAGCGATGACCAATTAGGATGATTGTTGGATTGTTTGATTTTAGCTAGCATGAAGGAAAGAGACCTTTACGTTTCTGGAAATCTGAGATTCCTGGTGGCGTAATCCCCAGACCGGCGGCAAACTGTGGCTCGCGATCCACATGCGGCACTTTGGATGTGAAACTGCGGCTCTTTATATAGTTTCCATACGTAAATATTATTAATGCGAGTACTATTTAGTGTTGCAAGAAAATATTTTGTGGCTCTTTAAAAAATTTGATATTTTGCTAATTGTAATTTTTGACTCTTCTGACTCAAAATATTGCCGACCCCTGTCCTAGAGTAAAGGTTTGTTCGGGAATTATGTGCGGTCAGATTTATTTTGCAGGCAACAGTTTTTGTGGCTGTTATTAATTTTTATTCGTGATAAAACTGTGAAAGCGTTTAAAAAGGAAAAATATTTTCTCACGATGAGTTTATTTTAATTTTAAAATGCAAGCTTTCATGCGACAATCGCTCTTCAACGGGCTTAATAAAAAAACATCGACTATATCTTACAAGAAATATTTACAAATACATACGTGCGCAGCGTGGATCTTTTTACAACTGAAATTTTAAAATTGAAATGTAAAAACAAAATTAAATATCACATTACTATGATATAGCTATTTACATATATAAAATGTTATGTAATGTTTATTCACGTTTTTAGGGTGACCAGAACCTAATAAATCAATAGATTAATTTAATAGGTTCTAGTTGCCCTAAAAACGTAAATAGACATTCCATAACATTTAATTTAGATATTTAAATAGCTATATATCATATCAAACATATATATTAAACTACCTTTCAACTTTAAAATGTAAGTTGTAAATATTCACGCTGCGCGCGTATGTATTTGTAAATATTTCTTGTAAATATAGTCAATGTGTTTTTATTAGCCCGTTGAAGAGCGATTATCGCTTGAAAGCAGCATTTTAGAATAAAAATAAACTCATTGTGAATATTTTTGTATTTTTAATAATAGTAATTAAGAAGATGAGACAGATTTGGCTGCTAACTCGTCTCCACTATAATTCTGACTCCTAGCAGAGTTTACAATTGGGTGGACAATGGAGATTACAGAATCGACAATAATTTAATAGTAACATATCCAAGTATTTTTATTTCCAGTAAATAAATCTATATTAAATTCAAAACATTTTGTAGATATATTTCGAATTATATAGCAACAAATATCTTTTAAGAAACTGATAATTTATATTATGCTGATTGTACATATTGCCAGACATTTCTTTATTTTGTTCACAGTTCTTTTTTTCTCGTTTTTTATCTCTCTTTCTCATTGTTAATATCAAATGACTATTCTATTCACGGCCTAAAATTATTGTGTATATATGTTAGACAAATGTCATACATGTCCCTAGGGGACATTGCTCTTTAAATTGAAATAATAAAAAAATAAATTACAGATGATTATTTCAAAAATTAGTCGGTAAAGGTCACCTGTTGTCTGAGGCTAACCAGGACTTTTCCTATAAAAAATCTAGCTATATTCGTGAAGTAGAGCTAATAGTTCTGCTTTAAATGCTGTGTACCCTTGGTGAATTTTAAGGTATAAAGTTCGTAGAGATGGGACAATTTGTGTAGCAACAAATATTTGTTGTTGCTTATTCCTCTAGTCGTTTAAACGATCTCCATTAGGTTCCATTGTCTCAGATATTTTATTATAGTCCTGGGGTTTTCCCAGAGGTCTTTTTTGGAGGATTTGATACAATTCAATAGATTAGAAAGAAGGAATCATATATCGCCGCAACTCTTTTTTTATTACCGCGATAAAAGAAGCTTTCGGGCAAGCCCTTCTTCAGCTAATTATAGTGTACACTATAATTAGCTGAAGAAGGGCTTGCCCGAAAGCTTCTTTTATCGCGTTAATAAAAAAGAGTTGCGGCGATATATGATTCCTTCTTTCTAATTTGTTCGAAATCCGCAAACCGTTTACCATGAATTCAATAGATGTTCAGGACTGGCAGGCTGGGAATCGCATTTCAACATATATCTGAAAAAGGTAAAATAGGTATTATAAAAATATTTATGGGTATATATTATTAGAATATGCAGTAAATTGATTTAAATGTCCTGGACATTAATTAAACAATTAAAAAGGGGTTCCGGAGGCGAGTTTATTCTAAATAAAACAATATGCAAAATAACCTAATGTATATATATATGTTTTTAATTTTAATATATATATGTGTGTTTTGAAAATAGAGCAATCTACTTATATATTTGCCTTATTCTGTCTGTTTGTCTGTTTGAAGCTCACGGATGGGATTTTTCATAACCATCGGTGGTTCAGTGGTAGAATGCTCGCCTGCCACGCGGGCGGCCCGGGTTCGATTCCCTGCCGATGCATTTTTTTTTTTTTACAATTTTTAAAACTCATTTATATATTATACAAGAACGGCGCCAATTTATAATTGTAACGAATAATATTTGAATAAAAGCATTTAATCGGGTAAAACCCGGGCGTTGCCCGGGTCATTCGTATATAATAATTGTATAAACGAATGCAAGACAAAATCACCGCGAATGTTTCTTTTTTTTTAAGGCAATTTCTTTTTAAGGCAATTATCGTTATTTATAGTTAATTTTTGTTTCGATTTTATTGAAAAAAAAACGATATGGTGCCTTTAAAAAATGATCTTTATTACTATGCAGTTTTCTATTTAGTCAATATACCTAAGTTCATGTTGCAAATGTAATTATCTCGATCGATTTAGTAGGTGAAATGCAAAAAAAAAAAAATCGACATGATGAAATCTTTATGAAAATTCACATTTTTATTTTTATATTTTCAAGACACACACAGTTTGGGGCGGGACGTTTCACAAGAGAGACATCCACGGCGCCAATTTATAATTGTAACGAATAGTATTTTAATTAAAACATTTTAAAAACACACAGTTTGGAACGGGACGTTTCACAAGAGTGACATCCATGGCGCCAATTTATAATTGTAACGAATAGTATTTGAATTAAAACGTTTTTAAAATATATACGCACTCGGGTAAAACCCGGGCGTTGCCCGGGCCATTCGTCTAGTCCATTAATAAATATTTAAATAGAAAGGCATATATTGGATCAAAATATAATTTATTATACCAATATTTCAGTTTGCTCAACGCAAACCTTTATCAACGTATTAAAATATTTTAAAGTGTGTCAACAAAAAGCCAACAACAAAAATTGACGTTATGTGGCGCTGAGTTTGATGTTGACACATTTTAAAATGTTTTAATACCTTGATGAAGGTTTGCGTTCAGCCAACTGAAATATTGGTAAAATAAATGATATTTCGATCCAATATATGCCTTTTTATTTAAATATATAAGGCATATAGAGATTTATAATAGTTTAGCATCAGGTGGCGGTTTATTCATTGTATATGTTTTTCTGTGGAAGGGAAGAGATACCCGAAAGCTTGAGATGGTATTTGAGATAAAAGGAAATTTTCTCCGAAAAAATAATTCAAAAAATTCATCTCCGAAAACGATTTTTAATTGTTTAAAAAGAGATTTTTTCCCTAGGCCACGTTTATCTGAATAATTCGATTTATATACCTGAACATAAAAGTGGCAGGGAATGACAAAGGAATTACCTTAATATTTAAAATATTTAGTGGAAACTAAAAAATTGCTGAGTAATTGGTTCTTGCTAAATCACATTGTTTGATAATTATTTTCAGCACTGTTTCAATTGAATAAGTCAATTTGCTCAATACCTGTAGTTAAAATAATTATATTTATAATGCATATCTCCCTAAAATAGTTAAAAATTATATATTTGTTATAGGTTGTGTGAACTCATTGCTGTTTCTATAGCGTAACTGATATAGCACATTTAAATAAATATCATAGAGCCTCTATGCTCTAATGCACTGTTTCTAAAAATGCAAATATAAGTTAAAATACCGATTTCAACTTAGATTTGCATTTTTGGAAACAGTGCATTAGAGCATAGAGGTGCTATTACAAGGGAGGTGCCATTACTTGTATATTCATTTAAATGTGTTGTATCAGTTACGCTATAGACAATTAAAATAATACTGCTGACATATTTTCAATACATGCAAAAGTGCACTATTTTAAAAATATATTTATATAAAGTAGGACCTCCCTTGGTGGAAGGCTGGTTAAACCGTTTGGTTTTCGACCACTACGACCCGGGTTCGATTCCCGCATTGGACACTTTTTTTCTGTTTAAAAGAAAAATGCTCCAATGGCCCCCGATTCTTGCAAAAGTCCAACCCCACCAGCGAGTGCAAGTAACCAAACGGGGCTCTGGCACATTTTTAAGTGCAAAGTCGAACTGCTTTTCACATGTGTAGACATGTGGTGCGCTTACAGTAAAAGCAGTCGCTAACTACCCCACCATGATTATCATGGCCTGTACCACGTGTACTAGGGATAATTAAAAAAAAGGACCTCCCTTAGCAGACACCTCTCCACAAATGACAGTTTTCATTTGCAAAATTGCCATTTAGAACTCACCGGTAAGAGGACACCTCTCCCTAAAGGACACTTTGGCTCTGCAATTAGGTGTCCTTTACAGGGAGGTTCTACTATATATATGCATGATACTATGTACAATGTTACGCTATAGAAACGGCAGAAATTCATATTTTCAATTTTTTTTTTTTTTTGCAGAAATGCAAATCTAAATAATATAAATATTCAAAAATTGAAATACAAATAAATATTTAAGCTAAAAATACACAGATACGCTTCCTAAAATTTGCCCGTAGGTCTAGTTATTCAATCAACTAGAGAAATGATAAAAAATGAAACACTTGGATGCAAGTTAAAAATATTGAGCCACATAACTTTAAAAAAAACTCGAAGAGAAAAATGAAATTACTAAGACAATCTTAAAACATAGAATACAAAGACTACGAAATAGGAAAAAAATCTGAAAAAGTCATTAATAGGTTTATCTAGTAATAAAATTTAAATGTTTAATTGCTATGTCACCAAAGGCTTACACAGATTGTTGGACTAACATATCAAGCCAACGTATAAGGAACCAAATAAACCACTCACTCATCGAAAGAGAGAATACGTAGACAAGTTTATGATATAACTAGCTAAATTTTCACACATGGCCCTGAAAAAATATATGGTATCGGGCAAATCATCTTACATACAAAATCACAGCTACTTGAGAAATACCTAGTAATTTTGACACGAAACATATAATTAGAATCGATTCACTTAAATTTTTATATTTTCTGATAAAAATTGAAAAGATTGATACATTTTTAAAGGATGAAATTTCTTATGAAATTAAGATTATAAAATAACAATAACTGCCAAATAATTACCAACTTTTTAAAAAATTGACAGAATTCATACTATTCAAATATAAAAAAATATATAAATTGAAATAATATTATATATTTAATAATATTTCGCTTATTGAAATATACTAGAAAATATTTACTAAGATGAACCTAATATTTGAAAATATATTTTAAATAAATGCTTAGTTGAATAACTAAATATATATAAGCGTATGCTAATAATCTACTTATATAATTGCCTTATTCTGTCTGTGTGAAGTTCACTGTGTGAAGTTCACGGATAGATTTTGGTCAGAATGGATAAAATAAAAAAAGTGTCAAGGATGGGAATCGAACCCACGACCTTCCGCTAACCGGGCAGATGCCATGACCACTATGCTATCCTGGACATATTTTTCCGTTCATAAAATTAATATATGATGCCATTATATATAATAATTGTATAAACGAATGCAAGACAAAATCACCGCGAATGTTTCTTTTTTTTTTTTTTAAGGCAATTTCTTTTTAAGGCAATTATCGTTTTTCACAATTACTTAATCTTTTAAAATAAATAAAAATACTTAAATGAAAATATGTTTCTTTAAATAAAATAAACTTTTAAATCGGTAATCTTTATGAGAACCTTTAAATATATATAAGTACCTTTAATCGATAATCTTTATAAGAATAAAATATGTAATTCATTAAATAGAATTATATAATAAATATAAAAAATATACGCACTCGGGTAAAACCCGGGCGTTGCCCGGGCCATTCGTCTAGTTCCTAAATAAAGAGAAATAATTTAAAAATTATATAAATAAATTATAAAATAATTTATTATACTGGTAATATATGCATCATAAATGGAGGCTTCTATTTTCGTTCTCAAAAATGGTGACATGTTATCCACCATTAGCTTATACATAATACAGATTCCACAGATGGCGTTCAGGATATTCCTGTGAGCTGGGGATTATATGCAGACTTCTAGCGATAAAGGTAGTGCATTGCGAAGTTTGGAGTCCAGAGCTATTGCAGAGCTGTGAAGTTCACAATATTGGGTAGGTGTAGATTTGTTATCGCTTTCCATTTAACGATCGTATTTTATTTCAACGACCCAGTGTTTTGACATCCTCAAAGAGGACGAAAGTTTGATAAAGAATAATCATTAATATGAGTTTGTTTGAAAAAAAAAAAAAACACACACATACTATTCATACACCGATCCAATACATATGGGGTACACAGCTGCACCTTATCGACATATTATTCTTATATGTTGCTAAAATATGCCAATAGGTTTCGGTCATTTCTTATTTTCTCGCTTTGCCAGTAATTATTTTCACGGATCATTTCCAATTGTTGCTGAAAGACCACAAATTCGTCTTTGAGGTTCAGGATATGGTCGGTCTTACGCTTGCGGCAGTTCTCAGCGGCTAACTTGTTCTTTCCTCTGCGACGGATATCACGTATCAGAGTCAGCTGTGTATTACTGTAAGCTTTACAGGCTATCAATTCGTTGAATTCGTCGATCGGCATCGAGACAATTCTCATCACTGGAATATCGATGTTCATCTCCAAGGCCTTACGCCAGTCTCGGCTGATGCGCGTAGAGTATGGTTTCCTTTCATCAGAATCTTCTTTCTCTTCATGTTTAACTTGCGGTTCCATATACCCCTGGTAGCACCCATGTGAAGTAGGTGGAGGTTCAAATAACCCTTCAACCGATTGCATCCACATATCTGGATTAATAAACAAGTTCATCTGAGGGACTTGGATACTTGTATCGTAGTATGGAATGGGCTCTTGATTGAAATGTGGCTGCTGGCTTAAATAGTTGGTCTGTACATTGAAGCCAGCTCTATAATCCTGGGCCACTTGGTAACCTTGGTCCACCTGGTCGTGGTAGAAGTCTGGTTGATGTGGTGGTAGTTGCTGAAATATTTCATGATATCCCGGGCTGAATTGATCTTGTGGAGTCCAGGGTTGTATGAAGAATGCCGCATCGGAGACATTGGGATCTCCGATATGACGGTATTCTGAAAAATGGAATGGATACTCGCCGGGATTATTTCCTGCCATCTTCCAGTTAAATTTAAACTGAGTAAGTGGTAGCGTATTTTTCAGAAAGAAGATCAAATTTCTGGAAGAACGATATAGAAATGGCCCGTGATCCGAAATTCGTTTGATCCGAGCTCATTTATTATACTCTGGCGCTAATTAATTATTATTTAAATAATTTTAAAATTATAAATGTACAGTTTGTGTGACCTAAATCTATAATAGTTCATGCTAAATGTATTACCTCTATGATAAAAAGAAAATGTGCTGAACAAAACAGGACAACCGTAGCGATATAAAACAATCTATAGATAATACAAAAGATTTTCACGAATTTGTATGTATAATAAGTGAATTATATCGTGCATATTGTCACAGCCGACATAGACTCATGTAAATATTTTCATTCACAAATCAAATTATCAAACAAATCAAGGTTAATTTGTTTATTCTTTGTTAACATTGTGCAGCCAGCGCGCTCGCGCCGGCGTTCTTCATTCTTCTTTTTGTAACCTTACCAAAATAAAGTGTTAGCTTTTTGATGCGAACTCGTTCTGGTTTTTTCAACGGTACAATGGAAACCGCTGAACAAAAACCATCTACGTCTCAAGGTGTAACAAGTGGCGGAGATGCTGGCCTGAATAGAATGTTATTTAATTCAAATTTAAAGATCGAAAACTACGACAGAAATGGCGATTCTCGCTAAGGATAGAGTCCTTAAAGGAAATTGGATTTTTCTACCAATGGGCGGATTATATCATAGCCCGCTAGGCTGCCATGAACCTGGTAGGAAGTGCAAGAACCTGGTAAGATCTCCATAAGGTTAACCTCACCAGCTGGGAAACACTAAAAGGTCGTCTGATTCAAGACTTCGCTAGCGACGAGAACAAAGATGAACTTATGCTCAAACTTAATCGAATGCAAAAGTAGAATGAGCCGACAATGAGATTTGCCGAGGAAATCCTTATTTTATGCGGCAAAGCAGATGCGAATATGGAGGAAAATTTAAAAATAAGGTTTGTAGTCGGTGGCCTTAGGAAGGAATACGCTTTGGCTTTGTACCTTAATCATCCGAAATATATCAACGAATTGCTGGATTCATGAAAAAATAAACGATACTTTTGAAAAATAATATCAAGAGAGAATTCTTTCGAGCAGAAATTTTAATAATGAGAGATCCCCAAATACGTGAAATGAATCCCCAAAAGAAAACCGACCATATCGGTATGAAAATTATTCCAAGCCTCCAGCCGAACCTCCGAAGCAGTTTAAAACTTACTCGCCAACTCAACAGATTCGCCAACAACCCAGAATTGGTCAGGGAGAAACCTATGAAAGACAGTTTTATAGCCAGCCTTTTTATAGAAGAAATGAATCTGGAAAAACTCGAACCGATGATGGTAAGCCCATTTGTTTTAAATGCAATAGACCAGGCCACGTTGCAAAATATTGTAGAACCAAGTTCATCAGGGTAATAGAGGAAAGTCCTTCAAGCCACAATATGATTGCTGATGAAAGGGAAACTTTGAATGGCATGAACCTACAGACCCAAAGACTGCATGGCGATGTGTGCGAGAGCCCCAACGTTCCAACACGCAATAGATACAGCGTGCTCGAGGATTTAAACTAAGTAGCGCGCCTGTTCCCGTCACCCCAGGTAAGCCGACAATAAATGCCATTAAGAAGATAGATTCAAAATGTCGATTGAATTTATTCATTGAAAAAATTGAATATACTGATGCCTTGGTTGACGCAGGCGCGAATCTCTCAATTGTCGACCAAAATACTGCCCTCCAAACAGGCCTAAACTTTGAAACCATCACTAAAGTGTATGTCGGTCCAGATGGAAGAAATCTGGACATAGCTGGATCCATTGTATTAAATGTCAAGATTGACGAAAGGTCGTTCGCTCATAATTTCATAATATTGAGGTCTGATATAAGAACTTTAATTATCGGTCGAGATATTTTAAAACGGCTGAATGCGAAGATAAATTGTGGAAAATAATTTTTGGAGTATGATATATTAAGCGAGTGCAATAATCTCACAGATACACCTATGATAGACCACCACAACCATGTGTTGAATGGGCACCTGGGTGTTGCCAGAACCATGCACCGAATAAAAAGCAAGTATTATTGGCCTGCCATGCTTAAATATGTATCTGATTTTGTAAAGACATGCCATAGGAAGGGTTTGAATCAACTACCTGCTGGTGTAATCTAACCGATCCCTGCCTCAAATTATCCATTCGAAAGGATTGGAGTAGATTTTCTGGGTCCCTTACCATCTACAAGGAACAGAAAGAGGTGGATAGTGGTTCTAACCGACGACTACACAAAATACTCAGAGACCAAAGCTGTCCTCGATGACACGGTGAAAGAAGTGGGTAAGTTCTAAACGGAAGATATTTTACTACGACATGGAGCTCCGCGCTACCTTATCAGCGATAGAGTAAGCAAATTTACCAGTAATATGAGGAAAATATGCAAGATCAAACATTGTTTTACTACAAGTTACCATCCCCAGTCAAATGGCCTCACAGAACGTTTAAACAGAACGTTAATAGATATGATAAGTATATGTATGTGAATGTAGATCAAAAGAATTGAGGCGAAATCCTTCCGTTATAACTCACGCCTATAACTCGACAGTACAAAAAAAAACTACCAAATATTCCCCGTTCTTTCTATTATATGGAAGAGAACCTACCTCAATACTCGACGACATTAATATCTTCATCGAACTTGATCCACCCAACTATAATGAGTAGGTAAATAAATTTTGGGAAAAATCTCTAATAAAAAGGAAATTTGGAAAAATAATATGATAAAAAATGAGGAGAAAATGAAAACTTATTATAACAAAAAACAAGCTTGGCTGGAAGCAGTGATTTGGTCCTCTTAGCAGGCGGGTTTGACGCCTCTGGCTGCTTCCTCTTGGTTAGAGCAGGATCTGGCTTCTTGGGAGCAGGACAGCAGCTGGAGCGGGGGTGGCAGGCTTGATGGGTTCGGTCTGAGCGCTAAAGTCCTTGAAGGTGGGAGCAGGGCCAGTTTGAGTGGTCTGGCAGGTTTTATTGGGCATCCATGATATCATCCAGCTCCAGGAAGTCATTCACGGTGTTCGCGAGGTGCTTCACATCCTTAACTAGGCACTTGATTATTTCCGTCCGCTGCTCAATGAAGCGGACAAGATGTCCAGGTGAAGACCTGTTATGGAGGGCTGGCCAAGGGATTGCAGGATTTGGTAGTGGCGTGTGATGACCATGTTGTCTTCTTCAACAAGAGCCGCGATGTCAACCGAGGGTTGAGAGGGCTTGCTGGCTTTCTTCTTCTTGCAGGAATCCATTGCGGGAAAGCAATTATTCAAGGCCCTGAACAGTGGATACAGGTAGGGTACTTATGTATTGTATTAATACAAGTTATTCAAAATTCGCTATTCACCTTGATATCACATTTTAACAGAATAAAAAACTAATCGATACATAACATATTTTAAATAAAATATTGATATTAAAAATATATTTTTTCAATTTATGAAAATTATAGTTATTTATATCAAGATGCAAAAAGTATATTCATTATAATAAACATGTTTATACAAAAATGAAATGTTACAAGTATTCACTTTATTTATTATACTTGTATATTATAATAATTATTTATCAGCCGTGTGACCCGGGCAACGTCCCGGGTTTGCCCTAGGACCTGTTAAGTATAGATAGTGGCTTGAAATGGGTTTATTTCAATTTCTTAGAGGCAGAATCCCAAGAAAGGTTAAATAAAATACTTTCTGAGCAAAGTATATGCATTCGTGCACAGATAGGCACATGGATAAATCCTGACCATCCGAATTTATTCGGATGACGCAATGTTTCGAGAGGACGAACGTCTCTCTTTTTCAAGCTAGTATTTCACGGATGCGCGCCTCTAAAGTGCTGTCTCGTGCTGAGTCGCTTCTAAACTCTGAATAATCACATCCATAACTTGAATAACAGCGAAGTGAAATATATCATAACATCCATTTAAACAAGAAATATTGCTTCTAAAAGGTTGGGGTTCTCCAATATCGATAAGAACAGTATAAATAGGAAAATACGGCCTCACAAAACCCACCAACACACACTACGAATACACTGCTGAGATGTGCATCCAAGTCGTGAAAAATAACTTGAAAAAGAGAGAAGTTCGACTTCTATAAATATTGTAATTTTGTTCTCAACAATCATTTGCTATCAAATACAAGATACCTTCTCTAAAGATCGTATTAAATATAAGAAAATAAAAATACAAGATACCTTTTCTAAAGATCATATTAAATATAAGAAAATAAAAAATACAAGATACCTTTTCTAATGATCGTATTAAATATAAGAAAAAAAATACAATATACCTTTTCTAATGATCGTATTAAATATAAGAAAATATAAAATACAAAATAACTTTTCTAAAAATCATATTAAATATAAGAAAATAAAAAATACAAGATACCTTTTCTAAAGATCGTATTAAATATAAGAAAATAAAAAATACAAGATACCTTTACTAAAGATCATATTGAATATAAGAAAATAAAAAATACAAGATACCTTTTCTAAAGATCATATTAAATATAAGAAAATAAAAAATACAAGATACCTTTACTAAAGATAAATTAAATATAAGGGGAAAAATCAATAAAAATATAGCATGAATATATTTCCCTATATATATAAAAGTCAGTGTGTGTATGTATGTATGTATGTGTATATTTTTGTGGGCTATATACGTCCACAATACATAACTAATATAACTGAAATTTTAAAGGTATATAGAGTAGAATCTGGAAAAACTTATAGTGAAAATTAAAGGTCTTTATCCCGAATATTATTCGAGTTATTTGCAAATTGCGTTGCAAATTTGTCCTTTCGCTCGCAAGCAGCACCTCTAGCGGTGAAGATGGGAGGTAATATCAGCTGACCTAATGTATATGTAAAACTTGTTTTAACAGGACATAGAGAAAAATCTGGAATATATATTTATAGGATTTTTAGGTTAGAAAAATTGCAATTGACAGGTTCTGGGGCAAAATAAAAGTTGTTTTTTAGTCAGAAAATGCTGATGACATTATTGCTGTATCATGTTTGATTATTAGATACGAAATTATATCGGGAAAAAATCCAAAAAGCAGAGACCACGGATGAAGCCAGTTCATTTTCAGTATGCAGGAACAAAATTCTAACAGAAAAACATTCATTCGAGCAAAAGACACAAAGCCAGATCATCTCTCTATAAAATATCGCTTCTTAGACACAGTTTTATTTGAAAATAAAAATAAAAGAATCTTCAAATATAGTTGTAAAAATTTATATTTTAAAAACATATAAAGTTTGGAGCGGGACGTTTCACAACAGTGACATCCACG
The DNA here is from genome assembly GCA_030710605.1 of Cordylochernes scorpioides. Taxonomy (NCBI): domain Eukaryota; kingdom Metazoa; phylum Arthropoda; class Arachnida; order Pseudoscorpiones; family Chernetidae; genus Cordylochernes; species Cordylochernes scorpioides. The sequence goes on from CP092868.1 coordinate 90,122,735, forward strand.
GCGCCAATTTATAATTGTAACGAATAGTAATTGATAAAAACATTTAATCGAATAAAACCCGGGTGTTGCCCGGGTCATTCGGCTAGTATGTTAGAAAAATGCTTCTAATTTTAGATTTATTTATATATATGTTGTTTATTTAGGGTTACCTCGTCGTTGTTAATAAATTATTGTAACTCACATTAATGCTTTTATTTATGTATTTATTTAGACAACATTAATAGTATTCAATATATAGTAGTTATTATAGAATTATATTTAATATAGTAGTTAATAGTAACAAATTTAATTATAAAGTCTAACTAACGACGCGGTCATTGTTTACCGAAGCCAGAAAACAAAAGATGTCAGGAAGATGATGATAAAAAGAATAATTATTTTGACCGGTCATTATTTAAATCTTTTTCTTATCCTTATTACAATTTTTTTAAATATAAGATAGAACTTTTTTTCCTTTTATTTTTAAAGATATTTCACATTTTTAGTTGCATTTTTTATTTTTTATAATATTTTTTTCATGCACAAATTTCTCCCACCTACTCTGTATTTTAATTGATTTCAACTGTGATATTATAACACTATGCGGCGCTGAATTTTGTGTATACAAAAAATGTAATGCCTCGATAAAGGTTGGCGTTCAGCCAGCCGAAATATTGGCAAAATAAATATTTTCTCAAATCCAATATATACCTTTTATTATCTAATATATATATCTATAAAAATGAAATCCAAAATCGATGTTTGTTATCGCGTTGCTAAAAATCTACAGAATAAGTCTTTATGAAATTTCGCATGTAGGTAGCTGAAGATTTCGTTTAACATATAGGCTATTCGAAAAGCTGAAAAAGTTAATGTGCTTTTTTTTATAAATAAGAAACCAAAAAGCGTTAGTTCCAGCCTTTTACCGCTTGGGCGCAGCACTGGTCGCGACGATAAATGAATTTGATTGGTTAATAATTAACACGTGTTTTGTTTACACGATGAATGTTAGTTTGTTCAGAGGATGAATGTTTTTAACTTTAGGAAGTTATTTACTATACTACTGGAAAGATTTCTGGTTTGAATTTGATTTGAAATAAATATTCTTTGCAATTTTATTT
>CP092868.1:90123934-90259472 GCA_030710605.1 Cordylochernes scorpioides
TTACATATTTTCTTGAATTGTCATTGCTATATAAATGTACATAGCTAATATTTTTGAAGTAGACCGTTACAGAGAATAAAGTTTGGTTGTGTTTACCTCTTGCGTCTATTTTTCAAAGCGATAATATGAATAGTTGTTAACTTGCTGTTTCTCTTCAACATGTTCCACGATGCTGCACCTACTGCATAATCCGATTCCAGTCAGATATTCAACTTAATGCACAGATTCAGCAGAAATTTGTCCTAGAGAATCTCGTCTATTTTTGAGTGTTGATATCTTAATTAGAAATATATCCATTTTAGGTTGAATCTTTGCTCGAGAGATTGGAACATGGCAATTTTGAACTTTTTTAAAATCTAAAACGGATCACACTTATATTGGAAACTTTCTTATTTTCAACTGGAAGCAATTAACCCTATTCATATTTTGTTGTTCATAGTTATTGCTAGACATTTCTTTCCTTTGTACAGTTCTCTGTTCTCGTTTAGATTCAAAAGCCTCATTTGTCCTTAGAATGTTTAAACCTTTTTTTCTTTTCTTACAATAATAATAATGATAAATGAACAATTTTGATGTAAATATTTGTGGCAATGTTTTTTATCTCTATTTATCCTTTTCCATATCATATGACTATTATTTACGGCCTAAAAATGATTGTTAATATGTATAGACAACTGTAGAGGCATACATGTATGGCAGCTTAAGTGTCCCTAGGGTGATATAGCGCTTTTAATTAAAATAAATAAATAAACCTTATTCATAAATTCAATTGTTAACTATCGATAAAATTTGTAACCAATACATTTACTGGTAATGTGCTTCTTTTCAATAATATCATCAATATCTGTAGAGATCATATTTGATGATATTGAAAAGAAACACATTGCTAGTAAATTTAATGGATACATATTTCAAACCTTATCCATAATTTTAAAAGAAACTCGAATAAAACATCTTAAACATTATTTTAAATTAATCCCATTTTATTTGTCCTTTGCGTCATGTAATAAGAATAAAGAATCACGGTTGGTTATCCAAATTTATATCTATATTATTTTAACCTTTTTATCGTCAGTTTATGATTTCTATCCACGTGTAACAATTTTCTCTTTTTTTTTTCAACGTGTTTTTACATATGAGTGTTTAAAATGTATGCCAGTTCATTAGATAAAATGCTATTTCATTACCAATATTAATAGTGTAGAACACACTTAAAAAAAAAATTACTGAAGGATTTGTTATTTTAACTGAAATTATTTTCAAGAAACCTTAAATACTAAGATTCAAATATTTGAATTTATTATTTGATGATATAAGCGGTTAATTGAACCTACATATGTAATTAATGATCATTGTATATATGGATTATATATTAAAATATTATACTTTATATTATCATATATATTAATGAATCTTTAGAAAACATAAACTAGCGGATGTACCCGGCTTCGCCCGGGTTTAACCTGAGTGAGTTTGCCTAACAAATATTTGATAAAAAATATTTTTCAAGTAAACATTCTACCTCTACTTGATCGAATTTTATAAATGTATATAAATAAATATTGACTAATATATAGAGATATGATCTTGATCAATGAGAAGCGATATTTTATATATAGAGATGACCTGGTTTCGTCTGTATTCTGCTCGAGTGAATATTTTGCTGTTTGAATTTTGGTCCTGCCTATTAAAAATGGTTATTTGTTTCCGTCCCTCGTCTGCTTTAATGAAATTTCCCCGAAAGAATTTTGTTTTTGATAATCAACCATGATAGAGCAATAATGACATAATTTTCTGACTAAAAATAACTATTTTTACCCAGTACTTGGTCAATTTTTATTTTTCTTGACTAAAAATGCGACTATAAACTCTTCCTGATTTAACTCTATGTTCTGTTAAAATTTCAGCCAGATTACGTACTAACTGAGAATGTGCGTATAGCCGACAAACCTCAAAGCTTATATAGTTCATCTAAAATACTTATTCCAAGAGTCCAGCATCAGTATCACTGTAAAAGGAAGTTCCAAAAATGCAACATAACAACAGTATGGTATATTAAGCTGGCGAAACCGCTGGGATGGTTCACCACTAATGAGCCAGGCCCTCCCATTAATTTTTCCATTGCAGTAAGGACAGTAGAAATTGTTTATTTTAAACCCTGACTTTTATATGTATAGAGGTTACAAGAGAAGGAATCGCCAGACATCATCTTGAAGATGATTTTGATTCCTTCTTTAATATGTATAGAGATAATGAGTAAATCGATATCTTATCTCTGATACATTATAAGATATATATATATATATATATATTGAGCAACGAATTTCAAAATGTATAGTGTGTGCACCTCCTGGACAATAAATTCACTCAATTATCGTGCCTCTTATCTACACACACAGAAGGTGACTGAGTGAGTCATTGTGTGAAGTCAAATATCCGATTTATCAAATAATAAGATCAACCAGGAATAAATTGTAGAAATTTCTTCCAGGCTCTTGAAGGTACATTGCTTCACACAGAAGGCTTGCATATCGTAGTTCTGCAATTCTGCTGTCCTCAAAGCTTATGTCTATAGTCCATCTAAAATACCCATTCCAAGGGTCTAGCATCAGTATCAGTATAAAAGGAAGATCGAAAATGCAACATAACAGCAGTATGGTATATTAAACTAGCGAAACCGCAGGGAGGGTACACCACTGATGAGCCAGGCCCTCCCTTTAATTTTTCAATTGCAGTAAGGACAGTAGAAATTGTTTATTTTCAAAAAGAATCATACGGGTCTATAATAGTTTCGATTTATTAAAATATACAAGTATCAGAGTCTCATCAATCAACAATTCTGTCACCGTTTGCTTTTGTGAATGGAATAAATACCCAAATATGGCCATTTTCTAAAAGAATTGGTGGTTCAGTGGTAGAATGCTCGCCTGCCACGCGGGCGGCCCGGGTTCGATTCCCGGCCGATGTATTTATTATTATTTTTTTTTTACAATTTTTAAAACTCATTTATATTATTATTAAAATATACAAGTATCAGAGTCATCAATTCTGTCATCGTTTGCTTTTGTGAATGGAATGCTTTTACGTAATATACGTAACTAACATGACTGAAATATTAGCAGTATGTATAGTAGATTCTGGAAAAACTTATATTGAACATTTCAGGTCTCTATCCCGAATATACTTCGAGTTATTTGCAAATTTGAGTTTCAAATTTGCTCTTTCGCTCGCAAGCAGCGCCTCTAGCGGTGAAGATGGGAGGTAATATCAGCTGACCTAATGTACATGTAAAACGTGTTTTAACAGGACATAGAAAAAAATATGGAAGAGATATTTGTCGCATTTTTAGCCTAGAAAAATTGAAATTGACAGGTTCTGGGCAAAAATAGTCTTTTTTTTTTTTCAGTCAGAAAATGATTATGACAATATTGCTGTATCATATTTGATTATCAGATACAAAATTATATCCGGAAAAATTCCAAAAAGCAGAGACCACAGTGAAGCCAGTTCATTTTTAGTATGCAGGAACAAAATTCTAACAGAAAAACATTCATTCGAGCAGAAGACACAAAGCCAGATCATCTCTTTATAAAAATATCGCTTCTCAGACACAAAGTTTGGAGCGGGACGTTTCACAAGAATGACATCCACGGCGCCAATTTATAATTGTAACGAATAGTATTTGAATAAAAGCATTTAATCGGGTAAAACCCGGGCGTTGCCCGAGTCATTCGTCTAGTATATATATATTTTACGTTTTTTGTTTTAATGTTAAAATATGTTTTTATAATGTAAATTTAAGTTTGTTGTTGTTTTATAATAAGGAAGATGCAAATTTATTGTTATTGTTTGTTTTTAATACATTGCATGTAATGATGATAACACATGACTTTTTAATTTAATATACAAAAATAAGTTTGAAATATTAATTATCTCTATCTCTATATCTCTATATCTCTATCTCTATCTCTATATCTCTATATATATATAAAAGTCAATTTCTGTCTGTCTGTCTGTTTCGCGATAAACTCAAAAACTACTGAACCAATTGGTACCAAATTTTGCATTTTGCTTTTTATAAACCTGAGGAAAATTTTCGGCTGCATTTTGATTAGTATTTTTGGCTATTTTTTTTTCATTTGAAGAACCTTTTTTTACGCGGACTAATCCGGAATGGAATGAATACCTAAATATGGCCATTTTTTTAAAGCATCGGTGGTTCAGTGGTAGAATGCTCGCCTGCCACGCGGGCGGCGAGGGTTCGATTCCCGGCCGATGCATTTTTTTTCAACAATTTTTAAAACTCATTTATATTATATCTTCTATATATATAAAAATGAATGTTTGTATGTTTGTTTGTTTGTTTGTTGGTTTGTATGTCCGGTATACAAATTCGCAGTAGTTCACTAATTCAAACCAAAATTTCCATACATAGGTAAAAAATACGGGGAAGACGATAGGCTATTTTAAAAATATATATAAATCATTGCTGTATCATGTAAGATTATCAGATACAAAATTATATCGGGAAAAATTCCAAAAAGCAGAGACCACGGGTGAAACCAGCTCATTATTTTGTACGCAGGAACAAAATTCTAACAGAAAAACATTCATTCGAGCAGAAAACAAAAGCCAGATCATCTTTCTATAAAAATATCGCTTCTCAGACACAAAGTTTGGAGCGGGGCGTTTCACAAGAGTGACATCCACGCCGCCAATTTATAATTGTAACGAATAGTATTTAAATAAAAACATTTAATCGGGTAAAACCCGGGCGTTGCCCGGGTCATTCGGCTAGTAAAATCATAAAAGTGACTTATTTCTTGGTTTGAAGGATTTATTTTCGTAAAATAATTGGCTTTAGTTGTGAAACATGAACTTTAACTAAGGAGGAATTTTCTCTTGACAATTCGCATGTAACATTTGACATCATTCTTTATATTCGAAATGGACCCTCATACTTTGGTGATGATTTAACCATGGTTGGTTCATTAAAAGCAATTTAACGAAGGGCTAAATCTCCAACTTTGAATGATGATGACGGATGTCTTGCATCATGACATGCTTTCCACTTTTTCCTATGCTTTCTGATATTTTCAATTGCCTTCTTTCTTGCTTCTTCTACTGTGCAATGTGGTAAATCAGAAAATTCTGAGATTTAAGTCACCAGAAAAAAGAAAGTTTGGTGAAATTCCAGTGACATTATGGGGTGTGCTATTGTAGTCTTTCACAATTTTGGCCAGTAATTAAGCCAGTATGATATGGTGTCGAATAGGTGTGTTGAACCCGATGCTCATTCAAAACCTTGTTAAATTATTTTGATATAAAATTCCTTTCCATTGTCATTTGATTTGGGCTAGAGTTTTGATGAGTTTGTCTAAACGTTAAATTACTGCTTGAGAAGTATTTGTAACTGTGGGGAAAGCCCAAACAAATATTGTCAGGTGATCAACTAATACTTGAATGTATTTGTTTCATTTGCAGCTGAACCTAGCACAATAGTGTCCATTGATATCAATTCCAGAGTTTTCAGATCAGAGTTTGGCGCAACATATTCTCCAATGAATGTTTTATGACTGCATTTAGTTATTTGAAATATTTTACATGAGCGAGCATACTCTTTGATGCATTTAATATCATTTGGCCACCAATAAAATGGTGTTATCAATTTTACTGTCGTCACCGCTAGACAACAGACAATAAATAATGTTGTTATCTATATCAATTTGTAAATAGCAGAGAGAATTATCATAAGTTTAATTATTTTTGTAAATATATTCATGATTTTCTTTCAAACCTGAAAGGTTCAGGTTCCTAATATATATATTTTTTCTCTTTTTATTTCGATTACTTTTTTTTTAAATTTTATAACTGTCTCTGTTTAAAAAAATGTAAATCGACGCAATTATCCCTAGCCGGGATATCGCGTTTGTGTGTTGAAATAAATAAATAAATAACTTTTACTGTCGTGTTAAATGAGGGATGATAATGATTATCATGACATTTCTTGAGAATTTATTTTTTAAATGATTCCGGAACAACTGCTTTCAGAACTCCATTATGTTTCACCATAATAATATCTTGATGAATATGAGAATTTTATTTACAAAGCTGAGATCCGCATTTTGTTGGTGTAGTCTAAGATTGGGGATTGATATGTGAAATGAGACTGGTGATCTTGTCAATGCATCGACATGCGTTTGTTTTGATCCTGATCAGTGAACTATTTTCATTGACTTAGTCGACAATTCAACAATCCATCTTAGAAATTCCACTTTTGGTTTCTTTATGTTAAAGAGCTCTCTCTTTTGTGTCAAGTCCAATAAGCAATGGAAAACTATTTTTTTTCACTACCTGAAGTTTACATTTGATTATTTTATAATGCATTTAAAAGTTACTCCCACTGAACCAAAGGTATAAGTATATCTGTTCACCTGTTTAATTTTAATTATATCATGTCTATTGAATTTTAAATTGATTTGTTTTGAGAGTGACCAACTCATTAATGAAACAGTAGAGCCAGTATCAATAAATGATGAAAGGAGCATATCATTAAGTGGAACTTCAACATTAACAAATATATACGAAATAGTGATGTTTGATATGAAAAATGAATCGGCTGTTGGTTGTTCAGTATCTGTGGTAGTTGGTTGATATCCCTGCTTGTTAACTTTATAATTCGCATCAAAATATCCATAGTCACTTATCCAAAGCTTGAATTGCAATTTTTTTCTACAAATTGGTAGTCATATTAAAAACTTTGTTTTTGTTTCTCTGTTGCCTCTTATTTGACTATTTTTTTCAATATTCATGGCTATTTACATACAATGTGATGGATCTTTAGGCAGAGCTGCAAAAAAATAATTTTCCATTCTTATGGAAATGGTAATCCATTTGTTAGCATTTGTAATCTTTCTATATTATTTAGTCTTGTTTGATTCTAATAGTCGAATTTTCTCTCTATATTAACATCAACTGTTTCTTCTCTACTATAGATAATATATTCTACTAGCTATTTCTATCTTCTTGCTATCTTCTATCTTGCTATTTTAGGGTTTTCAACTTTGTAACCAAAACGCTGGATTAATTTAGACATTACAGTATCCCATTTTTCAATAGACGAATTGCCTAATATCTCATCAGCGAACCATTCTAAAGCATATTATGATAAAAAGTGAAATAAACAATTGATTCTTCACTTTCATCTAGCTTGATAGTTTCTGATTCATATAGTTTAATCCAAGATTCAGGACGAATTGAACCTTTCTCACCGCTAAATTTTTATAATTTGTTTACGCCTGCCGCCATTTTACTTTTCTTGTCCTAGCCTTTTGAATGGTATCCTACCGTAGCTGCGACAAAATTTATGTAACGTTTTTGTGTTAAATGTTAAAATATGTTTTTGAATTTTTAATTTAAGTTTGTTGTTGTTTTATAATAATGAAGATGTAAATGAATTATTGTTATTTATTATATTATTAATTATCGTTTGTTTTTTAATGCATTGCATGTGATGATGATAACAAATAACTTTTTAATTTAATATGCAAAAATCAGTGAAAAAAATAATTAATAATAAAATTCACAAACAGGACAATATAATATGCTTTTTTAATTAAAGATATATTTATGGATTGCTATATTTTCAAATATATATATAATACCGTTAAGAGAATTTCAAAATTTATAAAATTTGTTATTTAGTTTACACATTTGAGGTTTGTTTTTATATATAAAATAAATAAGTAGTTAGCTTATAGTAGTATAAAGGAAAATAAAAAATAAAGTAACACCAGCAAAGCATCGGCGGTAAAGCATCATAGGCTGGGTAAAAAAAGGAATAAGCGAAGAGAAAGTTTTATAAAAAATAGCAAAGACAGAACCATGATAATAATTTTCCAAATATTAAAATTAACCTAATTAGAGAAAGAGAAGTATTTTCCTCAATTTTCTCTCTTGGTAAAAAAAGATAGATTTTTTAATTTTTATTTATATTTTTTGGTATTATTTACTTTTCTCTATTTGCCAAAAGAAAATGTACTATTAATATATATATATGGAAAATTTGCCGGGAGGGAATTAATCCATAGAAGCAAAGGGCGCCTCTCCCGTCAAAATGAACGTCAAAAAAGGATGTCACCGACCCGAGGCCGCTAGTTGCGGCGACGGTCAATAGATGGCTTCAATTTTTGACGTTCATTTTGACGGGAGAGGCGCCCTTTGCTTCTATGGATTAATTTCCTCCCGGCAAATTTTCCATCTATATTCTAGCCATAGATTTGGCCCAGCCACCTTGCCAGCAAAACACCTCTTTGGTAGATTGTGAAGATTCCATTAGATCCCGTGTGGATCTCATGGAATAAAGTCCGCCCTAGACTGACGAGGGCCATTAGCCCGAAACCATGGTCTCTAGGTGGACGCTTCTCAATTTGCCAAAGCTGGTGTTGTGGCTTTGTCACCGACCCGAGGCCGCTAGTTGCGGCGACGGTCAATAGATGGCGTCAGTTTTTGACGTTCATTTTGGCGGGAGAGGCGCCCTTTGCTTCTATATATATATATATTTATTTTTTGCACCAAGTGTTGCGGCTTGACAGGCTCTTCAAACTTGATTCTCTCCTGTGCCGGGTCTTGCATCTTACTGGAGCGTGTTTCAACCATCCTACAGACGGTTTCGCACCTTCTGTATCAATCCGATGTTTCGCTAAGTTCCCGACGAAATCAAATCCGCGTACTTTTCCAAAACTTTTTCAATTGCTCCTTTTCCTTCTATGATTAAATTTCGTTTATCTAAAATTGAGATTCTTCTGTATCCTTTTGTTCACTTTCTTCCATGAGATTCACTTTGGCTGGCTGGCTTCCAAAGCACAATGTTTGGTTTTTTAATATTTTTAATGGTCGAGGATAAGGGTTTGTTATCCAGATATATGTTTACTTATTCGCAACATTTATTAAGCTTCTTGCTAGTCGACGTCCATTTGTTGAAACATTTTATGGTTTTCCTCGATGATGTATTCGCAATTCTTTGCTTCTTCAAATGCCTTAATCAATTTAATACAAAGTTCTGGTATAATGGCATATTTTTATTTTCTTCTGTTGATATTTGATTACGTCACGATTTCCTGTCAAGTCATATTTGATTATTTCACGCTGGCAATCAATTTTTGCGTTCTTTTTCTTAAGAAAATCTCGTCCAAGTAAAAATATTCGCAAATATGTTCTGATTATCACAAATTGATGTGTGATTGTTTTGTCATCAAATTTTATATTTAAAACAATATTTCCTACGATATCTAATTCTTTGCCATCGGGTCCGTAGCACATTTTTTCAGAGTTTATTATTTCAAGACCTGTATTAAGAGCTGTACTAAGGTCGACCACTGAAAGATCGGCGCCTGTATCAATCAAAGCTTCGCAGATACCGATTCTACCCAGGTTAATGTTCATTTTATATTTGGGTCCAACTTTTTAATTCCATTTTTGGTCGGCTTGCTTTGATTGACGGACTCAGGCGCGATGCTTAGTTTAAATCTTCCAACGCGGCATATCTATTCATTGTAGGAATACTCGAGTGCGTGCTATTACTTAAGTCAGCGTAGAGCAGAGGTCTCGAATTCTCAGTTCTCTTGTCCATTCGGATTTCTTCTTCGACCATATTGGTCTCCCGTCTTCTGTCATATTCTCGTTTGAATCTGGACTCTTATTGTATGTTTTCACCGGGTAGGCCGGTTTTGGCTCAGGATTGGGAGTTAGGTTCGTCTAAGGGCAGAGACCTGGGGCAAAAGCTTGTTCTGGTAGTACCTCGGAGCTTAGACCTGGGGCTTGGAGGTGTTCTGGTATGGTCTTCTGAACGACGGAGCGTTCTTCTATTGCTCTTGATGATAGAGACGAGGAGAGCGTGGTCCATTATATAGAGCTTTTGATTTTTTTACACGTTCTTGATAATTATTTTCCAACAAATCATCGTTTTACACAATTCTAGAAGTTCGTTGGTATTCTTAGGAGGGTTTAAGTAGAGGGCAAAATATAATTCTTTCTTCAACCCTTCAATAACCCAATTTATTTTAGTCTCTTCTTCCATTTGGGGGGTCGACCTTGTTGCACAGTACAAGAATATCCTCTGCAAACCTGATTGCTGGTTCATTCCACCGTTGCATTCTGTTTAGCCTCATTCTCATTTCTTCTTTGTTGGTATCTGAGGAAAAATCCTGAATTAGGCGCCTCTTGGAATTTTCCCAGCTGGTGAAGCTTATCTTGTGTAGGCTCAGCCAGGTTTTGGCGCTACCAATCATATTCATGGCAGCATAACGGGAAATAATGTAGTCTGCCCAATGGTATAGGAAGCCAATTTCTTCAAAATATTCAATCCATGGGCGAGGGTCTGGTGTTCCATCGTACTTGGGGATGTCTATGTTGGGATTCAAGACAACTGGGTCGGCACTTGCATCTCGACCAATTGTTGCACCAGGTTACGGCAACCTAGTCAACTTCCCTCGGCCCAACACACCATAGATATTGTTGCACAAGTTTGCGGCTTGGCAGGCTCTTCAAACTTGATTCTCTCCTGTACCGGGTCTTGCATCTTACCAATGCGTGCTTCAACCATCCTACAAATTTATATAAGGGAATAATGAGATAACCCTACTTTAAGTTGCCTCCAGAATAAATATTTATTTCTCACATTAAAGAGAGCAGCGAAGTCACACAGTGTACCAAAATACAAATGGTGATTATATAATACATAAATCTGTTTATAATATATACATATATATATTCTGTTTAATAAAATAAATAAATATAAAATATAAATTTGAATTTAAATTGTATGAAAAAAAATATTACAAATTGAAATAAAATAGGTACATTAGCCATATATAATGCATCAATATATATATATATATATATATATTTCCGTTCGCCATTACTCTTCATATTTTCACCCTTTCACACTTCATCCAAAAAAGTTAGAAATAGTAAACATTTCTCTTTGAAATGAATATTGATTTTTCACAGAAAAGAAACTTATGCGGTGAAACTTTAAGTAGTGTTTTATAATCATACGCCGCAGTCCTTTATAATGTATATATATTTATATACTAGACGAATGACTCGGCTTCCCCCGAGAATTCCCCCGAGTGCAATTTCCTTCATACTGAAAGTAAATCAATAATAAATAGTAGAAGTGCCATAGAATAGCAATACAGAAGTAACACATAAACCACAGGCAAAAAGTGTGTGTGATGGCAAAAATTGTATTATATTAGTGTTTAGGTATTTGATTTAATTATTTTTTTTGCAATCCATGTAGTTGTTTTAAAATCAATATAGTTTAAATATAGATGGCAGCTTTTCCACCTAACCCCCGAGGTACCAGCCCCAGAGCATTAATCCTTTAAATTGCCTGAGTTGAATGAGTAACTGCGATGCCCATCTTTTCAGTAAGAATAAGAAAAAAAAGTTTATGAAAAAAATTCATTCAAAATACTGGCATGTAAATATTTTTCTGTAAAAAAAAAAAGAGCACATGGAAATTAGGCAAACATATGTGTTTGCTAATGACTGCGGCTGCATTTTAAACGATTTTTTTAAAGATATTAAAAAAAAGGCCAGAACAAAAATTAATAAAAAAAATACGAACGCCATTATTTACATACAGTAACGCTAATTTTGTAAAGCTTTTTAAAAATTGCATTGTGTGCACTTACTGTAACTTAGTTAGTAATATAAATTTCTCTCTCAATACTTTTGTAAAAAAAGGTAACACTCGTATAAAAAGAAATGTTTAAAAAGGTATGCAAGAAACTTGAAGAAAAAAAATGCAGAACGCTCATTGGTCGCTTAAATGGCCTGGTGTTGTTTTACTTCGCTTCGTATTTACTCCGCGTAAAAAATGTTCATCAAATAAAAAATAATAGCCGAAAATGCTGATCAAAATGTAGCCGAAAATTTTCCGCAGGTTTATTAAAAGCGACATGCAAAATTTGGTACCAATTGGTTCAGTCGTTTTTGAGTTTATCGCGAAACAGACAACAGACATTGACTTTTATATATAAGAAGATATGAAAAAACAAGATGGCGCTCTGCCATCTAAAAAGCACATGTGCTCGTGGTCAGGAGATGCCTTCTTTATTTTTAATATCAACACCTGACCCACTTATCTTTTATTTTTTTCTATTGTTTTTTCATGTGTTAAGCGTCTTTACGCAAATTTGGCCTTTAATACCCATTTCTTGATTTTTCGGGAAGCCATTGGGACCAAAAAATATTTTTGGTCGCAGTGGTTATAGCCTTCTCCACGCTGACGAGCGCCAACAGCGCGAAACGCGTTCGTGGATGGCTTTTCTTGATTTATCAAGAAATTGGGTTGGCCAAATATCACGGAGCAAGCTAAATAAACGTTTAGTTTATTCTTGCTCCACTAGATGGCGCTCTGCCATCTAAAAAGCACATGTGCTCGTGGTCAGGAGATGCCTTATTTATTTTTAATAAGAAGATATATTAAAAAAAATAAAGGCCAGAACAAAAATTAATAAAAAAATACGAAAGCCATTGTTTACATACAGTAACGCTAATTTTGTAAAGTTTTTTTTTTTAATTGCATTGTGTGCACTTACCGTAACTTAGTAATATAAATTTCTCTCTCAATACTTTTGTAAAAAAAAGTGACACTCGTATAAAAAGATATTAAAAAAAAAATACGCAAGCAACTTGAAAAGAAATGCAGAACGCTCATTGGTCACTTAATTGGCCTCGTGTTGTTACTTCGCCTCGTATTTACTCCGCGTAAAAAAAAGTTTTTCAAATAAAAAAAAAGAAATAACCAAAAATACTGATCAAAATGTAGCCGAAAATTTTCCTCGGGTTTATAAAAAGCGACATGCAAATTGGTTCAGTAGTTTTTGAGTTTATCGCGAAACAGACAGACATTGACTTTTATATATAGAGAGATATATAGAAGCAAAGGGCGCCTCTCCAGTCAAAATAAACGTCAAAACCTGACGCCATCTATTGACCGTCGCCGCAACTAGCGGCCTCGGGTCGGTGACAAAGCCACAACACCAGCTTTGGTAAACTGAGAAGCATCCACCTAGAGACCATGGTTTCGGGCTAATGGCCCTCGTCAGTCTAGGGCGGACTTTATTCCATTAGATTCACACGGGATCTAATGGAATCTTCACAATCTACCAAAGAGGTATTTTGCTGGCAACGGTCAACAGTTGCGGCTACGGTCAATAGATGGCCTCAGGTTTTGACGGGAGAGACGCCCTTTGCTTCTATGGATTAATTTCCTCCCGGCAAACTTTCCATCTATATATATATATATTTGGTCGCAGTGGTTACAGTCTACTCCACGCTGACGAGCGCCAACAGCGCGAAACGCGTTCGTGGATGGCTTTTCTTGATTTTTCAAGAAATTGGGTTGGCCAAATATCACGGAGCAAGCTAAATAAACGTTTAGTTTATTTTTGCTCCACTAGATGGCGATCTGCCATCTAAAAAGCACATGTGCTCGTGGTCAGGAGATGCCTTCTTTATTTTTAATATATATTAGTAGATGGAAATTTTTGTGTGTGTGAAAAAATAATAAAAAAGGTCAGGTGTTGGTAATAAAATCAAAAAGGCGTATCCTGACCAAGAGCAGTGGTCTCTGTAACCCCAAGGTAATGCAAACAGGCTTGCAATGACGCCTGATACCTCATGATGAGGCAGACCCAACCGCTAAGTCCGCCGCATGGTTCCCGAAGAAGCATCGACAGAGGGATGAGAAAAACATGCCGGTAGAAGTTACTTTATATCAGAGAGATAGAATATGGTTTTACGGGCTACTAACCAAAGTGTATGATTTTCGATCCCAAAAATGAATGTAGCAAGCAGACAAGCCGCAATACACTATAGCAAAGTATCAAGGTGCTGCATGCCACCAAGGTTTATTGAATACAATTTCTGAGATTCCACCCTTCAATGAAGCGTATATAAGCAAAATCGTCCAATACAGCATTAGAGCTTTACGAAGCGTTCTGGTAGATTAAATTTGCGTAAACGTTGGGAGAGTTCACCACTGATGAGCCAAACCGTCTCAATATTTTTTCATTGCAGTAAGGACAGTAAAAGTTAGTTTTGTGTATAAACGAAACTTTCTTGCTCAAATATTTTCCATTCCCTGCGAAAATAACTTAATTGCATACGGTTTTAGGAGTAATATATGCCTAGTGAGAGAGATTCCTATAGAGATACACCTTGGTTTCTAAACATATCCTTCTCTTCTTTCAGTGCCTCCCTCTATTGAAGGTGAGCCACATGGTCTATCCATATCTCCCATCATCCGCTTTATCTCCTCGTATGTACGTCGTCCAGTCTATTGTTTCAGGTCGTTCATATTATCCGCCATCCTTGTACGCGCGGTCTTTTTCTTGGGTCTTTTACTTTAGAACCGTCAACAGTGTCTCCCCCGCTGATCTACACATCACATGTCCAGCAATCGTCTGCTTTTGTTGTTTTATGAAAATAATAAGCTGGCGCTCTGTACCCATTTTATCAATGACCTGAATGTTTGTGTGTGTGTGACATCTTATTTGTCCATGGAATCTTAAGTGCATTCCTATAAAGGTACATTTCGAAGGCCTCTATTTGTTTGATTGAAGATTTTACCAATGTTCATGTCTCACATCCATATGGTAGTATAGGCTAGATTAGTGTTATGATCAGTCGTTGTTTTATAATAATGTTAATAGTTCCCTCAATTTACATTTGTTCCAAAAAATCACAGGACTCCTCTCCCGACTTATTAATCGTCGAAACTAGACGCCATCTATTGACCGTCGCCGCAAACTGACGGCTTCGGGTCGGTGACAAAGCCACAACACCAGCTTCGGAAAACTGAGAAGCATCCACCTAGAGACCATGATTTCGGGCTAATGGCCCTCGTCTGCCTAGGACGGGCTCTATTCCACGAGATTCACGTGGGATCCAATGGAACCATCACAATCTTCTAAAGAGGTGTTCAGCTGGTAAAGTGGCTAGGGCAAATCTTCCATCTATATATTTGTTGTTCTAAAAATATTTATTTTTATTGCAATTCTACATTTTATTTTCTTGTCTAATTTCCCTTCAGATTTTATCCTAGTACCTAAATATGTATTAAAATAAAAAAAAGGTATATCCTGACCACGAGCACATGAGAATTTTAGATGGCAGAGCGCCAGCTAAATATGTATATATGTCGCTGTTTTATAACGAATTCATTTACCAAAATACCTTGATGCTGGTGTAGTACTATATATTTTCTGGTAATATGCATTCATTCCTTCTTATTTGTGTTTAATTCCTCTCTCAAGACTTCAAGTAATTAAAGGATTTCCCTTCCAAACAAACGTCTCAATTATCCCTATCAGGCTCTGTTTTGATCCCGCTATAAACATATACCATCCATATATCTTCTATTATTTATTATTGGTCTATTTACTGTCAGATCCGACTATATATTCTCCACCTATTGCACCAGTATTTCACTGTATATGCTATAAAAAAGCGGTGAGATTATGTAACCCAGTCTAACGCCTCGTTTCGCCTCAAATTCTTGTATTGTTTCGTCATTTAAGTCTCTATTTTTACATTTTTAACTACAGTAGAAACTCCATGAGAGGACACCCGCGCTAGAAGACACCTCTCTACAAAGGACAGTTTTCATTTGAAAAATTACAATTTTTACTATTTAGAAACCCTCTTGTAGGAGGACACCTCTCCTTAAAAGACACTTTGGTTCTGCAATTAGGTATTCAGGGAGGTTTTACTGTATATATAAAATAAAATAAATTCATTTACTATTAAAATACTGTCTAAAGTAACAACTCTTTGCGATTTAAAAGAAAATTTCCCTAAAAATATTTCGTGGAGGCTGGATGTTGTATAAAGATTCATACTAACGTTACGTTGTCAAAAATTGTAAATTCTAACAAAAACCTTTAAGCCAAATTTCATTTTAAAACCCCTTCTTTTTATTGCACAGAATTCGAATGAAAGTAATAAAGTCGGTGGACGAGTGGGTAACACCCTCGATTCCCGACAGTCATGAACTGGGATTAAATCCCGCGTTAAAATTTGTTTAATATGTGAATAACCTTCACATATTATTCACTGTTTCAATTATCATGAACTAGGTTGCTCTTGCTGAGCGGTACCTATTAATGTGAATTTGAACCAGAAATTCGTATGTTTAATTTAAGCAAGCCATCAGCCCAATTTCAAATTACACTTTTTTTTAAGGTTTTAAACGAAGTTAAGTGTGTGTCATAATACATACAATACAGTACATAAAGGTATAGCTCTTATTCAAATTGATTGTCTTTTAATAAAATTTTGATTTTTGAGGCTGTTAAAATGGTATTAGAAAATTCATTCTCCATTTTTCAGTTTTGTTGAAGGGAAATTTTGATATCTTCTATATATATAAAAATGAATGTTTGTATGTTTGTCTGTCTGTTTGTATGTCCGGTATACAAATTCGCAGTAGTTCACTAATTCAAACCAAATTTTCCATACATAGGTAAAATAATACGGGGAAGACGATAGGCTATTTTAAAAAATATATAAATCAATTATTAAAACTATATAATTTTAGTCAGAAAATGATGATGACGATATTGCTGTATCATGTTTGATTATCAGATACAAAATTATATCGGGAAAAATTCTAAAAAGCAGAGACCACGGGTGAAACCAGTTCATTATTTTGTACGCAGGAACAAAATTCTAACAGAAAAACATTCATTCGAGCAGAAAACAAAAGCCAGATCATCTTTCTATAAAAATATCGCTTCTCAGACACAAATTTTGGAGCGGGACGTTTCACAAGAGTGACATCCACGGCGCCAATTTATAATTGTAACGAATAGTATTTGAAAATCAAAATAAAATAATTTTCAAATATCATTGTAAAAATTTACATATTTATTTTTATATTCTAATAAAAACACACAAAGTTTGGAGCGGGACGTTTCACAAAAGTGACATCCACGGTGCCAATTTATAATTGTAACGAATAGTATTTGAATAAAAACATTTAATCGGGTAAAACCCGGGCGTTGCCCGGGTCATTCGGCTAGTATCTGATAAAACCTGGAGACACATTCATAAAATACATATATACATGTAGTATATTTTTGATGTTTATTGTAATCCCATCCATATATAAAACTATGTATCAACCTTGTAAGATGTATCACAATAAAGCAAAGAGGGAGGTAGACCAACGACGCCATAGATCAAACGAACAGGTGTTATGATTTTGAGTCGCATCCACCAGGTAGCCGGCCAAGGTCAGACTATAGCAACCAAAACCAATGTATCGAAACCAAAACCTAAGATGAAAGGCTAGACACCGAGGCGCGCCGTTCCGCCTGAGCAAACAAACAGCTTGACCAGCAGCCAATGAGATTCAAGGCCAGGGGAGACGGCTGAGAGTTGCTATATATTGGGGTCGTTAGAAAGTTTCGGCAGTTAGATAGTTGGAGAGTTAGATAGATAGTTAGTAGTTGTTTCCAGAGCGACCCCGTTACAGTCGGTCGGATCCCTCAACCCTATCCGCGATGTAGGGCATCCGTGGCGTCCGGGTCCGCTGTCTTCGTCCGTGGTCTACCTTCCTCTTGGAATTACCATCTAGACCTGCCTCTGTCTCCTTGTTGTCCCAGTGTGGAAATCCCATCACGCACCCACTACCACGACTGCACCCAGCACATTCCACATCGGGTTTACTACAGAACCCGATAAAGTCGACAGGATGAATGAGGACAACGACATGCAGAGGATGACGGAGGTCGGAAACGCGTACTTCGCGGATGCCCTCACCAACATGCAACACCACTGCGAAGACCGAGTAAGCCGCCTAAAAGACGCCATGCGAGGACTTGCTGCACCTCGCACCGAGGAGGTCATCATCGCCCCCATCCACATCTCCTGCGCCGCGAGCATCTTCCTCCATCAGCTCGAACAGGCAGACAAGACTCATCGAGAAATCCTGACATTGCGCCGCCAACCAACATCTACGAGGTCCCATGGCAACCATCGCAAAAAGTGACCACCAAGCCTCATCGCAGCCCACTCCACAAGCCCCATTCAAGACATCCATCTGGTAGGAGAAATTTCTCTACAGAACTATTTAATGTAACACTATCTCCGTTTGCTCTGAATTAATTATTCGATACCATTTTAATAGCAATAACATTATTTTTATAAATCCGTCAAGTTCATCATTTTACCATTTTTATAGCATTTCAATTCAAATTTTAAACCTTGTACACCCTCATTTACCAATTTTACTTTATTTTACGCAACTTTTAAATTTAAATTCATTAATTTCAATTTTACATAAAAAATCATATTGTATTTTAATTACTCGAATCATATTTTCTAAACTTATTTGTGTTTTTTTTTAATACCTTATTTATGGCCATAGTATTAATAATTAAATTTATTATGCTCTTTATTTTACTTAACCTATTGCTATTTCAAATTGATATTTCTCAATATTTTAAAAGTTTTAAAAGCTAGTCCTAGATTTGTATTTTTTTTTAAATATCAATTTTAAATCATCCCATCTCAAAATGTGCCTCCCCTATTTCCCACAATTACCAAAACAAATATAAATGTAAAATGCGAAAACTAAATAACATACCATAAAATTTTCATATCCCATTGCATTTCATTCCTGCCTGTGTTATATTGTTAATTACGAAACTCTACCGAATTTTGTACCCATGCCATAACCTTTTCTCTTAAAAAAATTACGTAAATTCATTATTTTATAATTTTTATAAACCTAATCACCGCTACACAAGGCTGTACAAGCTCGATTTTCTCGCACCACCTGAGTATCACCTGTTAAAACACACATTTTTATCTCACACTTTTCTAGATTGTTCACATCAATTCCAATCTTCGACACTTGTGTCTGTCAAGCATTCAATTATAGGACTTGGGTATACTTTAATACGAACATACAAACATTACCGGCCCCCTCGTTAGGAATAAAAAAAGACCAAATTCTCAGACTGGACCTAAGCGACATAGGGCCACATCGCCTCCCCATAGGCCAAACTAGAAGGACACCATTAATCTTGCACCTACACCTAGACATTGTGTGTAAAAATGTTCCCCTTTTTCAGGAACGAATATTTTTGTTTTCTTTTAACTTTTTCTCTCATATATTGTAAATAGACTTACAGCTTACCTAGTTTTGTGGTATTGGACTTTTTTTTTTTACTTACCGATGTGGATAAGACATTTCACTATTAATCGATATCATTTTGTTTATTAATGTCTTCAATTACCAATCAACCCTTTATATATTATTACCTTTAATTTTTTTTTCTTTCTCTTCTTCTCATTACAACTTCAACTATTTTTAGGCACCATTTTAAAAAACCTACACCTAACAATTTTTTTTAATATTTCTTAACAGATAAAACATTTATCATTTTATCTTTGTTAATAGATTTTCAAAATGTTTTTTTTTTTGACGCTTCCCTTACAGCCTCTAACTCTATCCCATGAACCTTTCCTCCCAACCTTTCACAGCCATCAAGAGTTTATTGTTCGTCAGTCATTTTCTTTTTTTTTATTGATTAACCTAACTAGAAGACCCTTCTTGCTGTACATTTCCCAACAGTGAGCTCAGGAGACCTAGTTAGATTTTTATTTTTTTTTCTTTCTCTCATCGTCCGGCTCATCATTTTTTTTTCATCTTTCAACTTTTTTTTTTTTTCATCATACAAGCCGGACACAATCAAAATTGACAACAATAAAGCTCTTGCACCCACCTCTCCTTTTCCGCATCCTTCAGACCTCCAACCTTCCAAGGGATTCCAGTTCGCCAAACATTTTTGTTTTTTTTTTCATTGATTAATCCGACTGGAACAATCCTTCCTCGTTATACGAATTCCCCATAATGAGTTCAGGATATCCAGCGTGATTTTTTTAAATTTTTTTTCTCATCGCCCGACTCATCATCTCAATTCACCATTTTTTCAAACTTTCACTTTTTTTTTTTGTCATCATTCAAACGGGCATAATCATTATGGACAACAGGAATCCTTCTTACCTCTACCTCTCCCTCTTACCCCATCAATCTTCCCACTTCTTTTCACTATCTGAGCAAATGATGCAGACGGAATATCTTGTGCCTTCTGTTAATGAAAACAATGCCTCACTTAAACAAGTTCGCATTGCATTGCAGAATGCTTGGGATACAACTTTGCAGAAACATGCTCAGATACCCGCTTTCCCTTTTTCAACCTTAGCGTCACATTATATGTTCAACCAATAAACTAACTTTTTCTCCGCTCATGTTTTATGCAATAAGATATTTTTACTTATACGAATCATTTTACCATATTTACCATTTTGCATTATATACTTTCCCTTAATCTTTTATCATTCATTTTGTGCCTTTTTATTTTTATAACCTTGTTTTATATTTCATTGATACACCACCATTACAACATCTTTCTCTGTTTAACTTGTAACTTTTAATAATTTTAACTAATTTGTATGCAAATTATTTCTTTTTTTTTTATATAATAGGTTTGTTAGGTTATCATTCATTACATGTCATTCCCCCAACCAAACCTTCATCACCGGGGGACACATTCTGTAGTATATTTTTGATGTTTATTGTAATCCCATCCATATATAAAACTATGTATCAACCTTGTAAGATGTATCACAATAAAGCAAAGAGGGAGGTAGACCAACGACGCCATAGATCAAACGAACAGGTGTTATGATTTTGAGTCGCATCCACCAGGTAGCCGGCCAAGGTCAGACTATAGCAACCAAAACCAATCTATCGAAACCAAAACCTAAGATGAAAGGCTAGACACCGAGGCGCGCCGTTCCGCCTGAGCAAACAAACAGCTTGACCAGCAGCCAATGAGATTCAAGGCCAGGGGAGACGGCTGAGAGTTGCTATATATTGGGGTCGTTAGAAAGTTTCGGCAGTTAGATAGTTGGAGAGTTAGATAGATAGTTAGTAGTTGTTTCCAGAGCGACCCCGTTACAGTCGGTCGGATCCCTCAACCCTATCCGCGATGTAGGGCATCCGTGGCGTCCGGGTCCGCTGTCTTCGTCCGTGGTCTACCTTCCTCTTGGAATTACCATCTAGACCTGCCTCTGTCTCCTTGTTGTCCCAGTGTGGAAATCCCATCACGCACCCACTACCACGACTGCACCCAGAACATTCCACATCGGGTTTACTACATACATATAAATACATAAAATACAAATAATTCTTGTAAATGAAAATTATTGTATATCTAAAAATCAACTGTGACTTGATCCTGCATTAGATTAGTTTCAATATTTCTGCCGGTACTTTAAAAGCTTGGAGTCAACTTATTACAGAAATAATATGATGTCCAATCTATATGAAAACGTTTATCAATAATATTTGAAAAATCAATACAGGATGGCACATAAGTCCCGAAAACTTTTATTTTCATATTAAAAATTAAAAGGCAAACTAGAATAAAACCCTAAAACTATTTCATTTTAAGTAATATATTAACGCTATGATTCCTTTCGCTATAAGACCGATGGTCTTAATGAAGCTGTATGTGTGCTTAATATATTACCTAAAATAAATATTTCTGTGAAAAATTGACACCTCGGCCAGTTAGAGTTTTTATATTCTAATTGGCCGAAGTTTTCACTGAAAAATGAATGCCGGCCAGGCACTCTCTATCTTCAGGATAAAATATTTATTTTATAAATAGTTTGCCGTTTAATTTTTAATATGAAAATAAAAGTTTTCGGGACCAATGGGACACCCTGTATTAGATTTTCAAAATATTCTATAAGCGTTTTCATATAGATAGGCCATCATATATACTTCTGTAAATATATATAAGTTGACTCCAAGCTTTTAAAGTATCCGTCAGAAGGCAGAAATAACCAACAAATTAACTTCTTTCTCTCTCTGAAAGAAAATTAACAAAAACTATAACAAGACTTGGAACAAAACACTAAAAGGAATGACAATACATCCAGATGGCACAAGAACCTATATGACATACAACAACTGTCCTGGTGTGGAACTAACAACTACCCACATATTCTCATGTCCAGCAATGGCCGCAGCCTTTAAGAAAATTGACATGGACCCAGAGCAGCAGCTTTACACACCCAAAATAGTAGAAATTGCTGCTGCTGTGATAGAGATGCATGGAGACATCTGAGGCTCTTTATTGGACACGACAACAACAACAACTCTTCTAAAATTGTATATTTCTGTCATAATCAAAGAAAAATTCACTTCAAGTAGTAAAAGAGTGGCTAGAAGACCCTGTTAATCTGGCGGGGACTTGACTTAGAAGCTGGCACAGATGTGACATGGCAGAATAAAATGCTTAGTCAACAGCATAAATGCTACAAATGAACATTATACGTATATGAATTTTAGGTTACATATGACCAAATGAAGTTTAACACCCCTAAAAT
The DNA here is from genome assembly GCA_030710605.1 of Cordylochernes scorpioides. Taxonomy (NCBI): domain Eukaryota; kingdom Metazoa; phylum Arthropoda; class Arachnida; order Pseudoscorpiones; family Chernetidae; genus Cordylochernes; species Cordylochernes scorpioides. Next base: position 90,146,423 of record CP092868.1, read on the forward strand.
GAAAGTATTTTTGGTATCAATTAACTATATCAAACTTTTGACATTTCTTTATGTTTTTGAATGGAAAAATCGAATATATAAAAACTGGCATTATATAACACAGAATTTGTGAACTTTGTTGTTTCAAAATTATAAAAAATAATAATATTAAGGTTCGTTCGTTTATTTCTTAGGTTTTGTTATGTAGAGATTGAAAGACCGCATAAACATGGAATATTACAAAAATGCAAGTTAGGGTTGACAATATTTAGCCAAGTAATGCTGATCATTTACATTATAAAACAAATTTTAATCTAAACCGCCTAAATATTCTTCTAGTAAAATTAGATTATAAATCTACAATTTATTCTATTTCATTTAGAATGCATCCGAACTTATTTTAAAGTTCAAATTAAAAATAAATTCGCTTTTTCCCTATAAATGGGTTGAGAAAATTTACTTTTCAAGGCTAATTTTTTGGGAAAACAGTTATCTAAAAAAAGAGCTATTTTAAAAATAAGAAAGGCGAGAGACATTATAAAAGGTAACTTTAGTTTATTTGCTTATTATACAGAGGATGTTTATTTGTAAGTAAATAGATTATATATATATAAACCTTTTGCTAAATTTAGTATTTCTGAACTAAATGTGTGAAATAGCAAAACAGCCTACGTTCTCTCTGATCCCATAGATGAGGCCCGGTCGATGCGGAGCTATAGATGGCGTTCATTGCCTGTTTTTGTTATAATCGGTGACCATTAAATCGTAAAATCTGTGGATTTCTTTGAGCTCTATAGCTTCGCATGCATCTGCTTTCCTGGCCATGTTTCGTTGCTGCCTCAGCTTCTGACAATGGATGGAGAGGTTCTTGATGTGGCCTAGCTTGCGTTTGCGGCAGTTTTGAGCTGCTAGCTTGTTCTTGCCTCGTCGTCGTATATCCCTCATCAGTGTCAGCTGAACTTCGCTGTAACATTTCTTGGCCATCAAGTCGTTGAATTCGTCGATGGGCATCGTGACGATTTCTTCCACGGGGATATCGATCTTCAGCTCCCGGGCTTTCTTCTGGTCACGACTGGCCCGCATTGATCCATCCGAACTCCTATCATCAGAATCCTCAAGATCTTCTTGCTTAACTTGCGTTTCCACATATACGGATCCGTGATATTTTGAATACTCTTGTGGCGTAGGTCGGGGTACATTCAATCCTTCAATCTCATGACCCCACGTATAGCCATTATTAGGTAAGCCCATTTGAGGTACTGGAATACTTGTATCATAGTTTGGAAGCATCATGGGTCCTTGAATATAATGTGGCTGATGGTAAAATTCGTTGCTCTCTAGATTCAATCCATCTGTATATTCCTGGGGTACTTCGGATTGATAACCTCGGTAATAGTCCGCATGGGGGTAGCCGAGAGTTGGTTGGGGCGGTATCACTTGTGGCAACACTTCCAGATGGTCCTGGTAGAATTGGTCTTGTAAAGGCCAGGCTTCACTAGGCCAAGATACATCGTCGGAATTCCCAAAGTCACCAAAGTTGGGTTCTTCTTTGGGCACAAGTGGATGCACGTGGAAAGGATGCTCACCGCTGTTGTTTCCTTCCATTTTATGTTCTCAACTTGAACAGCAAAAAAAAAAAAAAAAGAAAGAAATAACCTGAATTCCTAGAGCGCAGAACGGCAAAGTAAACTTCAAATATTTCTAAATCTACACAATGAATGAGGATGACACAGCGTCTTTGTTTAAATTTCATTTTGACCAAATAATTAAATTTTGTTTTTGACAAATTATAATTTGTCCGGAATCATCGGAATTTTGGAATTTTAATACTAAACCTTAAGTGTGTAAAAAAAGCACACAACATTTTCAAATGTATTTTTCTATAAAATTTCCTTTGCATTCATAGAGAAAAGTATCAATGTATAATAGCAATCAATGAATGTTTAAAAGGTCATCCCAAATTATTAACGCAACAATTTGAAGGTGATCCAAAATCCTTGCAAAATGTTTAAAAAAATTAATAACTCTGCGAGAATATTTGCGCTAGGGAAGTGCGGTGAACACCAATTTTCTCAGGATGTAATGATAGTTTTATGGCAAATTATAGAATTCTTCTGAAATGATTTCAGCTACAATCTTTATCCCTTGATGGTTCTCTACCGTCATCAGAGAATCACTAGAAAAATGGTTTGATCTCTAATTAAAAAAGCATATATTGGATCAAAATATAATTTATTTACCAATAGCCCGGGTAGTTGGCGCTCTGCGCTCCAGGAACATGGGTTATAAAAATCTCTCTCTCACTTTTCCAATATTTCAGGTATGTGTGGCTGAACGCCCAAGGTTTTTACAACATATTAATGTCAACAACGAACTCAGCGCCACATAACCTCAATAGAATTAATATTTAAAAAGATTTTGCCTATATTCAATGGGGAGAAAAATATATATATTTGAAAAAAAATGTTATTTCAAAACAAATTGTTTGATAATTGAAAAATTAAAATTGATCGACAGGTATTTTTCCTTTTTGGAATACCAGAAAAGATAACCCCAATAAATATATATAACACAATGGGGTAACAATATTTACATGCCATTCAAAATATATAAAATATGTAAATGTAAATTGAGACATATAGAATATAGAAATGATGTTTTAGATGTGGTTTTGAGTGCTTAAAAGATGAGCTGAAATGAATACACAATTTTAAAAGTATTATAAATATAGTACCAAATATTCATGATTGCACTACTAATAGGATTTCTTGCTATGAGAAATGTATCATTTCTTGACAATTTAGCGACACCTAACTATTTACCTAGAAACATGACATGATCTAACAGAAGAAATAAGAGGGGGGTCAGACAAAATGTGTCGTATTTTATTCCAAATATAACTTCCTAGGAGCTTGAAAAATGTTATCATTGTCTATCACGCTGTTTCACAAAATTTTTGAAATGTGTCGCCCTCAAATAAAAAAAATTAATTTTCATATGGCACCGTCTTGCAGGATCATCCACACGGTCAAACTTCCCGGATACCACTTACCACTTTGCGTAGATAAACAAGTGATATTATTATTTATTTTATTTTTTTTCATTACAAAATATCTCTGTTGGGATGCATAGTATCGTAAGTTATTTCATCTATTAAGCGAAAAACATAAGGATAAGAGATAAAATTGTGTTTAACAGTGTTATAGGAAAAGTTATTAGAATTCTGTTCTATACTATATAAGATGCAAACAAACGAAGCAGTTCGAAGGTATTGAATCTGTGGGCATATTATTATCTTAAACACTTAATTACTGTTGTTCAAGAAAAGAAAAATAGTGAAGATGTAAAGAAAAAACATCATTATCTTCATTACCAACCAAAAGAGCTATAAAATATATTGACAGATAATAAAAAACGTGTCAACTTATATAACACATGAAATAACTGTTTTCTCGGTTTGAAGAAAAGCACAGCCACACCATCAACCAATAGTTTATTTCAACTCCCAACGTTTAAGTGACTTCCTTTCACTCTCTTCAGGGGAATGATTACTTGAATCCTAGTTCTACTTATATACATACACTATTTTCTAAAATACATGCAAAGCGTCACGTATCCGCATATATAAAGAATTCATAAAATTAAAAAAATAAACTTTTGCAAATTAAATTTTATCTCTTGTTATAGTTCACAATTCTTGCTCAATGCAGCGCACTTAATTCTCAAACACCGCCTGCAGACGATAGACGATAGATAGGTCAACATTTTATATTTATATAATTATATTTATAGGATATTCTAGGGACCAAGATACATATTCGAATTAAAGACGTTCGAATTATCCAAGTTCTACTGTATATATAAAATGTCGTACCACCTGCAAGAGCAGTCATGGGTCCCAGTGGTTTCAGGAATCTAGGGTCCCTACATAAAGGACGAGGTAGGTTGTGTGGCACCTAAGAGAGTATGATAACAGGGTCGAGCTCCAAGAGATGAGATGTGGGTCGAACTTTTGGAAGATCCCCGGGAAGGTTTCCACAGGACAATATTGGAACTTTTCATCGTCCGATGCAATCTCGACGATTATTACTTAGGACTGGACTCTCCCCTTTTAGAACCGATATATGACTCTTTTCAGAAACTTTTTTTGTCTTATTTGTGATTACATAATGGCCAAGCTGACGCGATGGATTCTGTATACTTTTTGGAACTATACAACATATTATAATTATAGTACATTAGAATGTTATGCGTATTGACGTTGATTTTTATTACTCCAGTTCATATATCGGATGATGAGCATTATCTTATGGTAAGATAAAATTAAAATAATTTCTGTATATAAATTGGTTTAAAATGACGGCTATAACTAGCGCAAAATAAGGGGTAATAGAAAATTAATATTAGGTATGCTCAGATAAGTTAAATTGGTAATTAATAATAAAAAGAGGGGCCGTTGACAAATTATAATTGATAATAATGTTAAGCCCAAAGAACAAAATACAAAATGTAATGATATAATGATAAATTCGAGTAATTATATACAATGTTGAATGTTGCAATAGATATTTTAAAGTGTTTTTACTTTGGGGTGAAATATTTAGGAATTCTAGATGTGTGGATACACACACTAGATAGACTATTTCTGGTTCTATAATGCATTGCGACGTTCTGTATATAGACATTGATCCATCTACAGCACGCCGAAGAAATCCATCTGGTTCTACCTATCATACAGGTTTGGAAATGGGAGGTGGAAACTTCGGTCAAGGAGGAGAGAAAGATTCGTTCTGTCGCCTTAAAAAGGGAAATAATTGAGCCGTGGTGAGATAGTTGTGCAAGGTGAGAAGTGATGAAAAAATTAAAGAAGCTGAAAGTGCCCGAGGGTGAGAATAAAAAAAAAAAAAGAAAGTGGGCGGTGATGCTCGAACCGAGCTGTGAAATAAAAAAAATAATTCTAACTATTTGCTCAAGTTTGACTGTCAAGAAGGTTACGGCGAAAAAGCGTGCGTAGTTGAGATTGAATAAAAGTAAGAAATGAAAATAATTCAAAGGATAATAACGATCTCTAAGAAGGAATGATAGTGATATGTTGGGGGGAAGGAGTGTCGATACGTTTTCAAAATTAAAATTAGAAAATCTTTGAAAAAATACCAAAATTAATAAGTTACGCAACATTATAAAATCTAGTGAAATGATTATAACCATCGAAGATTGAAAATATTTATCAGAAAATATTTTTTAAATAATATTTCCGAATATAAAAGTTCAAACAATAAAAAAAAATCTCGAACGTATTTCTGAATGGTAAATAATAAAACACAAATAAAAAAAAAACTCTAAAGATTAAAATATATATAATGCTCAAAATCAGAAAAGCAATGATATTAAAGTTATTGTTTTTTCGTGTCCAATGAAGAGCCTCAGATGTCTCCATGCATCTCTCTCACAGCAGTTGCAATGTCCTCTATCTTGGGTGTGTAGAGTTGTTGTTCTGAGTCCATGTCAATTTTCTGCAAGGCCGCGGCCATTTCTGGACATGTGAATATGTGGGTTGGTGTTAGTTCACACCAGGACAAATTGATATCAAAGTATTCTCTCGCACAATATAAAATATACAAAATATAACAGTTGATGATCAAGCCGGGCAGTCTTACACATTTTGAAATAGGTGTAGAGTTGTCAGCGTAGTGATTGTCATGTAAGGATAACCGTATGTAATGTTAGTTAAGTTGGAAAGTGATAATAAAACCGCGGGTTTTTCTAGTCGATGTGAAGCTTTTATGTTAACTATGGTGATAGATGTGGAAGTTTATTTCATTATTGTTAGTGAGCCAGACTATGAACCTTGATTGGAAAATTCGTTCTGTTATTTTACAAAGTATGCTGGTTAGATCAATTGGCAGATGGTTCTTGCATTCTTTGCCATAAGGAAAGATCGAATATGCAAAATAAACTCTGATAGAAGAATTACAAAAACATTAACAAGACTCAAAACGAAACACTATAAAGGAATGACAATACATCCAGATGGCACAAAAACCTACAGGACATGCAACAATATTCCTGGTGTGGAGCTAACACCTACCCCCAGCAATGGCCGCAGCTTTGCAGAAAATTGACATGGACTCAGAGCAGCAAATTTACACACCCAAGATAGTGGACACTGCTGTGATAGAGATGCATGGGGACATCTGAGGTTCTTCATTGGACACGACAACAGCAACATGGTGTAGGATGCAGGTAAGAATAATGCGCCTGTGTGGAGTTGGGGAAAGAAAAAAAAAGCGGGATGATATTGGTGCGTGTGTGTGACAATATATGCCTAACAATTGACGTTAGGGGGTGAAGGATGTTTAGTTTAGAGGAGTTGAACGTGATCAATGTATAAGGGTTACTCCAAATGTTTTGCGATCATTATTAAATAATTAAAATATTTTTAAAAATTATATAATTAAAATCTACATGCATTTTTAGCACCTATGCAAGATTTCATCCGTGAAAATCATTTATCGAAGCACTTACATCAGTCATTTTCGGGGATGGAATTTACGGCTTTGATAAAGGCTTGCAGTGCTTTTTTTTTACATCATCAGTGTCAAATTTTATCCCTTTTAACAATAACTTACCTTTGGAAATGAAAAGGTCACAAGGTGCTAGGTCTGGTGAATATGGTGGATGGGAATTAGACACGAGAGCTGGCTGAAAAATACCAAGCTGAGGTGTGCAGTCTTGCATTGCCATGGGGAAGAAAGACTCCTCTAAGTTGAGTTCTTAGTCTGCTTTACTAGATTTTTTCAAATACTGATGGAAGGCATTTTGTTGTATACCAGTCACTGTTAACTCTCTTTCGATCTTCTAACTTCACAATGTCAATGAAACCACTTTTTCTATTTAAAAAAAGAGCGACCATTTGTTTTCCAACACTTCGAGCTCTGAACACTTTCTTAGGAGGAGGTGATTTTGAAGAGTACCAAAAAGTATATTGCCGTTTTGTTTCTGGATCAAAATTATAAATCCAAGTTTCGTCACTAATAATAATATTAAAAACATCCTTTGATTTGCCTTATTATTTTTTCAACATGAAATTACACCATTTAACGCGATCAAGGTTTTGGTCTTCAGTCAAGCTGTGAGATACCCATCTACTAAAATGTTCTCTGTATTTTAAATGATCATCAATGATGGTGTTGATTGCTGCCGATCCAATACCCACACTTTACTCTAACTGCTGATACGTAATTCTTCGATCTTCTTTTAGTAAAAATCTTACCAGCTTATTTTTTTCTTTGTGGTCGACCTGAAGGAGGTTCATCTTCAAGGTTGGGTTTTCCTAATTCAAATTCATTAAACCAATTGAAACTGTTCTAATAGAAGGATCTTTATATTCTAAAGCTTTCATCAATCATTCATGGGATTCTTTAGAAGTTAAATTACATTCTACAAAATTAAATTACAAATTAAATTTAATTTATAATCATAAAAGATCATGGCGCGTAAACTCTAGTCCACTTAATTGTGGCTGTTGCAATGTTTAGAAATTACCACTGCGGCTTTGAATAAAGTCGCACCCTCTATAATTCATTGTTGTTAATATTTTTGAAAATGTTCATGTTAAATAAAAATGATGTAGATTTTAATGGTATAATTTAATTTTAATATTTTAATTATTTAATTTTGATTGAAACATCTTTTGGAGTGATCATTGTATCTATGTCGTATCTTCTTATATGGTGTACATATAAAGTAGTAAATACATGGTTGCATATTGAAACACCAATCACAAGATGTTGCTTTAAAATGGCGTTAATAAAATGATACTCCGAGAAGTAGGTGCTGCGTCAAGAAAGGTCGTAACAGATCGTTAATATTATCCAAGAAGCTAAGGAAGGATGCAAACATATTGGGTATGCCAGTCTTTGAATAGACACGAACTCCCATAAATTTCCATTCACTCTGACATCACCATTAGCATATAAGCTGGGCGGTTTCTGGAGCTGGAAGGTAGAGTAACCTGGTGTCAGATGCTGTTAGGTCGCCATGCTGCCCGATTGACCAGTGATCATATGATTAATTTTCCCACATTACCTTCCCGAGTGCTACCCCCTAAAGTTGATCGCTTCCGATACCACTGTAATCAGACTTGTCGGTGTACGAGTGTGCGGTGTAGGCATCGTAACGGTCGGCGAGTTCTTAGATTCCGCTCTTGCCATCGTTTGTTGATGGTCTTGTGGACACTTCTGTCACACGTTGGATGCTAGATAATGCTGAATCCAGTGCTGCGACAGTCGTTCTGACAATCAATCTGTCCTCCCGTTCGTTCTGTTGTGTCCCTTGATCGACCGCTGCCGTCCTGACGTTTCATTCTTCCGTTGTTGACCCACTCTTGCCAACATCGTCTAATAGCCGCATCACTTCGACACAGATGTTGCGTGTTTAGTCGATTTGAGCAACCAGCCTCTTTCAATCCAAAAACACGACCTATTTCAAACTAACATATGTTCGTAATGAGCACGAATCTTTCGACAAGACATTGTTACAGTAGAAATATGCTTACTGCAGAAAAATAAGGTGTTAAAAATAAGATAGTGTCGCGCCGAATATTGAGTCTAGAATACTCGTGCTGAGTTCAGAGATACAATGAAACTCTTGCTTTGCATAAATCGGCCACCAAATTCCAATCAGTTGCATGTTTGGTCAAAACGTCTTTGTATAAGTATTATCATATAAATAAGAGGGTCGGTGGATGGATGGTCTAAACCGTTGGTTCGATTCCGGTATTGGGCACTTTTTTTCTAATTGAAAAAAAAAAAATGCTCCAATGGCCCCCGATTCTTGCAAAAGTCCAACCCTACCAGCGAGTACAAGTAACCAAACGGGCCTTGGCACATTTATAAGTGCAAAGTCGAACTGCTTTTTGCATGTGTAGACATGTGGTGCACTTACAATAAAAGCAGTCGCCTACTTTCAACCCACCATGATTATCATGGCCTATACCACGTGTACTAGGGATAATAAAAAATGTATATATAAATCAGACAATTCCTTCTTGGTGGGTCGATTATTTTGTTATAAAGTGTATTTGTTAAAACACAATTCACTGGGCAAACATTCACTCGGGAAGAATCGTTAAACATCATTTATCCCTTCAAAAGTATAATTATGCTAAACGATAACGAATTAAGGACATCATCATTATCTTTATTTTTTCCATGTAAAATATTGACCATTTTCGCGCAATAAATACAAGGTATGTCCCATAAGTTCCCGGACTGGGTCCATAAAAAAAAGGTAAGATATTTTTTAAAAATTTTTAAAACTTTTCAAAGTAATCCCCCCTTGCTTTAACGCACCAGCGCCATCATTTCTCCCAATTGTCAAAACAGTTTTTATAGGCCTCTTTTGGAATGCTCTTCAATGCCAACAGCGATTTTTCTATTATGTCATCCCTGGTGTCAAAATGTCTTCCTTTTAGAAATGCTTTAAGTTTGGGGAACAGGAAAAAGTCATTTGGTGCGATGTCTGGGGAATAGGGTGGTTGAGGTAGGATTTGTGTCCCGTTTTTCGCCAAAACACTCGTTACCAAGTGTGCTATGTGAGGGCGGGCATTGTCATGGGGTAGGATCCAGTCACCATTAGTCCATTTTTCTGGCCTTTTTTTCGAATATCTTCCCTTAGACGGCGAAGAATGCCCAAATACATTTCCTTAATAACTGTTTGGCCTGCAGGAAGATACTCGTGATGAGCAATGCCCTTGTTATCCAAAAAACGACTAGAAACACCTTGTTTCTGGATTTCAATATGCTGGATTTTTTGGGTCTAGGCTCACCCTGACCTCTCCACTCGGTAGATTGACTCTTGGTTTCAGGGTCATAGCCATACACCCATGTCTCGTCGCCTGTGATTATCTTGTCTTTCCATTCCGGATCCGTTATTGTCGGCTGCCAGCTATAAATCTAGAATACCATTCAAAAGCAGTTTTTCTCTTGGGGCGTCATTGGGGAATGCTTTATTAAGCATTTCAAAAGTTTCGGTTGCTGATATTTGAAGTTTCGCACAAAATTCTATGCAAATCCTCTGCTTCAATTTTTGTTCCATCGTGAAATCGCCGCAGCGCTAGGTGTAACCTTTAAATAAATTAAAATGACCTTGGCGCGCGCACGTACCGCCTCGATATTGGTACCACCGTGTTGCCAGATATTTTTTCTATAATAAACAGTCAAATTTATTTACATTTTTCATCTATTTATTTTTTTATGAACCCAGTCCGGGAACTTATGGGACATACCTTGTATAACAAAATACTGAATTTATTACCCTCAAAATATGAATTGAGAAAGTTTTTTTTATTCTCTACCAATAACACTGGTTATTTCTGTGCATTAACACTGGATAAACCATTGGAAAATTTTGAATTAAGGTATATGGCTTTATAGAATAACATATTAACATTTAAAGCTCAAAACAGAGGGAATATTTCGATCTATTTAGCACATTCTGTAGGTATGAAATTATCATATTTTATTATATAGGGACAGTGAATGATCCGTCTACTCCCGGATTCTCTTCGAGTGAATGTTCACCAGAGGAATATTGTTTTAACAAATGCTATTTGTTCCGTTTATATGTATGATTATCACTATAAATAGTAATATAATGAATATAATAATATTATTATAGTTTATTATTATCTATAGTATATCATATTATATGGCTATCATCGTTATTATTTTCTTCATTCTTATTTTTTTCAGGTTATAGCACTTTAAAGTGATAATACGTTATAATCCTCATGAATAATATTTGTTGAAGTATTATTCGTTAGAAAAACATTTACTCTGGTAGAACCCGGACAAAGCCAATTGACTAGAATACAATATCTAAACAAAATATAAAAATTGAGCGATTATACCTAAATATTGAACTAACTATTATTAAGTGCTTTAACATTTACACCATATATATTGTCGCGGAGATAAATAAAGCAAGGGCAAATTTGGGGATAATTAATTTATTATAAAGGGTATTTACTTTTTAGTTCTCCAAAAAAATTATTTACAAGAGGTATTTATAGGGAGAGAGAGTCAGATAATAAAAACAACTTATCCCAAGGTAAAGACATTAATAATGAGCGCCGTCAGCCACCGAGGCCTCCCGTCTTTCTTATTTGCAGATAAGGTTCCGAGAACCACAGGGTCCAGGGATGATTGACAGGTGTCCCATCTTGATGGAGCATCTTCACAATATGATATTATTATATATTTTTTAAAATAAACATAAATATTAGAGGCACCTATCCCCTTTAATTGGGCATCAGAACGATTAAATGTTTATAACCTTAGTAATAAACTTTACTAGTGATGATAAAGCCACAACACCAGTTTTGGTAAATCCAGACGAGAAGCCAACCTGTATACTACGGTTTCGGGCTTTGGTCCTCATCAGTACAGGGACAGCTTCGATTTCATAACATCCTACAAGAAGGGTTATGAAAGCTGTCTAATTTACCAAACAGGTGTTTGAACTAGTAAAGTGGTAATTGCTAAATATCAGGCTAGAATACAACACAAAGTTGCATGAGAATGCTATCCATGTATGATGTTATAAAATAGAAGCGGTCTCTTTACTGATGAGGGCGAAAACCCGAAACAATGATATACAGGTTGGCCTTTTGTCTGGAATTGCCAAAACTGGTGTAGTGGCTCATTGTTTATCATTATTTTAGTGTTTTAGGGTGATAAACAGTGTCACTCCTTCTGAAAATTGGTAATCTTTTTATACACAATAAAATTCTAAATAATTGCAATTAGATATTCAATGAATGAAAGGAAGAAAAAATTGCAACGAGTTTCTTTATTCTGAATGTTGGCAAGCTTTCAGGCGTTAGCCTATCTTCAGGCCGATTTCGCAAAATATATATATACCTTGCCTGGAGCTTCTTGTCTGGCAGAGCGTGGAATTCCTAATCATGACTGACGACTACCGAGTTCTGCTTCGATAAGATGGTTATTAACGGTGTTCAGAGATGGTCCAGGTTCATTCTACACATATGAAGCTACTTGAATCATTGGTAAAATTGTTGTCCTGTCTGCTACAACCATACTTTAAATCCTCCTATCCTTTCTCTCTATTAATATCTATAGGATGGCATGAGCCAGATTTTCTTAAACTTTACCTCTGACCACTGAGACCAAATCCTTACAACAGTACTTTAATTGCAGCCTCTACATTCATAGCACTTTCTCTAGTCGAAATTTCTATCATTGAGTTCTATTATTCAGCCTCTTGTGAAATCCGAAATTTGCTTATATGACGCCCTTTTTTCTGCCTTGAAATTCTATAAAAAAAGATGATCCTAAATATTTAAAAATGAATAACTTTAATTAATGAGACCTTAGTAGGCTAATTAAAATACCTTTTCATTCGTGTGTGATTATACAAAAATATTTATATGCACTCATATTCTAGTTTTTATTTCGAGAAATGGATCATTTACATGCCCTAATTTTCTTTTTAGGTAAGCAAATTTTCTAAAAATTTGATTATGTGTTTATAGTTGATGCAATTATTTTGTGGAAGAATATTTTATCTTTCAAGTGAAACGAACTTCCTACCGTCCTTGATGAGATGAAAAATTAATTAATAAGACCTAAATAATCAGTTTTGAACCTTCTTAGCGGTTTCGCCAATTTAATCCACATACTGTGCCTTCTAGAGTTCTACCATTGTATTGTATAATTCTCATTATATACAGCGTTAATTCTCTCAGTTATAGTATTCAATTAAACTATAGACATATGAGTTTTGAGGGTAGTAGAATATCATGTAAATCTTTTCCTTGAGCATTGCTCTTTCGCAAATAATAGTTATACAAGGCCAGTAGGCATATATTAAACTAAGGCAATAAACAATCACTAATATATGAAAATGAAGCTATAGAGCACGGAATTTCCTTTCCCAAATAAAACTTGTATTGATTTTCGTATATATAGAGAGCGTGTTATTTCCTAACCTAAGTTCCTGGAATGCCGAAATCCAACTATTCGTGCTATATATGCATATGCAATATGTAATATAAATATATCTTATATAAAGTTATATATATTTCTAAATATTCATCCCTGCCTTTACAATTTGAAAAAATCAATAAGAAATCCAGGACCAGACCTCTTTTAACTGTTTGCATGTTGGCATGAAAGCTTGTGAAATGAGAAATAGTTGAAAGAGACCTATCCCTGGAATGCTTAATGATTTTGTTTAATTCCTAAATTGTTTTAAATTAATATTCTACATATTTTATAATCTTTATATATATATATATATATATACCTGGAGAAATCCTCACAAATATTTATACCTCTATAGTTTCATGCTGCAAAATAATATTTATGGAAATCCATCTCCCATTACAGAACAGAAACTGTTTTCTACGTTTGAAGGAAATCATAAAAATTATATTCTTTAGTATATTCCCATCTCCACACATTATTACCACCTAGGAGTCTGAAAATTGCATTGTCATCTACAGTAAGAAAGTGGGTTAAATTTCAATGGTCTACACGACCTGGGAATATTTGAAAAATTGGTCACAAAATTTGAAAGGAATCATAGAAAATATTACAGTTCTGACTATCCCCAACTACCCAGGATTGAACCATTCTTCAAAATTGCATACTTCTACGTGTATGCTCTGGATGTATATTAAACATGGATTAAATATTGTTGTTACAAATTTTTTTTTAAATAAGAAAGGTGTTATAAGGATTAATTTTCAAGGTTTTTTTTCATACTATCTTACCTTGGATGTATGAGCTATAAACTAGAAGAAAAGTTTGTTTGCTACTTTGATTAATGTTTTAAAAATAACATCTTATGTATATCATATTATAATTTAAAAATCCCTTCGGTATAAAATTATAAAGGAAAGACAATTCGCTGTGAGAAAATTTTTCTTTTTATATCACCACAAAACAAGATATCGGGCGTAACAGCCCTTTGACAGTATTTTTTTTTCATTTTTTTGCTCACGTCACGTGAATCTTGATCAGCAGTCCAGGCATATGGCCTTGGTAACTATATCGTAGCCCTTTGACAGTAGCGTATTTATACCTATCGAATATGGCTGTTACACCCGAAATCTTGTATTGTCGTGGTAAAAAAAAACTCTCCTCTCAGCGAAGTGTCTTTTATTTATATACAGTAGAACTTGGATAATTCGAAACCCAAGAACCTAAAAAAATCGAATTATCCAAAATTTCGAATTACAAACGGAAATTCTATTTATAGGAAATTCTAAGGATGAAGATAAATATTCGAATTAAAGTCGTTTGAATTATCCAAACTCTCTCTCTACTGTATATATAGTTTTAAATAAGTAGCTAGTTAAATTTACCAAAACAATAAATTCTTGGTGGTCTGAAACTCAATTTCTCACATAACATTTTTCAATGAATTAAATATTATATATAGATCCATATGGTGAGTAGATATATTCTGATGACTTGAGAAATGCTATCATTGATAATTTTCTCCCAACAGACACAGAATGCTTAGTCCTTACTCCTTGTAATGTTTCAGACCCCATTTTTTATTTCAAGGACAATGTTAGATTTGGTGCCGCAATGATTCACGGATTTTTGCTTTAAATCGGGTATTTGAAAAAATAAAAAAATCTGAGATAGTCAAATAAGTAGTGTGTGAAGGCGAAGAAAAGTTTGCATTTTTTTTAATTTACATTTTTTTTCTGAGAATTCTCAAAGGATGAACCTTGTCAGCTCTTGCCCCCATAATGTTGCCACCACTGATCTGAAATATTTTGTACTGCAGGATGAATGAAAAAAAAAAGAGTGGGTGAACCCTCTATTCCCGATAGCCATGAACCGGGAACGAATCCCGCGTTGGATCCATTGTTTTAATATTTGAATAACCTTCACATATTATACATTGTTACAAATATCATAAACTCGGTTTCTCTTTTTGAGCAGAACCTAATAAAGTGATTTTGGATACTGTTAAAGCTTTATTCTTCAGAATTATATAGTCCAGTAACTTTTTCTCGAAAATTAAGTCTCATCAAGCTGCCATTTGACTGGATGGAAATCTTTAGAAATTTCTTTGCTTCAAAATCTCAAATTCTGTTTGTCAACGAATCCATCAATGTGGAAATGGGTTCCAACACCCATTATAACCACGTTGATTTTTTTTTACTTTACTTTGCCATTTCTTCTATCAAATTGCAAAATTTTCCTTGCCCGTTATTTTTAGGTTTCGATTTTTGGGCCAAATGGGGTTTATAGAAGAACTTTTAAAAGTGCATCAAAAATCCTCTGAACCATCTAAGTTATTGGCAACTCGCTGAATAGATTCTTGAGTTTTTCTTCAATATCGCACATGTTTAAAGTTTTTCCTTGGTTTCTATTTGTTAGAGTCCAACCATTTGACGATTTTCAAAAGCTTAACAATGAGTCAGCTATAAATTTCAAATTAAATTGGCATCAGGGCATGTAGATTAATATTTCAAAAATAGAGGCATATCTCATTTTATATTTTAAAATGTTTTTTTTTTCTTTTATATTGTGAAGTGACTTTTGGTTCACAGTGTATAGAGAACATTCAATACATTATCGATATTTGCTACTACTACGTCAAAATAACTAAATCAAACATTAAGGAATTTTAGGTAGCTTTAGATGGAGTGTAACATTTATTCGGAAACTAAAATAAAATATGCTTGTGATGATCTTGATAAATCGAAAATCGATTTTGTGTAACTCTGCCTTTAATCAGTAGTGAAATCTTTGCTAAGGTTAATTTGTTTTTTTGCTTCATATATATTCGTATTATTGTTGTTGAAGCTAAAATAAGTATGCGACGCCTCAGTGTGGCTGAAATGTACTTGGATAATGTATATGGGCAAAATGTACCTATGCGAATCCGGGATGATACAGCCAGTTTTTAAAAAAATGTCAAATAATTTTAGAATTGTTCAGCGAAAACATGTATTTATCATGATACAGCAATCTTTAAATATGCGGTCATTTCAACTTGGGTAGACATTTTTTATTGCAGTATAAAATAAATAAATATTATTTTGTACATGTTTCTGAATGTTTTGGACAATTGAAATAAGTTATTAGAACTGTTTCTTGGTTCGAGTCCTTTTAAAGGCAATTTTAGAGCGAATAGCACGTAGTAAAATAAATAAATTTATATTTTTGCCTTTGCTGACTCCTAAAAATGCTATTTAATCGTGTGACGAAATGTTTCACGAAAAGTATATAATAGAGAATGTCATATAACTATTAAATTAAACCTACACCTGCAATCATTTTGTAGTCAAGCTCACACTCAAGTGCTTCATGTAAGCTAGTTTATGAATTTCTAATACAGTATAACCTCCATGAGAGGACATTCCCGCTAGAGAACACCTCTCTACAAAGTACATTTTTTATTTGCAAATTTACCACTTTTATCATCTAGTAACTCTCCGGTAAAAGGACACCTCTCTCTAAAGGATACTTTGGCTCTGCAATTAGGTGTCCTTTACAGGGAGGTTCTATACTGTATTGAGTTCACTATAAATTATATGGTATATGTGGTAATATATCTGTATTAAATGGAATTTTACGTTAAGGAAACAACAAGAAGCATATATAAATTCAATTACTATCTATCGATAAAATTTGTAATAAATAAATAAAAATATTGAAAAGAAACACATTTCCAGTAAATTTATTGTTGCAAAAAGAAGTATGCAATAAATAGCCAAGAAATATATCAGAAGTAGACAGAAATAATTTAAGAAGTGGAGAAAAGTAATAAGAAATATGAGAGAGAATTTAAAAATCTATTACCGGTTGATGTTTGTTTCAAAAATGCTTTATCTGCATCACCCCTTCTTGATTTATTTACTTCCGACTTATAAAAAGAGAGAGGTGACTCCTGTTATCCTCCTCAGGAGACAGTTGATGAAGAGAGAAGAATACTTCTTCTTTAAATATGACTATGCAAGTTGTGTACACAAAGTAAACACGATGCTAAAAAGAGAGAAATATATTGGTAGCGATGAAACCAACGAAATTGTAAAATTAAAAAGAGAATATATAAGAAATTTGTTGGCACAGTGAAGATATTTAAAAAATACAAAAAAAAATTCTCACAATAAGTTTTTATTTATTTTAAAATGCTAGTTTTCAAGCGATAATCGCTCTTCAACGGGTTTAATTTTATTTTTACTTATCCCAAGTACACGTGGTACAGGCCATGATGATCATGGTGGGTAGTTAGCGACTGCTTTACTGTAAGTGCACCACATGTCTACACATGTTAAAAGCATTTTGACTTTGCACTTACAAATGTTCCAGAGCCTAGTTTGGTTTAATAAAAAACATCGAATATATATTAAAAGAAATATTTACAAATATTTTACACAATTTTATCATGAATAGTTAAAAAGAAGATAAATATTTCTTGGAAAAGTTTCCAACGAAGATAGGTTGAATAAGGAATTCTTAGGAAGGTGGCTGTCTGATATCTCCGGTATTGGAAACCTGGGCGGGTGAAAAGGAGTTGTTGTTTGGTTTAGTTTCCATCCTGGCAGTCGGGACCTCTTTAATCCTAGTCTGCTTAATGTAGCGATGACCAATTAGGATGATTGTTGGATTGTTTGATTTTAGCTAGCATGAAGGAAAGAGACCTTTACGTTTCTGGAAATCTGAGATTCCTGGTGGCGTAATCCCCAGACCGGCGGCAAACTGTGGCTCGCGATCCACATGCGGCACTTTGGATGTGAAACTGCGGCTCTTTATATAGTTCCATACGTGAATATTATTAATGCGAGTACTATTTAGTGTTGCAAGAAAATATTTGTGGCTCTTTAAAAAAATTGATATTTTGCTAATTGTAATTTTTGACTCTTCTGACTCAAAATATTGCCGACCCCTGTCCTAGAGTAAAGGTTTGTTCGGGAATTATGTGCGGTCAGATTTATTTTGCAGGCAACAGTTTTTGTGGCTGTTATTAATTTTTATTCGTGATAAAACTGTGAAAACGTTTAAAAAGGAAAAATATTTTCTCACGATGAGTTTATTTTAATTTTAAAATGCAAGCTTTCATGCGACAATCGCTCTTCAACGGGCTTAATAAAAAAACATCGACTATATCTTACAAGAAATATTTACAAATACATACGTGCGCAGCGTGGATCTTTTTACAACTGAAATTTTAAAATTGAAATGTAAAAAACAAAATTAAATATCACATTACTATGATATAGCTATTTACATATATAAAATGTTATGTAATGTTTATTCACGTTTTTAGGGTGACCAGAACCTAATAAATCAATAGATTAATTTAATAGGTTCTAGTTGCCCTAAAAACGTAAATAGACATTCCATAACATTTAATTTAGATATTTAAATAGCTATATATCATATCAAAAATATATATTAAACTACCTTTCAACTTTAAAATGTAAGTTGTAAATATTCACGCTGCGCGCGTATGTATTTGTAAATATTTCTTGTAAATATAGTCAATGTGTTTTTATTAAGCCCGTTGAAGAGCGATTATCGCTTGAAAGCAGCATTTTAGAATAAAAAGAAACTCATTGTGAATATTTTTGTATTTTTAATAATAGTAATTAAGAAAATGAGACAGATTTGGCTGCTAACTCGTCTCCACTATAATTCTGACTCCTAGCAGAGTTTACAATTGGGTGGACAATGGAGATTACAGAATCGACAATAATTTAATAGTAACATATCCAAGTATTTTTATTTCCAGTAAATAAATCTATATTAAATTCAAAACATTTTGTAGATATATTTCGAATTATATAGCAACAAATATCTTTTAAGAAACTGATAATTTATATTATGCTGATTGTACATATTGCCAGACATTTCTTTATTTTGTTCACAGTTCTTTTTTTCTCGTTTTTTTATCTCTCTTTCTCATTGTTAATATCAAATGACTATTCTATTCACGGCCTAAAATTATTGTATATATATGTTAGACAAATGTCATTGCGCTTTAAATTGAAATAATAAAAAAAAGAAATTACAGATGATTATTTCAAAAATTAGTCGGTAAAGGTCACCTGTTGTCTGAGGCTAACCAGGACTTTTCCTATAAAAAATCTAGCTATATTCGTGAAGTATAGCTAATAGTTCTGATTTAAATGCTGAGTACCCTTGGTGAATTTTAAGGTATAAAGTTCGTAGAGATGGGACAATTTGTGTAGCAACAAATATTTGTTGTTGCTTATTCCTCCAGTCGTTTAAACGATCTCCATTAAGTTCCATTGTCTCAGATATTTTATTATAGTCCTGGGGTTTTCCCAGAGGTCTTTTTTGGAGGATTTGATACAATTCAATAGATTAGAAAGAAGGAATCATATATCGCCGCAACTCTTTTTTTATTACCGCGATAAAAGAAGCTTTCGGGCAAGCCCTTCTTCAGCTAATTATAGTGTACACTATAATTAGCTGAAGAAGGGCTTGCCCGAAAGCTTCTTTTATCGCGTTAATAAAAAAGAGTTGCGGCGATATATGATTCCTTCTTTCTAATTTGTTCGAAATCCGCAAACCGTTTACCATGAATTCAATAGATGTTCAGGACTGGCAGGCTGGGAATCGCATTTCAACATATATCTGAAAAAGGTAAAATAGGTATTATAAAAATATTTATGGGTATATATTATTAGAATATGCAGTAAATTGATTTAAATGTCCTGGACATTAATTAAACAATTAAAAAGGGGTTCCGGAGGCGAGTTTATTCTAAATAAAACAATATGCAAAATAACCTAATGTATATATATATGTTTTTAATTTTAATATATATATGTGTGTTTTGAAAATAGAGCAATCTACTTATATATTTGCCTTATTCTGTCTGTTTGAAGCTCACGGATGGGATTTTTCATAACCATCGGTGGTTCAGTGGTAGAATGCTCGCCTGCCACGCGGGCGGCCCGGGTTCGATTCCCGGCCGATGCATTTTTTTTTTTTTTTTACAATTTTTAAAACTCAATTATATATTATACAAGAATGACATCCACTGCGCCAATTTATAATTGTAACGAATAGTATTTGAATAAAAGCATTTAATCGGGTAAAACCCGGGCGTTGCCCGGGTCATTCGTATATAATAATTGTATAAACGAATGCAAGACAAAATCACCGCGAATGTTTCTTTTTTTTAAGGAAATTTCTTTTTACGGCAATTATCGTTATTTATAGTTAATTTTTGTTTCGATTTTATTGAAAAAAAAAAAAACGATATGGTGCCTTTAAAAAATGATCTTTATTACTATGCAGTTTTCTATTTAGTCAATATACCTAAGTTCATGTTGCAAATGTAATTATCTCGATCGATTTAGTAGGTGAAATGCAAAAATAAAAAATCGACATGATGAAATCTTTATGAAAATTCACATTTTTATTTTTATATTTTCAAGACACACACAGTTTGGGGCGGGACGTTTCACAAGAGAGACATCCACGGCGCCAATTTATAATTGTAACGAATAGTATTTTAATTAAAACATTTTAAAAACACACAGTTTGGAACGGGACGTTTCACAAGAATGACATCCATGGCGCCAATTTATAATTGTAACGAATAGTATTTGAATTAAAACGTTTTTAAAATATATACGCACTCGGGTAAAACCCGGGCGTTGCCCGGGTCATTCGTCTAGTCCATTGATAAATATTTAAATAGAAAGGCATATATTGGATCAAAATATAATTTATTATACCAATATTTCAGTTTGCTCAACGCAAACCTTTATCAAAGTATTAAAATATTTTAAAGTGTGTCAACAAAAAGCCAACAACAAAAATTGACGTTATGTGGCGCTGAGTTTGATGTTGACACATTTTAAAATGTTTTAATACCTTGATGAAGGTTTGCGTTCAGCCAACTGAAATATTGGTAAAATAAATGATATTTCGATCCAATATATGCCTTTTTATTTAAATATATAAGGCATATAGAGATTTATAATAGTTTAGCATCAGGTGGCGGTTTATTCATTGTATATGTTTTTCTGTGGAAGGGAAGAGATACCCGAAAGCTTGAGATGGTATTTGAGATAAAAGGAAAATTTTCTCCGAAAAAATAATTTAAAAAATTCATCTCCGAAAACGATTTTTAATTGTTTAAAAAGAGATTTTTTCCCTAGGCCACGTTTATCTGAATAATTCGATTTATATACCTGAACATAAAAGTGGCAGGGAATGACAAAGGAATTACCTTAATATTTAAAATATTTAGTGGAAACTAAAAAATTGCTGAGTAATTGGTTCTTGCTAAATCACATTGTTTGATAATTATTTTCAGCACTGTTTCAATTGAATAAGTCAATTTGCTCAATACCTGTAGTTAAAATAATTATATTTATAATGCATATCTCCCTAAAATAGTTAAAAATTATATATTTGTTATAGGTTGTGTGAACTCATTGCTGTTTCTATAGCGTAACTGATATAGCACATTTAAATAAATATCATAGAGCCTCTATGCTCTAATGCACTGTTTCTAAAAATGCAAATATAAGTTAAAATACCGATTTTAACTTAGATTTGCATTTTTGGAAACAGTGCATTAGAGCATAGAGGTGCTATTACAAGGGAGGTGCCATTACTTGTATATTCATTTAAATGTGTTGTATCAGTTACGCTATAGATAATTAAAATAATACTGCTGACATATTTTCAATACATGCAAAAGTGCACTATTTTAAAAATATATTTATATAAAGTAGAACCTCCCTTGGTGGAAGGCTGGTTAAACCGTTTGGTTTTCGACCACTACGACCCGGGTTCGATTCCCGCATTGGACACTTTTTTTCTGTTTAAAAGAAAAATGCTCCAATGGCCCCCGATTCTTGCAAAAGTCCAACCCCACCAGCGAGTGCAAGTAACCAAACGGGGCTCTGGCACATTTTTAAGTGCAAAGTCGAACTGCTTTTCACATGTGTAGACATGTGGTGCGCTTACAGTAAAAGCAGTCGCTAACTACCCACCATGATTATCATGGCCTGTACCACGTGTACTAGGGATAATTAAAAAAAAAGGACCTTCCTTTAGCAGACACCTCTCCACAAATGACAGTTTTCATTTGCAAAATTGCCATTTAGAACTCACCGGTAAGAGGACACCTCTCCCTAAAGGACACTTTGGCTCTGCAATTAGGTGTCCTTTACAGGGAGGTTCTACTATATATATGCATGATACTATGTACAATGTTACGCTATAGAAACGGCAGAAATTCATATTTTCAATTTTTTTTTTGCAGAAATGCAAATCTAAATAATATAAATATTCAAAAATTGAAATACAAATAAATATTTAAGCTAAAAATACACAGATACGCTTCCTAAAATTTGCCCGTAGGTCTAGTTATTCAATCAACTAGAGAAATGATAAAAAATGAAACACTTGGATGCAAGTTAAAAATATTGAGCCACATAACTTTAAAAAAAACTCGAAGAGAAAAATGAAATTACTAAGACAATCTTAAAACATAGAATACAAAGACTACGAAATAGGAAAAAAATCTGAAAAAGTCATTAATAGGTTTATCTAGTAATAAAATTTAAATGTTTAATTGCTATGTCACCAAAGGCTTACACAGATTGTTGGACTAACATATCAAGCCAACGTATAAGGAACCAAATAAACCACTCACTCATCGAAAGAGAGAATACGTAGACAAGTTTATGATATAACTAGCTAAATTTTCACACATGGCCCTGAAAAAATTTATGGTATCGGGCAAATCATCTTACATACAAAATCACAGCTACTTGAGAAATACCTAGTAATTTTGACACGAAACATATAATTAGAATCGATTCACTTAAATTTTTATATTTTCTGATAAAAATTGAAAAGATTGATACATTTTTAAAGGATGAAATTTCTTATGAAATTAAGATTATAAAATAACAATAACTGCCAAATAATTACCAACTTTTTAAAAAATTGACAGATTTCATACTATTCAAATATAAAAAAATATATAAATTGAAATAATATTATATATTTAATCATATTTCGCTTATTGAAATATACTAGAAAATATTTACTAAGATGAACCTAATATTTGAAAATATATTTTAAATAAATGCTTAGTTGAATAACTAAATATATATAAGCGTATGCTAATAATCTACTTATATAATTGCCTTATTCTGTCTGTGTGAAGTTCACTGTGTGAAGTTCACGGATAGATTTTGGTCAGAATGGATAAAATAAAAAAAGTGTCAAGGGATGGGAATCGAACCCACGACCTTCCGCTAACCGGGCAGATGCCATGACCACTAGGCTATCCTGGACATATTTTTCAGTTCATAAAGTTAATATATGATACCATTATATATAATAATTGTATAAACGAATGCAAGACAAAATCACCGCGAATGTTTCTTTTTTTTTTTAAGGCAATTTCTTTTTAAGGCAATTATCGTTTTGCACAATTACTTAATCTTTTAAAATAAATAACAATACTTAAATGAAAATATGTTTCTTTAAATAAAATAAAATAAACTTTTAAATCGGTAATCTTTATGAGAACCTTTAAATATATATAAGTACCTTTAATCGATAATCTTTATAAGAATAAAATATGTAATTCATTAAATAGAATTATATAATAAATATAAAAAATATACGCACTCGGGTAAAACCCGGGCGTTGCCCGGGCCATTCGTCTAGTTCCTAAATAAAGAGAAATAATTTAAAAATTATATAAATAAATTATAAAATAATTTATTATACTGGTAATATATGCATCATAAATGGAGGCTTCTATTTTCGTTCTCAAAAATGGTGACATGTTATCCACCATTAGCTTATACATAATACAGATTCCACAGATGGCGTTCAGGATATTCCTGTGAGCTGGGGATTATATGCAGACTTCTAGCGATAAAGGTAGTGCATAGCGAAGTTTGGAGTCCAGAGCTATTGCAGAGCTGTGAAGTTCACAATATTGGGTAGGTGTAGATTTGTTATCGCTTTCCATTTAACGATCGTATTTTATTTCAACGACCCAGTGTTTTGACATCCTCAAAGAGGACGAAAGTTTGATAAAGAATAATCATTAATATGAGTTTGTTTGAAAAAAAAAACACACACACACATACTATTCATACACCGATCCAATACATATGGGGTACACAGCTGCACCTTATCGACATATTATTCTTATAGGTTGCTAAAATATGCCAATAGGTTTCGGTCATTTCTTATTTTCTCGCTTTGCCAGTAATTATTTTCACGGATCATTTCCAATTGTTGCTGAAAGACCACAAATTCGTCTTTGAGGTTCAGGATATGGTCGGTCTTACGCTTGCGGCAGTTCTCAGCGGCTAACTTGTTCTTTCCTCTGCGACGGATATCACGTATCAGAGTCAGCTGTGTATTACTGTAAGCTTTACAGGCTATCAATTCGTTGAATTCGTCGATCGGCATCGAGACAATTCTCATCACTGGAATATCGATGTTCATCTCCAAGGCCTTACGCCAGTCTCGGCTGATGCGCGTAGAGTATGGTTTCCTTTCATCAGAATCTTCTTTCTCTTCATGTTTAACTTGCGGTTCCATATACCCCTGGTAGCACCCATGTGAAGTAGGTGGAGGTTCAAATAACTCTTCAACCGATTGCATCCACATATCTGGATTAATAAACAAGTTCATCTGAGGGACTTGGATACTTGTATCGTAGTATGGAATGGGCTCTTGATTGAAATGTGGCTGCTGGCTTAAATAGTTGGTCTGTACATTGAAGCCAGCTCTATAATCCTGGGCCACTTGGTAACCTTGGTCCACCTGGTCGTGGTAGAAGTCTGGTTGATGTGGTGGTAGTTGCTGAAATATTTCATGATAACCCGGGCTGAATTGATCTTGTGGAGTCCAGGGTTGTCTGAAGAATGCCGCATCGGAGACATTGGGATCTCCGATATGACGGTATTCTGAAAAATGGAATGGATACTCGCCGGGATTATTTCCTGCCATCTTCCAGTTAAATTTAAACTGAGTAAGTGGTAACGTATTTTTCAGAAAGAAGATCAAATTTCTGGAAGAACGATATAGAAATGGCCCGTGATCCGAAATTCGTTTGATCCGAGCTCATTTTATTATACTCTGGCGCTAATTAATTATTATTTAAATAATTTTAAAATTATAAATGTACAGTTTGTGTGACCTAAATCTATAATAGTTTATGCTAAATGTATTACCTCTATGATAAAAAGAAAATGTGCTGAACAAAACAGGACAACCGTAGCGATATAAAACAATCTATAGATAATACAAAAGATTTTCACGAATTTGTATGTATAATAAGTGAATTATATCGTGCATATTGTCACAGCCGACATAGACTCATGTAAATATTTTCATTCACAAATCAAATTATCAAACAAATCAAGGTTAATTTGTTTATTCTTTGTTAACATTGTGCAGCCAGCGCGCTCGCGCCGGCGTTCTTCATTCTTATTTTTGTAACCTTACCAAAATAAAGTGTTAGCTTTTTGATGCGAACTCGTTCTGGTTTTTTCAACGGTACAATGGAAACCGCTGAACAAAAACCATCTACGTCTCAAGGTGTAACAAGTGGCGGAGATGCTGGCCTGGATAGAATGTTATTTAATTCAAATTTAAAGATCGAAAACTACGACAGAAATGGCGATTCTCGCTAAGGATAGAGTCCTTAAAGGAAATTGGATTTTCTACCAATGGGCGGATTATATCATAGCCCGCTAGGCTGCCATGAACCTGGTAGGAAGTGCAAGAACCTGGTAAGATCTCCATAAGGTTAACCTCACCAGCTGGGAAACACTAAAAGGTCGTCTAATTCAAGACTTCGCTAGCGACGAGAACAAAGATGAACTTATGCTCAAACTTAATCGAATGCAAAAGTGGAATGAGCCGCCGAGGAGATCCTTCTTTTATGCGGCAAAGCAGATGCGACTATGGAGGAAAATTTAAAAATAAGGTTTGTAGTCGGTGGCCTTAGAAAGGAATACGCTTTGGCTTTGTACCTTAATCATCCGAAATATATCAACGAATTGCTTGATTCATGAAAAAAAAAACGATACTTTTGAAAAATAATATCAAGAGAGAATTCTTTCGAGCAGAAATTTTAATAATGAGAGATCCCCAAATACGTGAAATGAATCCCCAAAAGAAAACCGACCATATCGGTATGAAAATTATTCCAAGCCTCCAGCCGAACCTCCGAAGCAGTTTAAAACTTACTCGCCAACTCAACAGATTCGCCAACAACCCAGAATTGGTCAGGGAGAAACCTATGAAAGACAGTTTTATAGCAAGCCTTTTTATAGGAGAAATGAATCTGGAAAAACTCGAACCGATGATGGTAAGCCCATTTGTTTTAAATGCAATAGACCAGGCCACGTTGCAAAATATTGTAGAACCAAGTTCATCAGGGTAATAGAGGAAAGTCCTTCAAGCCACAATATGATTGCTGATGAAAGGGAAACTTTGAATGGCATGAACCCACAGACCCAAAGACTGCATGGCGATGTGTGCGAGAGCCCCAACGTTCCAACACGCAATAGATACAGCGTGCTCGAGGATTTAAACTAAGTAGCGCGCCTGTTGCCGTCACCCCAGGTAAGCCGACAATAAATGCCATTAAGAAGATAGATTCAAAATGTCGATTGAATTTATTCATTGAAAAAATTGAATATACTGATGCCTTGGTTGACGCAGGCGCGAATCTCTCAATTGTCGACCAAAATACTGCCCTCCAAACAGGCCTAAACTTTGAAACCATCACTAAAGTGTATGTCGGTCCAGATGGAAGAAATCTGGACATAGCTGGATCCATTGTATTAAATGTCAAGATTGACGAAAGGCCGTTCGCTCATAATTTCATAATATTGAGGTCTAATATAAGAACTTTAATTATCGGTCGAGATATTTTAAAACGGCTGAATGCGAAGATAAATTGTGTAAAATAATTTTTGGAATATGATATATTAAGCGAGTGCAATAATCTCACAGATACACCTATGATAGACCACCACAACCATGTGTTGAATGGGCACCTGGGTGTTGCCAGAACCATGCACCGAATAAAAAGCAAGTATTATTGGCCTGCCATGCTTAAATATGTATCTGATTTTGTAAAGACATGCCATAGAAAGGGTTTGAATCAACTACCTGCTGGTCTAATCTAACCGATCCCTGCCTCAAATTATCCATTCGAAAGGATTGGAGTAGATTTTCTGGGTCCCTTACCATCTACAAGGAACAGAAAGAGGTGGATAGTGGTTCTAACCGACGACTACACAAAATACTCAGAGACCAAAGCTGTCCTCGATGACACGGTGAAAGAAGTGGCTAAGTTCTAAACGGAAGATATTTTACTATGACATGGAGCTCCGCGCTACCTTATCAGCGATAGAGGAAGCAAATTTACCAGTAATATGAGGAAAATATGCAAGATCAAACATTGTTTTACTACAAGTTACCATCCCCAGTCAAATGGCCTCACAGAACGTTTAAACAGAACGTTAATAGATATGATAAGTATATGTATGTGAATGTAGATCAAAAGAATTGAGGCGAAATCCTTCCGTTTATAACTCACGCCTATAACTCGACAGTACAAAAAAAACTACCAAATATTCCCCGTTCTTTCTATTATATGGAAGAGAACCTACCTCAATACTCGACGACATTAATATCTTCATCGAACTTGATCCACCCAACTATAATGAGTAGGTAAATAAATTTTGGGAAAAATCTCTAATAAAAAGGAAATTTGGAAAAATAATATGATAAAAAATGAGGAGAAAATGAAAACTTATTATAACAAAAAACAAGCTTGGCTGGAAGCAGTGATTTGGTCCTCTTAGCGGGCGGGTTTGACGCCTCTGGCTGCTTCCTCTTGGTTAGAGCAGGATCTGGCTTCTTGGGAGCAGTACAGCAGCTGGAGCGGGGGTGGCAGGCTTGATGGGTTCGGTCTGAGCGCTAAAGTCCTTGCAGGTGGGAGCAGGGCCAGTTTGAGTGGTCTGGCAGGTTTTATTGGGCATCCATGATATCATCCAGCTCCAGGAAGTCATTCACGGTGTTCGCGAGGTGCTTCACATCCTTAACTAGGCACTTGATTATTTCCGTCCGCTGCTCAATGAAGCGGACAAGATGTCCAGGTGAAGAGCTGTTATGGAGGGCTGGCCAAGGGATTGCAGGATTTGGTAGTGGCGTGTGATGACCATGTTGTCTTCTTCAACAAGAGCCGCGATGTCAACCGAGGGTTGAGAGGGCTTGCTGGCCTTCTTCTTCTTGCAGGAATCCATTGCGGGAAAGCAATTATTCAAGGCCCTGAACAGTGGATACAGGTAGGGTACTTATGTATTGTATTAATACAAGTTATTCAAAATTCGCTATTCACCTTGATATCACATTTTAACAGAATAAAAAACTAATCGATACATAACATATTTTGAATAAAATATTGATATTAAAAATATATATTTTCAATTTATGAAAATTATAGTTATTTATATCAAGATGCAAAAAGTATATTCATTATAATAAACATGTTTATACAAAAATGAAATGTTACAAGTATTCACTTTATTTATTATACTTGTATATTATAATAATTATTTATCAGCCGTGTGAGCCGGGCAACGTCCCGGGTTTGCCCTAGGACCTGTTAAGTATAGATAGTGGCTTGAAATGGGTTTATTTCAATTTCTTAGAGGCAGAATCCCAAGAAAGGTTAAATAAAATACTTTCTGAGCAAAGTATATGCATTCGTGCACAGATAGGCACATGGATAAATCCTGACCATCCGGATTTATTCGGATGACGCAATGTTTCGAGAGGACGAACGTCTCTCTTTTTCAAGCTAGTATTTCACGGATGCGCGCCTCTAAAGTGCTGTCTCGTGCTGAGTCGCTTCTAAACTCGGAGTAATCACATCCATAACTTGAATAACAGCGAAGTGAAATATATCATAACATCCATTGAAACAAGAAATATTGCTTCTAAAAAGTTGGGGTTCTCCAATATCGATAAAAACAGTATAAATAGGAAAATAGGGCCTCACAAAACCCACCAACACACACTACGAATACACTGCTGAGGTGTGCATCCAAGTCGTGAAAAATAACTTGGAAAAGAGAGAAGTTCGGCTTCTATGAATATTGTAATTTTGTTCTCAACAATCATTTGCTATCAAATACAAGATACCTTCTCTAAAGATCGTATTAAATATAAGAAAATAAAAATACAAGATACCTTTTCTAATGATCGTATTAAATATAAGAAAATAAAAAATACAAGATACCTTTTCTAAAGTCGTATTAAATATAAGAAAATAAAAATACAAGATACCTTTTCTAAAGATCATATTGAATATAAGAAAATAAAAAATACAATATACCTTTTCTAAAGATCATATTGAATATAAGAAAATAAAAAATACAAGATACCTTTTCTAATGATCGTATTAAATATAAGAAAATAAAAAACACAAGATACCTTTTCTAAAGATCATATTAAATATAAGAAAATAAAAAATACAAGATACCTTTTCTAATGATCTTATTAAATATAAGAAAATAAAAAATACAAAATACCTTTTCTAAAGATCATATCAAATATAAGAAAATAAAAAATACAATATACTTTTTCTAAAGATCATATTAAATATAAGAAAAAAAATACAAGATACCTTTTCTAAAGATATATTAAATATAAGGGGAAAAATCAATAAAAATATTAGCATGAATATATATTCCTATATATATAAAAGTCAGTGTGTGTATGTATGTATGTATGTATGTATGTATGTATGACAATTGACAATTAAATAATTTTTATTGACCGCTGGTCAACAATTACTCACGAGGAGTCAAAAGGGCAAACAATGTACATTGATCAGGAGGGCAAGGCTATCCTTAGCTTGTGAATTCCCCTGCGAATGGTGGGATGGCTGTTCCGAGTTCGCTCGAAAGCAGCGTCAAGGAAGCCCGCGAGGTTACTCCCCTGCTCAGGTGAGAGATCCCCGAGTAGATCCAATCTATCTTCGCGGTATAAGACCGCAAACATGACGGCATCCAGGGAAATCCCTGGCTCCAGCAGGGGCTCAAAGCCGGGGTCAGTGATCATTTCATTGAAGATTGTATCTAACTCCGGCATCAGATCGTCGTCGTCCTCCATCGGGGCAGGTGGTGGAAGCGGAGGTGTAGTCGTGGCTGGAGTTGACTCCTGGGGAGCGGGCGGCGCCGGCTCAGCAGGCTGAGGCGCAGGCAGAGGAGGTACACATCGCTCTACCTCCGTCATCGGAACGACCTCCCCCATCTGCGTCATGTATGTATGTATGACAATGAAAATAATTTTATTGACTTTCTGAGATCTCAATGTCCAGTGTAGGGACTGCAGGCTCGTGACTCCCAGGTGCCCGCAGGGACGGAGCAGGGGTCACAGGTGGAGGGGCAGGAGGCGCCATCTCCGTAGGTACGGCCGGGGCCACTGGTGGAGATGACCGAGGTGCTGTAGATGGAGATATAGCTCGGGCCGCATGAGAGGTGCCGGGAATCTCCATGGCTGTACTGGAGGGCGCCGGAGCAGGAGGCTGGGCCGCTGACCGCTGAGGCGGGGCAGAGGTGGGCGTTGATGGGACGCCAGCAGGAGAGGTTGGTGGGGCCAATCTGGAGTTGTTGGCTCGCCCTGCAAGCAGGGGGCAGTTGGCCCTGCGATGTCCTTGGCCATGGCACCTGGAGCACTTGATGCCCGAGGACAAATATGCGGGCCAGGCCTCGCCTTTAATTGGGATTTCAAGGCGGGTGGGGAGCCTCTCAGTTGTCATTCCCTCGCGGAGGACAATAAATGCCTCGCGGCGGCCGTCGTTGTAGGTGTATGGGCCGGCCTTCATCAGTTTGGGCGCAATTGATGTTACGCGCCCATAAGGTTTTAAGGCGCTGATGATGGCGGAGTCCTCCACGAAGAAGGGGAGGTTGCCGACTGTTATCCTCTCGGCTCTTTTGCGGAAAGGAAAGGCTCTGAGGAGTGTGCCCTCAACCTCGAGGCCCTCGTTTATGAAACGCTCGGCCAGGCCTCTGTTCGCCAGTCCCAGGAGTTGGTGGCCGTTCACCTTAGAGACTTGGATGACTCCGGCGGTTCCTCCGAGCATCCTATCCAGCGCCCTCAGGTAGTGGAAGGGCTGTAGCTCGGGGCCGTGCTCCAGGTACACACAGTGGTCCTCAGATGAGGATGCCTGCCGCGCCCGAGCCTCTGTGATGTGGGCCCTGGTTGTTCTTACTTCCTGTGCCCGGGGCACAGATCCTGCCGAAGATTGTGGTCGGCGACTAGTCCTAGCATCTCCGATGTTGGAGGATGGTGCAGCCGCTGTAGGCGAATTCGTCGATTCGCGGCGCCTCTTCTTACCCTTGACGACGGTAAAAGCGTCGTCCGCTTCAGGGCCCAAATCTTCAATGCAGTCCGCCCAGTTTCCCAGGGCACGGGCAGCGCCATTGAATGACGTACCGGCCGGCAAGCTGAGCGTGACGTCACGCGCGGCGGCCAGATTTACATCTTTAACGCCTGCCGGCGGATTTGCATTATTACGATTTTCAGAATTTTCTCTTAAGATTGTCTTCTGAATCTCGTCTTTCTGTAATTTCTTTCCACCAGTTGGAGATGGGATGCTGGGCCTTCCATGCTCTTGTCCAGCAGATCTCGAGGTCCCTGGCGATGCCGAACTCGGCATGCTTAGATACATTTCACCGCTCGCCAGAGGCGAAAAACGCGGAGCTCGTGCGACGCGTGGCCGCACGGTCGGCGTATGTATATATGTATGTATGTATGTATGTATGACAATGAAAATAATTTATTGACAATTAAATAATTTTTATTGACCGCTGGTCAACAATTACTCACGAGGAGTCAAAAGGGCAGACTATGTACATTGATCAGGAGGGCAAGGCCATCCTTAGCTTGTGAATTCCCCTGCGAATGGTGGGATGGCTGTTCCGAGTTCGCTCGAAAGCAGCGTCAAGGAAGCCCGCGAGGGTACTCCCCTGCTCAGGTGAGAGATCCTTGAGTAGATCCAATCTATCTTCGCGGTATAAGACCGCAAACATGACGGCATCCAGGGAAATCCCTGGCTCCAGCAGGGGCCCAAAGCCGGGTTCAGCGATCATTTCATTGAAGATTGTATCTAACTCCGGCATCAGATCGTCGTCGTCCTCCATTTATTGACTGTCAGTCTATGCAAACACTCAACCAGAAGTGAGGGAAAAAAAAATTAACAATCGTCAGGAGTTGAGGCATGTCCTCCAAAGCCTTGCCATATCGGAGCCAACGTCGGGATGGTAGTTCTGAGCCAGTTCTAAGGCGGCGCTGAGGAACTCAGCGAGGACCTTCCTCAACGCAGTTGTGAGTTTCGCCATGAGGGGCTTTCCGTACTCGGCGTATAAAACAGCGTTCCTGAGTACAACCGGATTGATTCCTGCTTCATAAATGGGCCTCAGGGAGGTTGTGTGATCCAGTTTAGTGAAAATTTCAACGATCATATCATCCTCTATCGTGGGCTCGAGTGGGGGCGAAGGTCTCATCGCGGTCGGTGTTGTTTCTTCCTCGTGGGGAACGGGTGGTGTTGGCCCGGCAGGCCGAGGCGCAGGCAGTGGGGGTGTTGAAGGCACTGCGGTAGGGGCGGTCCTCAGTTCTGACAAGACCTGTTGCAGGACCTTATAAATATTACTATCTCCTCCGGGCCTTAGGTCGAGGATTTGGTATATTAGGCCGGCAAGAGCATTGCTCTGCGGAAGGGTTAGATGTTGACCGCGCTTGTGGGCCCTGGTCTTCGAGGAGAGGATGTCCAGGACCTCTTCCCGCCCAAGACCAAGGGCGTCCGTCTCAGCAAATGAGACACCGGGATTTCTCTTGAGGTAGGCCTCAAGGTCGGGTCTCGTCTTACGCCCTGATGACGACGGGGAAGGCGGCACAGGGGTCCCGTGTGCATGCAGAGGACCAGGAGGGGCGACGGAGGCTGGCTGGGCTTGAGGCACTACTCCGGCGGGCTGGGAGGCCGGAGGGCGAAGGTCCGTGGGAGCCTCAGGTGCCTCCATTGGTTTCACTGCCTGTGGGGAGCTGTTGGAGGTGGACGGCGCCAGCACTTCGGCTGCAATCTCCATGGGCTCAGAAAAAGGAGCCACGGCGTCTGAGGATGTTCTCGCAGGCAGGGCGGCAGAAGTGCCGGGAGCTGATGTCTGTGGCGCAGGGCGCTTTGGTGACGGAGCTGGAGCCGTTGGTGTTGGGCGGTTCAGCTGCCGGGACTCGGTGGACGATGCACCAGATGGAGGGGGTGCCGGCTGTGGCTGGGCGTTGTTGGAGGCTCTCCCAGGAATGATGGGGCAGTTGGCCCTACGGTGACCCTGCCGGCCGCATCTGGAGCACTTGACTCCATAAGAGATGAAAGCCGACAGGACGTTACCCTAGTTTCGGATGATGACGCGGGTCGGGATCTTTTCCAAGGCAATGCCCTCCTTAAGGAGGATGAATGCCTCGCGTCGTCCATCCGTGAAGGTATACCTTCCGGCTCTCAGCCGGATGGGGACGATGGAGGTCACGTCACCGTAAGGCTTGAGGGCCTCGATGACGGCGGCGTCGTTCACGAAGAACGGCAAGTTTCCGACGGTGATCCTCTCCGCCCTTTTCTTGAAGGGGAAGGCCCTGAGGTGGGTGTGGCCAATATCAAGACCGTCTCTTATAAGTCGCTCCGCCAGGGCCTTGGTGGACAGGCCGACCAGCATGTGGCCATCCATTTTCATCACTTGGAGGACGTTCCCGGCTCCTCCGACCAGTTCTTCCACCGCCTGCAGGTAGTGGGTGGACCCGAAGTCCGGGCAGTGCTCGACGAAGACGCAGTTGTCCTCTGTCGAAGAGCGCTGGCGTGCTCTGGCGTCGGCGATGTCGGCCCGGGTAGCCCTGATCATCTGGACCCCCGTAGCTCCACCCGCAGGTGGCCGTCTTCGCGGGGTTGGGCCAGTTCTTCTGGAGGTCGCGACACCGCTGGAGCGCTGTTCGACAGGGCGGCTCGGCGACTCCCTGCGTCTTCGCTTGTGTTTGACCACGGTGAATCCATCTTCATCTGTTTCTGAGGCCTCCATTTGTTCGGCCCAGTTCGTCGCAGCGGTCAAGGCGCCGCTCGTTGATGGCGTGACGTCAGCGACACAAGCCGCGGCGAAATTTGCATGCTTTCTGTCAATAGGCAGGTTTGCATAGTTGCCACTTGCGTTGGCTATTCTCGAATTTTCTTCCTGAAAATGGGTTTCCGCGGATAACTCCGCAACCGCTTGATTGTCAGAGCCGAGGTTTCCAGGCTCATGCTCAGCACGATGAGGGCTTCCAGCCCATACTAAATTCGTCGCTTCCAGCGACATTCTTCCGCTCGCCAGAGGCGAAAATTACGGAGCTCGCGCGACGCGTTGCCGCACGGCCGATGTATGTATGTATGTAATTTTAAAACATTTTTATTGACATCAATTCATTGATTTACAATCGTTTAAAAGGTAATCGGAAATATATACACAGAGGAGTCCTACTCCTGGGTTCCTTCACGTTTCGTATTAATAATCTGATTGGCCAGCTGTGCTGGTGTCATTGAAACTATTGATGTTGTTGACAATCCAGAGTTGCGTCTTAAGATGATCTTCGATATAGGAGGTTTTGTGGCATGTGTTTCATCTTCAGAGCTCATGGTTTCTTCCAGCTCTGTCCACGTGGGACTGTAAGCACCGCCGGTATCCGTTTCATAGCCCGTACAGGCTGACTTCATTCTTTTTCCATCTTCTCTCTCCACATTCGATCTCTTCTTCTCATTCCGTGAGGCTTCAAGTGTCCTCTTCTTCTTCGATGGTCTTACGTCATCTCCTGCATAAAGATTATCAATCTCAGATAGGATTAATCTCATTTTCCCTAATTTATCGTTAAGGGCCCTTCTTTGGTTGCTCTTGAGGTTTCTGAATGAATTTGATTTAATATCCTCGTGTTTCTCGAGGTGGCGGGAGATTATCGTCTTCAGGTGGCATGCAAGGATTTTTTTCAGTTTCTGGGCTCTCTCTGTCCTCGCAATCAATCAACTCTTTCCGGAGTTGAGAGGAGTCCATCGACCACTGCGAGCATCTGGTGGATGTTTTTTCGTCAGAATTCTCGGTTCCAGCGTCAGGTTCCGATTCAGAGTTGGGGTGAGTGATTGTCCCACCGCCAGAGGGGACTGGTTTTGTTCTTCTCTTCGGGCTCAACGCGTGATGTCTTTTCCTCGCGGAGGTCTCGGTTTCTTTTGCGGTGGGGATGTCCTTCTCCATAGGAGGTTGTTCAGGGGTAGGGGTTTGTGGCGGTGCAGTTGGATTAAGGGCGTCTGCAAAGGATTTTGTCACCGTTTCTCTGATCCGGGGGTCAAAGGGGCATTTGGCTCTGATATGGCCATGCCGTTTGCAGCCCGCGCAGATGACGTCTTCAGCAACAAAGATTTTAAAATTGTTGCTCATGTATTCGATGGTGATGATAGCTGGCATGGCGGTGTCTTCCTTCTTTTTGATGACAATCTCCCTCCTCAAAGAGGAGAGGTGCTTGTATAGGGGGTTACTGGTGGGGAAGGGTAGGGGTCGGATACTTAATACTTGTCCATAGGGCTGTAGGACCTTCACGATATCCTCGTCGGGGATGAAAAGCATCACGCCGGACAATATGTACTTTTTCGGGATGTTGAAGAGCGGGTAGGGGTAGATGGTTTTGTCCTTGACCTGAAAGCCGGTGTTGATCAGCATTTCTGCTTGTTCAACCCCGGCCAGTGAGACAATCGCCTGACCGTTGATCTTTCCAACGGAATGAATTCCAGTTCGGCCTATGATTTTGGCGATTCCGTCCAGGTGTTCTTCCGCGGTGCAATCCGGGAGCGAGACGAATTGAATCGTCGATTTTGTCGTTAGACTTCTTTTCTCATAAGTCGCCTTTCTTTCTAGGTCAAATTTTCTTAATTCTTCTTGAGAGAAGTTTGATCGTTGAGTAAACGTTTTTGCATATTGATTGCCTGCTTGCGTCATATATGAAGATTTCTCAGTTTGTAGTTGCGATGATGAGGATGTAGATTGTGGATTTTGATCAGCCAATGAGGTGAGTGATAGCGACGATGACGCAACAGCCGACTTGGCTGTTGCCATGGTGATGCCGTAAATCTACAACTTGTAGATTTACAGGCCTATGAAAATTAGATTTAAGAAAAATACAAACTTGATGAAAATTCCCCAAAGATGGCTCAAAATGAAGCTCGTCTACTGGTGAATCTGATGATATAGTTTGGGATAAGTAGAAAGGGCAGTTAGCAGAGTGAAAGGCGAACAACTCGGAGCGAGCGCGAGATGCGGCTGCACGGCCGAGTATGTATGCATGTATGTGTATATTGTTGCGTGGGATCCCAACCAATCTCTGGGCACGACTGCTTTCTCCGCCGCGGAGTAGCTCCTCCTTGCTGGCACCCCGATTTGCTCTCCTGAGTTCCACTGCTCGAGTGGAAACTCCCATCTCCTGGCAGTATCTCTCGGCCTTACCACTGGTGGGGGGACACGAGAGACTTACCAGAAGAGCAGTAGCAGCAGCAGTAGACTGGAGATGAAGGCAGTGGCAGAGCAACGACAGGAGGCAGCACGCAGACTTGAAGCACTTCTTTATTGTCGTCTATTACTAAACATTACATAT
This sequence comes from Cordylochernes scorpioides, assembly GCA_030710605.1. Taxonomy (NCBI): domain Eukaryota; kingdom Metazoa; phylum Arthropoda; class Arachnida; order Pseudoscorpiones; family Chernetidae; genus Cordylochernes; species Cordylochernes scorpioides. The sequence continues at coordinate 90,183,157 of CP092868.1, forward strand.
AACTTGAATAATAAACAACGGGTATTTACATTACGCCACCCCCTGGGGCCAATATGAAAAGGTATTTACAGCCAGGAGAGGTGGCCTCCGCAGGAAACGGGATCACAGCAGTCGGCGACTCCCGCATCAGTTGCGGATCAAAAACAGGCGAACGCGCCATCTACTGGCGGAGGTTGCAAGTGCTCTTCTCGTAACACTACCTTCCCCTTAAACCAGATAGTCCCGATTAGGTCTAATTAGTCCTATCTCCTTGGTAACAAGCCAGTCGGTGGATACGGTAGACCAAATCATTGATCCTTTTGATGATCTTGTAGGGCCCTTCCCAAACTGGCATTAATTTTGGCGAAAGTCCCTTTTTTCTTTTTGGATCAAACAGTCATACTAAATCAATTTGTCTAAATCCATCGTGGTTCGCCCTTTGGTCATAGCGAGTCTTCATCCGGTGGCTTGCCGTGCGAATCTTGGCCCTAACCAATTCGAGAGTCTCCAACAGAATACTCCTCAGATTGTTTACATAATCAGTTACCTCTGTCGGCGGCTCCCCAGGACTGCCGAACTCCAAATCACATGGAAGTCGTAATTCTCTTCCAAACATTATCTTGGCCGGTGTCTGCCCAGTTGTCTCGTGAATGGCGGCTCGGTACGCCATAAGAAATGGCGGCAGTCTTACGTACCAATCCCTTTGGTGCTGCTCCACAACTTTAGACAAATGTTCCTCCATCGTTTTATTGAACCTTTCAACCATTCCATCAGATTGGGGGTGAAGGGGAGTAGTTCTTGTCTTCCGAATCCCCAACAGCCTACACAATTCTTGGAACATCCCTACCTCGAAGTTTCGTCCTTGATCCGAATGCAGTTCCAGTGGCACTCCAAACCGACAAATCAGGTTGTCCATTAGAACTTTCGCAACCGTCGTAGCCTCCTGATTCGGGATTGCGTAGGCTTCAGGCCACTTAGTAAAATAATCCATGGCGACCAAAATATATTTGTTGCCGCCTTCTGTGACTGGGAATGGACCGGCCACATCGATCGCGATTCTCTCAAATGGTGCGCCCATATTGTATTCCCTCATCACTCCTCTGAACCTAGTTTTTGGTCCTTTGCTTGCGGCACACCTGTAGCATTTTTTGCTCCACCTTTCAACATCCTCGTGATAGTAGACCCAATAAAATCTCTCCCTAACTTTCTTTAGCGTTTTATTAATGCCAAAATGAGCCCCCGAGACCCCATCGTGTATTTCCCGCAGGACATTGGGAACCTGGACCTTAGGAACTACTAGCTGCATGGTTTTACTCCTTCCATCGGCACTTTCCCAAATTCTTTTCAGCAGTCCGTTATCTATACTGAGGGAGTCCCATTGTGGCCACAAGGTCTTCAATTCGGGGCTCTTGTCGGATATCACTTCCCAGCTTGGTCTTTCATTCCCCCTTTCTTTCCATTCCAAGATTGGGCCGATGTTGGGATCCTGTTGCTGGATAGTCCTACAACTTTCAGCGGTCCAATCGTTACTCGGCACCATAGTTGTCTTACTTGAGGTTACTTCATGTTCATCAATTCTCTCACAATGCTTGCAGTCGCCACAAGGTCTTCTGGAGAGAGCATCTGCATTGTTATGTTTTCTTCCAAGCCGGTGTTTGATCTGAAAATGGTATTGCTGCAATTTTTCCAGCCACCTCGCCACTTGGCCCTCAGGATTCTTCATCCGCAACAGCCACGTGAGGGCGGCATGATCTGTCCTGATCAGGAAGTTCTGCCCATAAAGATATTTATGGAAATGCTCCACTGCTTTTACAATAGCCAAAAGTTCCTTCCGCGTGGCACAGTAATTCCGTTCCGCTTTAGTCTGTACCCTACTAAAGAATTCAATAACCCGTTCATCCTCATCCTGAACCTGGGATAACACAGCTCCGATACCAAGGTTACTGGCGTCCGTATCCAAAATGAAATTTGTTTCCGGCTGAGGATACGCCAAAATTGGACTAGAACAAAGGCTTCTTTTTAGAGCTCGGAATGCTTTTTCACATTCTTCCTTCCAATGAAATGATGCCCTGGCCTCCGTTAATCGATGCAACAGGGCAGCAATATCGGCATATCCCTCCACGAAGCGTCGATAGTACGTACACAGCCCAAGGAAGCTCCATAATTCATGTTTATCTCTTGGTTCGGGCCTATTTTTGATGGCGAAGATCTTGTCGTCACTGGTCCTGATTCCCTCAGTGGACACTATATGACACAGGAACTTTACACTCTTCTGAAATAGTTGGCATTTCTTTGGATTCAATGCCAAGTTGTTTGCCCTAAATCGATCGAAGACCTCTTGCAAATTCCGAAGGTGTTCCTCGAAAGTCCTGCCCATGACCATTATGTCGTCAAGGTAAACCAAACAGGTCTTCCAGGTCAAACCTTTAAGTACGAGCTCTATCAATCTTTCGAAAGTGGCCGGCGCATTACACAAGCCAAAAGGAATCACGGTGAATTGATAGAGCCCGCTGCCTGTACTGAACGCCGTCTTTTCTTTGTCCTCTGGATGCATGCCAACCTGCCAGTACCCACTCTTGAGATCTAGAGTAGAGAACCACGACGACCCTGCTAGTGTTGTTAGAGTGTCATCGATCCCCGCGGCAAGGGGTAGCTGTCCTTCTTGGTTATGTCGTTTAGCCGCCTATAGTCTACACAAAATCTTGTAGTACCGTCCTTCTTTGTCACCAGAACCACGGGCGAAGACCATGGGCCGTTGGATTCCTCGATTATTCCGTCCCGTTTCATTTTCCTTAATAATCCAGTCAATTCTTCTTGTTTCGCCATAGGCAGCCGTCTAGGTGGTTGCCGGATAGGCCGAGCATCGCCAGTATTTATCCGGTGCTGGACCAGATCTGTCCTCCCCAAGTTTCCATCTCCAGACGAAAATACGTCCTGGTTCTTCTTGAGAAACGCCCGAGCATTCCGAGCCTCTTCTTCCGACAGATCCTTTAAGTCCAGTTCCAACTTCGTCTGCCTTATTATTTTGTGTTGACCGTCTTCTTTCGTAGAAATTCTTGAAATGGGTTTACAAGTCGCCAAGAGGTCTCCTTTTCTTATGCGAACTCCACTAAAAAAAAACGTTGGCCACTCTAACGGGGACTTTCCCGTGAATAGCTTTGACGAGTGTTCTGGCCACCTAGAGATTTTTCGCCGAGTTATCAGTTGGTTCCGCTAATCCAATGCAACATCCCAAAGGCTCCTCCGCGGCAGCCCTGACCACCCCCTCACTGTTTCCATTAATGTGCTTATCCTCACAGGCAAACAGTCGAACTCCTTCATCTTTTTGACCCTCTTTTGACAGCACAAAGCTTTCGCTGCCCAATGTCAAAACTCCTTGCGTTGGATCGAACGTAAAATCTTGTCTCCTGAGGATATCCATTCCAAGAATGAACTCGTCATCAATCTCCGCCACCAGCACTCGATGATTAAATCGAATTCCTCCGAGGCAGATCTCCTGCTGTCGAAGAAGTTTTTCTTCCTCTTTCTCTTTTTCTTTAAGAACTCTTCTTTTTCTTTAAGAAGCATTTCTTTCTCTTTCTCTTCTTCTCTAAGAAGCTTTTCTTTCTCTTTCTCTTCTTCTTTAAGAACTCTTCTTTTCTCTTTCTCTTCTTCTTCAAGAACTCTTCTTTTTTATTTAAGAAGCTTTTCTTTCTCTTTCTCTTCTTCTTTAAGAACTCTTCTTTCTTCTTTAAGAAGCTTTTCTTTCTCTTTCTTTTCTCGAAGCCCTTGAATCATCTGGGTGATTGTGGCCAGCACGTTCTGCTCCGAGGCCATTTTTTGACCTCTAGTCTCGATGGGCATTCGTCAGCAACCGAAGAAATCTCACAGGGAGCCTCCTGGTGACCTCCACGAGGAAGAAGCCCACCTCTGACACCAGTGTTGCGTGGGATCCCAACCAATCTCTGGGCACGACTGCTTCCTCCGCCGCGGAGTAGCTCCTCCTTGCTGGCACCCCGATTTGCTCTCCTGAGTTCCACTGCTCGAGTGGAAACCCCCTTCTCCTGGCAGTATCTCTCGGCCTTACCACTGGTGGGGGGACACGAGAGACTTACCAGAAGAGCAGTAGCAGCAGCAGTAGACTGGCGATGAAGGCAGTGGCAGAGCAACGACAGGAGGCAGCACGCAGACTTGAAGCACTTCTTTATTGTCGTCTATTACTAAACATTACATATAACTTGAATAATAAACAACGAGTATTTACATTACGCCACCCCCTGGGGCCAATATGAAAAGGTATTTACAGCCAGGAGAGGTGGCCTCCGCAGGAAACGGGATCACAGCAGTCGGCGACTCCCGCATCAGTTGCGGATGCAAAACAGGTGAACGCACCATCTACTGGCGGAGGTTGCAAGTGCTCTTCTCGTAACAATATGTTTGTGGGCTATATACGTCCACAATACGTAACTAATCTAACTGAATTTTTAAAAGTATATAGAGTAGAATCTGGAAAAAACCTATAGTGAAAATTTAAGGTCTTTATCCCGAATATTATTCTAGTTATTTGCAAATTGCGTTGCAAATTTGTCCTTTCGCTCGCAAGCAGCACCTCTAGCGGTGAAGATGGGAGGTAATATCAGCTGACCTAATGTATATGTAAAACTTGTTTTAACAGGAAATAGAGAAAAATCTGGAATATATATTTATAGGATTTTGAGGTAAGAAAAATTGCAATTGACAGGTTCTGGGGCAAAATAAAAGTTGTTTTTTTAGTCAGAAAATGCTGATGACATTATTGCTGTATCATGTTTGATTATTAGATACGAAATTATATCGGGAAAAATTCCATAAAGCAGAGACCACGGGTGAAGCCAGTTCATTTTCTGTATGCAGGAACAAAATTCTAACATAAAAACATTTATTCGAGCAAAAGACACAAAGCCAGATCATCTCTCTAAAATATCGCTTCTCAGACACAGTTTTATTTGAAAATAAAAATAAAAGAATCTTCAAATATCGTTGTAAAAATGTATATTTTAAAAACAGATAAAGTTTGGAGCGGGACGTTTCACAACAGTGACATCCACGGCGCCAATTTATAATTGTAACGAATAGTATTTGATAAAAACATTTAATCGAATAAAACCCGGGTGTTGCCCGGGTCATTCGGCTAGTATGTTATAAAAAATGCTGCTAATTTTAGATTTATTTATATATATGTTGTGTATTTAGGGTTACCTCTTTGTTAACAAATTATTGTAACTCACATTAATGCTTTTATTTATGTATTTATTTAGACAACATTAATAGTATTTAATATATAGTAGTGTTATTATAGTATTATATTTAATATAGTAGTTAATAGTAACAAATTTATTTATAAAGTCTAACTAACGACGCGGTCATTGTTTACCGAAGCCAGAAAACAAAAGACGTCAGGAAGATGATGATAAAAAGAATAATTATTTTGACCGGTCATTATTTAAATTATATATAATATTGACCAGTCATATGAAATATATATCAATATAGTATTAATTTCTGATTTCGAAATACCTGAATATTTTGTCAATATAATGCAGTATAGGAGTATTTTATGATATTGAAATCGTGGTAATATTAATAATAATTAATAAATTAAAATTAATTTTTAAAAAATATTTTATTCAAATGCTCTAAAAAGGAAAATATAAAATACTAGCGGACGTGTGCCCGGCTTCGCCCGGGTTTTTTCCGAGTGACAGTTTGCCTAACGAATATTATTGATTATAATATTGCAGAACACACAGAATATTATGATAATAATTATAATAATATTCGTTACATTATATATTTATATAATATATAAATATATTTTTGAACAAACATATCCACCTACTTTACTGAACAGATTTTTAAAAAGATATATATAAATAAAAATATCTAGATATATACTACATGATCTTAGCCAAAAGGCCGAGAAACGATATTTTATATATAGAGATGATCTGGCTTCGTGGGTCTTCTGCTCGAGTGAATGTTTCGCTGGTCGAATTTTGTTCCTGCATACTAAAATTTATTATCTTGCTTCGCTCGTGGTCTGCTTTAGTGAATATCCCCTAAAGAATTTTGTTTATGTCATAAAGCATGATACAGCAATATTGTCATCATCATTTATGACTGAAAAAAATTTTGTTGCTCAGTACTATGTTAATTATAATTTTCTTGGTTAAAAGTACGACAAAAACTTCCAGATTTAACTCTCTGTCTTGTTCAAATTTCAGGGAGATTAGTTACATATTGAGGGTGGACATTGCCGGAAAAAATATATATATATATATTAAAAATAAAGAAGGCATCTCCTGACCACGAGCACATGTGCTTTTTAGATGGCAGAGCGCCATCTAGTGGAGCAAGAATAAACTAAACGTTTATTTAGCTTGCTCCGTGATATTTGGCCAACCCAATTTCTTGATAAATCAAGAAAGCCATCCACGAACGCGTTTCGCGCTGTTGGCGCTCGTCAGCGTGGAGTAGGCTGTAACCACTGCATCAAAAAATATTTTTTGGACCCAATGGCTTCTTGAGAAATCAAGAAATGGGTATTTAAGGCCAAATTTACGTAAAGACGCTTAACACATGAGAAAACAATATAAAAAAATAAAAGATAAGTGGGTCAGGTGTTGATATTAAAATTAAAGAAGGCATCTCCTGACCACGAGCACATGTGCTTTTTAGATGGCAGTGCGCCATCTAGTGGAGCAAGAATAAACTAAACGTTTATTTAGCTTGCTCCGTGATATTTGGCCAACCCAATTTCTTGATAAATCAAGAAAAGCCATCCACGAACGCGTTTCGTGCTGTTGGCGCTCGTCAGCGTGGAGTAGGCTGTAACCACTGCATCCAAAATTTTTTTTTGGACCCAATGACTTCTTGAGAAATCAAGAAATGGGTATTTACGGCCAAATTTACGTAAGGACGCTTAACACATGAGAAAACAATAGAAAAAAATAAAAGATAAATGGGTCAGGTGTTGATATTAAAAATAAAGAAGGCATCTCCTGACCAGGAGCACATGTGCTTTTTATTGGGTTGGCCAAATATCACGGAGCAAGCTAAATAAACGTTTAGTTTATTCTTGCTCCACTAGATGGCGCTCTGCCATCTAAAAAGCACATGTGCTCGTGGTCAGGAGATGCCTTCTTTATTTTTAATATCAACACCTGACCCACTTATCTTTTATTTTTTTCTATTGTTTTCTCATGTGTTAAGCGTCTTTACGTAAATTTGGCCTTAAATACCCATTTCTTGATTTCTCAAGAAGCCATTGGGTTCAAAAAATATATATTTTTGGATGCAGTGGTTACAGCCTACCCCACGCTGACGAGCGCCAACAGCGTGAAACGCGTTCGTGGATGGCTTTTCTTGATTTATCAAGAAACGTTATTCTTCCGTTCATCACGTTTGCTTACAATACGGCGAAGCAGGACACCACCGGATTCACCCCATTCAGCCTCATCCATGGAGGAGAAGCTGAAACTACGTTAGATACATTGCTTCCCCTTTTTAAAGATGAAGATCAAGAGGACTATAATCGAGAGATAGTGACCCGAGCAGAGGAGACGCGACAATTGGCTCGGCTACATACACTGAGAGCGCAAGAGAGCAATAAACGACTCTACGACGCCAAACATCGAGAGGTGAGCTATCAGCCAGGCGATAAAGTATGGATATTTATACCCGTACGGAAAATAGGGATATCCGAAAAATTAATAAAACTATATTTCGGCCCTTATAGGGTGACGAGACGCATTTCGGAGATGACGTACGAAGTCGAAAGTCTAGACACTACTAACTGCCGTCGTAAGCCAAAGGAAATTGTGCACGTAGTGAGAATGAAGAACTACCGTGACCCGAACGAACAACTGGACCTACCCGAGGATGAGCCTGCCGTCTGACAGCGAGGACGCTGTCCTTTTGGAGAGGAGGGCATTGTAGCGTTATTTGTTGTATTGTTTTACATAATTAAGTTTGAGATTTTGTTTGTGTTTGTTTTGCATATATTGAATTAATGATTGGTATATATATATTCGTGTATTCTTTGATTTGAGTAGTCTACTCGTTGGCAGCAATAAACGATTATCGTTCGATTTATCTTCGCCTGTTGCTTGCGATTCTTACCGTGACAATATATATATATGTTCCCGGCTTCGCCCGGTTTTTACCCGAGTAAAAGTTTGCCTAACGAACATTTGTTAAAACAATTCTAGCAAACATCGAATCCCTACTGAATATATACTTGTCTATACTCTCGATAATTTGAAATTTTTTCTCGGTCCCTTATAAAATACTCGATAAGTTGAATAAAATCAATATTAATTGGTTCACTCGGTAATTTGAAGTTGAAGGAATAGTATCTTGCCACAAACGAAGATTTGTAAATAACTATATTTAGCGAATGTTCCCGGCTTCGCCCAGTTTTTATCCGAGTAAAAGTTTGCCTAATGAACATTTGTTAAATCGATTCTAGAAAACAACCAATCCACCTATATATAGATTTACAAAGGTATATAAATATAAATATTGTTATATGCGTTAAATATATTTTTGAAATACATATTTTTTTTGAAAACGTTTATTTAATTTTAAATAAGATATTGTCACGTTTGTGAATATTATAATTAACTTGCCGAATGACCCGAGCAACGCCCAGGTTTTACCCGATTAAATGATTTTATCCAAATACTATTCATTACAATTATAAATTGACGCCGTAGATGTCATTCTTGTGAAACGTCCCGCTCCAAACTTTGTGTCTGAGAACCGATATTTTTATAAAGAGATGATCTGGCTTTGTGTCTTCTGCTCGAATGAATGTTTTTCTGTTAGAATTTTGTTCCTGCATACCTAAAATGAATTGGCTTCACCCGTGGTCTCTGCTTTTTGGAATTTTTCCGGTTATAATTTTGAATCTGATAATCAAATATGATACAGCAATATTGTCATAATCATTTTCTGACTAAAAAAACAACAACTATTTTTGCCCAGACCCTGTCAATTTAATTTTTTCTTGGCTAAAATGCGACAAATATCTCTTCCATATTTTTTTCTATGTCCTGTTAAAACACGCTTTACATGTACATTAGGTCAGTTGATATTACCTCCCATCTTCACCGCTAGAGGCGCTGCTTGCGAGCGAAAGAGTAAATTTGCAACTCAAATTTGCGAATAACTCGAAGAATATTCGGGTTACCTGAAATATTCAATATAAGTTTTTCCAGATTCTACTATACATACGGCTAAAATTTCAGTCATATTAGTTAAGTATTTTACGTATATTACGTAAAAGCATTCTATTCACAAAAGCAAACGATAACAGATTTGATGACTCTGATACTTGTATATTTTAATAATAATAATATAAATGAGTTTTTAAAATTGTAAAAAAAAAAAAAAATGCATCGGCCGGGAATCGAAGGCGAGCATTCTCGCCATTGAACCACTGATGCTTATAAGAAATGGCCATATTTGGGTATTTATTCCATTCACAAAAGCAAACGGTGACAGAATTATTGATTGTTGATTATATGACTCTGATACTTGTATATTTTAATTATTTCTTTTTTATCAATGAATTATGTATGTTAATTTGAAAATTCATTTGGTTATCATCATCACATACAATGTATTTTTTTTATATAAACAAACGATAATAAACAACAACAACAATGTAACTTGCATTTTCATTATAATAAAACAACAACGAATTAAATTAACAATGTAAAAATATATTTTAACATTACAACATTTTAACATTTAACACAAAAACGTTACAATGTTTTCTTTAAATATATATTAATATTGAAATGCTAAGTTTTTTTTACAACGTCATTGGAATTATATATTGCTAAATTCTCAAATTAAATTTATCATACTTGGAACACATTTTAGCATTTTTACAATTTATAAATGTAATTGCACCAGATACCGCGAGAGGCGCTGCTTGCGAGTGAAAGTAGAAAATTGCAAATAAAATTGCAACTAATATTTATATGAAATCAAATTCAAACCAGAAACCTTCCCAGTAGTATAGTAAATAACTTCCTAAAGTTTCAAGGCGATTGGATAATCTTACATTTTAAAAACATTCATCGTGTAAACAAACTACGTGTAAAATTATTAACCAATCAAATTCATTTATCGTCGCGAACAGTGCTGCGCCCAAGCGGTAAAAGACTGGAACTATCGCTTTTTGGTTTCACATTTTTTAAAAAGCTTATTAACCTTTTTAGTTTTCTAAATAGCCTATATGTTAAACGAAATCTTCAGCTACCTACATACGAAATTTCATAATGATTTATTTTTGTAGATTTTGCGCAACCCGATAACAAACATCGATTTTGGATTTCGTTTTTATAGATATAAGGAAAGGATTGTAGCTTCTGTCATTGAGCAATTAGATGTATCTGAGTGAAAATAAAAGCGGCGGGGGACGATCATCATGAATTTCGAACCTAATGGGATTTAATATGTAGCAGCTGATTAGCGTTTTTATAGATGTTTGATATATTTTTACTCCTTCTCTAAATATGATACACCTAATTGCTCAATGACAGAATATACAATATTTTCTTTTTTAGTGCATTTGAATAAAAGCTTCTTTAAAATGTATTTTTATTTATTAATTATTTAGTTAGTTTTTAGTTATGAATTTACAAAAATTATAATCAATAGTTCACTGCGGATTGGCCCTTAAATAGACGGAAGCCTGCTCGCGGCCGATTGGTCAATTCTTTGTAAGGGGCGTAACATAAGTCTTGAAAATAAATTTTAAAAATTGTAGTTTCTTAGTTATTGAATTAATGAGTTATTCTGTTAGAGGACTGATTTGTTAGTGAAAGTAGAATGAACAAGTTATTTGTAGCTAAATGGGATATCGGGAGGTATTTTAAGCCTTGGGACGTCGTATTTATTGGTGGCCAAAACGGGTGCAAATTGATGCAGTACCTTGTGTAAATTATAGGGACAGTGACCTAGGTTACTTGTGTCCAAAGCTATGCAAGAGGAGGACATAGAGGCGTTGAAAATAGGATCAGGAACATTACAATGAGGCCAAATAAGAGCGTTGGAATTCACCACGTGTGAGCAACCCGTTCCAAGAGGGGAAGGTTTAGTAAATGGGACAGTTGTATTAACCTGTCCATGGGACACGCGTTGCTTGCACGAGGTGAATTTGTACAATGTAGTTGGTAGGGGTACATTATCTTGATACAGGAGTAGCTGAGGACAGTTTATAATTAGTATAAATATTTTTATAGAGTTAAGGGATAATTTGTCAAAAGGCAAGGGTGTATCTATGATATGGAATATTAGGTTCTGCGTTATGTTACCTATTTTTAAGTTTAAAAATATATAACCTATAGTGAAAATATTGTTAGCTATGGCGTTAATAGTTAAGTTAAATGGGTGGACAGGTATTTTCTTTTGCAAAGAAAAATTTCTATTATTTTAAAAGTATTCCGACTAATTATATCGATAGATGCTCCTGTATCAAGTAGTAGAGGTAGGTGTACATTATTGGACAGTTCAGCTCGAACGAGCAATTGTTAAACGAAAATTATTTGAGGAGGAACCTACTAAGTGCTGTCTTGTGCGTCGGAACAGGCTTGGTCTGGTGCCGTGGTTGGAGGATCCTTGGGACAGTTAGAGTTCACTGTTTGCGCTGGGCTCGTGGTGCAGATAGAATCAGGGGAGCGGGTAACATGCGCCCGCGTGTTGGTAACTCGGAGGGAGGCTTGCAGGAGGTTTGGTGGCTTTCTCAGTCTTTCGGTGTATTGTAGCGATCTGCTTGGGCGTCGTAGTTGGTGAAGAAGCTCTGCGCCTCGTACGAACCATCGTAGCGCGGTAGCTCAACATCTCGCGATAGTCCGGTCGCCGCGGACAGCTGATGTAGCGTCCTCGCCAAACTCCCCAGGACATCTGATACCACCAGCGGGGGCGTGGCGTCCTCCTGGCTAGGGGGCGACTTCCTGCATCCTACCGAGGGTGTTTTTTTATCTTGGGAACAGTGGTGTTTTCGCCACTTTCATAGTCGGGATCGGACTCCATGTGCTCCTTTGAATCCTCCTCTCTTCCCTGTTCCATCTTTCTGTACAGACAGTGGTCTACTTGCTTACTTGTACCTTGGCGTCCACGATCCTGTCGGCTCTTCGGACGGGGGAGTCTGTGATATCTTGGGACCTCTGGGACCAGTGTTACCTGATGCTAGACGAACCTCGATGTCACCTCTACCGTGCAGTCGTGGTGAAAGGCAACACAGCTGGGCCAAAGGTGAAATAAACAAACTGAGATTCAACTAAGAAGCGTCTGAACGTCAAGAAGGAAGGGGACGAGGAGTATTCTGGCAGGAAAGGATTATTTACCTCTATTGGAGCGGCCTGCGTGGCTGAAGGACTGAAACAAAGGACTCTCTAACTAACTGAGGCTTAGGGCCTCCTTTTATAGCCTCTCTGGCTCCAAGCAGGTCACTGCCCTTTTCTGGCGTAAACAGGGGGGGAGGGGGGGGAGTTACATCATCCAGGAGGGCCACGACCTCGTAAAAATTGGACTGGGCTCGATAGGCCTAATTTCTTATTCTCACTTAGGCCTGATTATTTTTAGCCTTAATTTTCTCCTGTTATTCTCCATTCCTTCTATCTGTACAGTTGCTATACTTTATTAGTCTTACGCGGTACAGATTGATATTATGTGATGCTTTCTATTTGCAGTAAATAACAGGTTATATACATTCACGTGGTGAAATATGTGGTATTAGATATCTGGATTATTTTCAACAATTCCATGGTGTTAAATCTTCACATATATATAGATGGAAATTTTTCCGGGAGGTAAATGATCTAAAGAGACAAGGGTCGCTTCTCCCGTCAAAATAGACGTCTAAAACAGACGCCATTTATATCTAGACATCTATTTTGACGGGAGAGGCGACCCTTGTCTCTTTATATATATTGTCGCGGAGATAAATAAAGCAAGGGGAAGTTTGGGGATAATTAGTTTATTATAAGGGAGAGATAGAGTGTACGACTTATCCCAAGACAGAGTCAATCCTAATGAGGGATGTCAGCTCCCCCCGCCGGCCAGATTCCGCGAACCCCTCATCCCCCTGGTGTCCAGGGATGATTGACAGGCGTCCCATGGGGCCTCTCGTAGTTGGAACCGCTGTGCCGCTTGACATTACTTCCTCTTTAGAGAAACAGCGACCCGCTGATTATCTTGTCTCAGCCCTTGTTCTGGAAGGAAATCTATCACGGCTGGTGTTCCCCAGTAGAATAGAATGTTGTTCTTCAGGGTCCAGGTAGGGCTTCATCCGAATGACATGGACGATATCCTTGGCTTTCCGTGATCGGGGAGAGGGGTCCACGGGCTCTACTTCATAGGTAACTTCTGAAAGCTTCTTGGTCACCCTGTAGGGACCGAAGTATCTCTTCAGTAGCTTTTCTGATAGTCCTACTTTTCGGATGGGAGTAAAAACCCACACAAGATCATCCTTCTGGTAATAGACTGGAGTATGTTTCTGGTCGTAAAGTCTACGGTCTTTCGCCTGTGATTGTAAAAGGCGTGATCAGGAGAGTTGACGCGCTTCCTCAGCTCTGGTCACAAGTTCTCCAACATAGTCGTCAGAGATCTCATCTGGTAGGTAGGGTAGTACGGCATCGATGTAGGTCTCGGCCTCGCGGGCGTGGACAAGAAAGAACGGGGTGTAGCCGGTCGCCTCCTGTTTAGCAGTGTTGTAAGCAAAAGTTACATAGGGCAAAACTTGGTCCCAGTCCTTCTGCTCAACACCTGTGTACATGGACAACATGTCTCCCAGAGTTTTGTTGAACCTTTCAGTCAGGCCGTTGGTCTGGGGATGGTAGGCCGTTGTAAATCTGTGCACAATTCTGCACAGAGCATTGATCTCTTTTATTACTTGAGAAATGAAATTTCTGCCGCGATCTGTTATCATTTCTCTAGGCGCTCCATGCTTCAAGATGACGTCTTCAACCAGGAACTTAGCTCCTCCGTCTGGGATCGCTTTCGTTATGGCATACCTTGTCATATAATCGGTGCACACAATGATCCAACGGTTTCCATCTTTAGAAACTGGAAATCTTCCAAGGAGATCAACCCCGACCTTATAGAATGGTTTTTCTACGGGCGGTATGGATACAAGTTGTCCAGCCGGACGTCGAGGCAATTTCTTCCTTCGTTGACACTCCCGACAATGGCTTACATATTGGCGAACAGTTCTGTAAAGGCCAGGCCAATAGAATCGCTTCTTGACTTTGTCATACGTTCGGGCGAAACCCAAATGCCCAGCTGTAGGAGCATCATGTAAATCTGCCATAACTTCCGATCTTAAGTGTTTAGGGATCATCATAAGCCAGGGTCTTCCAGTTGTGCTATAGTTTTTCTTGTATAAGATGCCGTCGATAATGCTGAATTCCTTTCTGGTGTAGCCCGAGTTTAAATTATCGATTATTTTAGCTAAATCCGGGTCTTTAGTCTGCTCTATATCGACGTTGGTTAGTGACATCACAGCACTTGATTGATCGTTCTCAAGCGGGCTCCTTGACAGACAATCGGCATCCTTATGTTTGCGTCCGCTCTTGTAGATAACGGTCACGTCAAATTCTTGCAACTTCAGCGCCCATCTTGCCAAGCGGCCAGAAGGATCTTTCTGCCCTACCAACCAACATAGAGAATGATGATCAGTGACAACCGTGAATGGTCGACCAAACAAATGGGCGGAATTTGCTAATAGACCAGACTACAGCAATGCATTCTTTTTCCGTTGTAGAATAGTTATTTTCAGCCTTTGTCAAGCTTCTAGATGCATAAGCTATAGGCCGCTTCTTCCCACCTTGTATTTGTAGAAGAACAGCTCCAATACCATGTCCGCTTGCATCCGTGTGTAGATGGGTATCAGCGGATTCATCAAAGTGTCCCAAGACAGGCTCTGAAATTAGAGCTGTTTTAAGGACTTCAAACGCTTTCTCTTGAGCTGCATCCCAATATAATTGCTTTTCAGTCTTCAGTAGGTCATGCAAAGATCTAGCTTTGTCGGCAAAGTTCTCAATAAATATTCGGTAATAGGAACATAATCCAAGAAAGCTCCTCAGTTCAGAGATATTCCTTGGCCTCGGAAATTTAGAGACGGCTTCAACTTTATCTGGATCTGGATGAATTCCATTGGCGTCAACAAGGTGTCCCAAAATCTTCATCCTCCTTGATCCAAAAAGACACTTTTTGTGGTTTAAGTTTAGTCCAGCTTTCTGGATGCACCTTAATACAAGTTGTAGACGACGTAGATGTTCCTCAAAGGTAGGTGCGTAAACTACGATGTCGTCTAGGTAGCAAAGGCACATGTTCCATTTAAGACTGCCCAGAACACTATCTATCATCCTTTCAAACGTTGCTGGAGCGTTGCATAGACCGAAAGGCATTACTTGGAATTCATACAGCCCATCTTTTTCGTCCACTTCAATCTGCCAATACCCGGACCGAAGATCCATCGTGGAGAAGTAACTAGAGCCAGCTAAACTGTCCAAGGCATCGTCAATGCGTGGCAGCGGGTAAACATCTTTTTTTGTTATCTTATTTAATCGACGGTAATCAACGCAGAATCTCCAGGTCCCATCTTTCTTTCGAACTAGAATAACTGGAGATGACCAAGGACTTTCAGAGGGCTTCACGATGTGATTTTCAATCATCTTGTTCACTTCATCTTGGATTAGTCGTCGTTCACTTGGTGCTACTCTATAGGGCCGCTGTTTGATAGGGGAGTGGTCTCCTGTGTTTATCTTGTGCTTCACAGTACTGGTGGGCTTAATAGGAGTACTCACAAAGTCAAATATGTCAATAAACTCGTCAAGGCATGAAACAAGCTGTAACCTTTGAATTTCAGACAGCCCTGAATCTAGAGTAAGGTTTATCTTCTTTGACCATTCACGTGACTTTAGCTGCGTTTCTTGTAACTTATCGCTGGATTCAATAAGACTGCAAATATTCCCATTCTCATAACTTTCCATGGTGCACATATTCATTCCTGATGGAATCAGTTGCGGCCAAGACGCTCCATTCGCCACCCAAATGCTACCTAGGCCGTGTCGAAATGTAACCAATGAGTTTGGTATAAGAACTTCCTTTCTTAATAATAAGTCCTTAGAAGTTGAGACTAAAACATCTCTAACACCACATATTTCTTCGTTTATCACACTGATCTTCTTTATTGATTTAGGCGGGATGACGAAGTCGTCGGAAGCAAACAATCTCTGGTTTTCCTCCTCTCGAGATTCCAGGACGGAGGTTTCCCCGAGATGGAGTTCATTTCTGCCACAATCAATGACGGCCTCGGTGGCCTTGAAGAAGTCCCATCCAAATATGATGTCATGGCTGCATTCCACCATAACAACGAATTCAAATGAGATATTCAGACCATTAACTAATATGTTCAGGACACATTTTCCTATGGTTTCTATTAAATTTTTGTTTGCGGCTTTAAGAATGGGACCTGGTTCTTTGAAGAGAGGTGTCTTTAGTTCGCGTCGAAATTTGTCTGAAATAACAGAAAAGTCGGCTCCTGAATCCACCAATGCTTTAATTTTGCGTCCATTTATTTCGACCATAACAAAATTTTCTTTTAATTTAGCGGCGATATACCCTGGAGGATTTTCCTCAATGGCGACCTCACCCCCGTTAGAAGCCGCTCCACTTAGTTTTTCACATTCTGAGGCTTGGGAGAACGGCTGAAACGACGGGCTGGCGACTGGGATTGTCTTTGGGCTGGCGACCTTGCGCGGCTTGGATGTGGGGAAGAGCTCCGGTAGAAGTACGTCGAGGTTTGGGGCGTTACATAGTCGTCGTCGGCGTCATATCTCGGGGGTCGACTCGAAAATCCAACATTTCTTCCTTCTCCGCCATTCCTTGTCCTGGCTTCAGCAAAGACCTGCCGTCGTTCCCTACAATAACGGACGACATGTCCGGGTCGTCCGCAGTGGAAGCAGATAGGTTTGTCGTCGTAGGTTCTCCAATGTTCCGTCTTTCTGGGTTGGGTTGGTCGGTCGATATTATAATAGGGCGTTCGTGGTTGTTGTTGTACCACGTTGACTTGTGGTCTGCTAGGTTGTAGAGCACGGCTAACATCTTCCCTCACAGTCTGTTCCAGGGCGTTCACCTCTCGGAGCGGATTGATCACTTCAGGTGCTGAGAAAACCTTTTGTATCTCTTCTCTAACGATGCGGCGAATTAAGCCGGCCAAGTCGTCTGAGTCGTCAACACACGAAATGGGCATTACGTTTGACAACCTGGCGAATTTCGTACGGCCGATCCGGCGCTGCTTGACGGTTGTCAGATGACGGCAGAACTTCAGGATCTCATCTACCGTCTGTATGTCTTTCGCCACCAATACCTGGTATGTGTCCTCAGAAATTCCCTTTATAATGTGAGCAACTATCTCACCTTCTTCCATACGAGGGTTCACCTGGTGGCAGAGACTAAGAATCTCCTGGATGTATGACTCGCTGGATTCCTCGGCCTTCTGTGCTCTTGACTTCAGAACTTCCTCGGCGCGTCGAGCAGAATCCTCCTGCAGTCCGAACACACCGCGGAATGCGTCTTCAAAGCTTCTCCACGAGTTGAGTGATTCTTCGTTATTATCAAACCACCTTCCAGCAGTTCCGTTCAAGTAAAATACGACGTTGGCAAGCTTCATGGTCTCGTCCCATCTGTTGTACTTCGAAACTCTCTCGTACTCTTTCAACCACTGTCCAGGGTTTATATTTCCATCTCCAGAAAAGGTAGAAGGATCTCGTTGGCGCTGACAAGGGAGGTAGGATCCGCTAACAGTAGGTCTGTGGTCGTCTTCCATTTCTATTCGTTGTGGCAAAGGTTGAAGAATTGGTTCACGTCCCTGTAGACGTCGACTTCTTCGAAGTTCCGTCACGCTACCCAGCGTCATACCAAAATATGTCGCGGAGATAAATAAAGCAAGGGGAAGTTTGGGGATAATTAGTTTATTATAAGGGAGAGATAGAGTGTACGACTTACCCCAAGACAGAGTTAATCCTAATGAGGGATGTCAGCTCCCCCCGCCGGCCAGATTCCGCGAACCCCTCACCCCCCTGGTGTCCAGGGATGATTGACAGGCGTCCCATGGGGCCTCTCGTAGTTGGAACCGCTGTGCCGCTTGACAATATACTAGACGTATGACCCGGCTTCGCTCGAGAATTCCCCCGATTGCAATTTCCTTCATACTGAAAGTACATCAATAATAAATATTAGAAGTGCCATAGAATAGCAATACAGAAGTAATACATAAACTGCAGGAAAAAGTGTGCGTGATGGCAAAAATTGTATTATATTAGTGTTTAGGTATTTGATTTAATTAATATAGTTAATATAATAATATATATTTACTAGCCGAATGACCCGGGCAACGCTCGGGTTTTACCCGATTAAATGTTTTTATTCAAATACTATTCGTTACAATTATAAATTGGCGCCGTGGAAGTCACTCTTGTGAAACGTCCCGCTCCAAACTTTGTGTCTGAGAAGCGATATTTTTATAGAAAGATGATCTGGCTTTTGTTTTCTGCTCGAATGAATGTTTTTCTGTTAGAATTTTGTTCCTGCGTGCAAAATAATGAACTGGTTTCACCCGTGGTCTCTGCTTTTTGGAATTTTTCCCGATATAATTTTGTATCTGATAATCAAACATGATACAGCAATATCGTCATCATCATTTTCTGACTAAAAATATATAGTTTTAATAATTGATTTATATATTTTTTTAAAATAGCCTATCGTCTTCCCCGTATTTTTTTACCTATGTATGGAAATTTTGGTTTGAATTAGTGAACTACTGCGAATTTGTATACCGGACATACAAACAAACAAACATACAAACATTCATCCTTATCCTTTATCCTTCCTTTCCTTTTTTATATCTATAAAAATGAAATCCAAAATCGATGTTTGTTATCGCGTTGCGCAAAATCTACTGAATCAATCATTATGAAATTTCGCATTAAGGTAGCTGAAGATATCGTTTAACATATAGGCTATTCAAAAAACTAAAAAGGTTAATGTGCTTTTTAAAAAAATATATATAACCGAAAAGCGTTAGTTCCAGCCTTTTACCGCTTGGGCGCAGCACTGTTCGCGACGATAAATGAATTTGATTGATTAATAATTTACACGTGGTTTGTTTACACGATGAATGTTAGTGTGTTTACACGATGAATGTTTTTAAAAGGTAAGATTGTCCAATCGCCATGAAACTTTAGGAAGTTATTTACTATTCTACTGGGAAGGTTTCTGGTTTGAATTTGATTTGATATAAATATTATTTGCAATACCATTTGCAAATTTTCCACTTTCACTCGCAAGCAGCGCCTCTCGCGGTTTCTGGTGAAATTATATTTATAAATTTTAACAATGCTTAAAAAGTGTTCAAAGTATAATAAATTTAATTTGAGAATTTAGTAATATAATATTCCAGTGACGTAAAAAAAAACTTGGCATTTTAAAATTCATATATATTTAAAGGAAATATGTAAAGTTTTTGTGTTAAATGTTAAAATGTAATGTTAAAATATATTTTTATATTGTTAATTTAATTTGTTGTTGTTTTATAATAATGAAGATGCAAATTACATTGTTGTTGTTGTGGAAATATATTTATTTACGGGGCTACTAACCAATTGTTGTTGTTTATTGTCGTTTGTTTATATAAAAAATTACATTGTATGTGATTATGATAACAAAAATGAATTTTTAAATTAATTCATATAATTCATTGATAAAAAAAGAAATAATTAATTTTCAAATTCACAAAAGTGACAACATCTTATTTAAAATATAATAAATGTTTTCAAAAAATTATGTTTCGAAAATATATTTAAACGCATATAACAATATTTTATATGTTTATAAATATATATATATATAGGTGGATTGGATGTTTTCTAGAATCGTTTTAACAAATGTTCGTTAGGCAAACTTTTACTTGGAAAAAACGAACGAAGCCGGGTACATTTGCCAAATACAGCTATTTACAAATCTTCGTTTCTGGCAAGTTACTATTCCTTCACCTTCAAAATACCGAGTGGACCAATTAATACTGCATTTTTTAACTTATCGAGTATTTTTCAAGAGACCGGGAAAATTTTCAAATTATCGAGAGAATGGACAAGTATAAATTCAGTAGGGATTGGATGTTTGCTAGAATCGTTTTAACAAATGTTTGTTAGGCAAACTTTTACTCGGGTAAAAACTGGGCGAAGCCGGGAACATATATAGATATTATATAAAAGGGCGTACCTGGATCTGTAAAGGAAAAAAAAATATATTTTTTCTTAAAATATATCGAGAGATTGCTCCCTCTTTATCAATTTATTGCACAGATTTTAAGAAAAATTTGTTTTTTTTCTTAACAGATCCAGGTACGCCCTTTTATATAATCTTAATTAATGGATCGCCTTTTGACTCAAACAATATATAGATATGTTTGTCGGCTATGCACGCTCTCAATATATAACTAATCTCGCTGAATTTTGAACAGGACAGAGAGTTAAATCTGGAAGTGCTTTTTGTCGCACTTTTTTAACCAAGAAAAATTATAATTAATCAAGTACTGAGCAACAATTATTTTTTAGTCAGAAATGATTATGACAATATTGCTGTATCATGCTTGATTGACATAAACAAAATTCTTTAGGGGAATATTCACTAAAGCAGACCACGGGTGAAGCCAGATAATAATTTTTAGTAGGCAGGAACAAAATCTACCAGCGAAACATTCACTCGAGCAGAAGACACACGAGGCCAGTTCATCTCTATATATAAAATATCGTTTCTCGGCCTTTTGGCTAAGATCATGTAGTATATCTCTAGATATTTTTATTTATATATATCTTTTTAAAAATCTATTCATTAGAGAGAAAGGATATGTTTGCTCGAAAAATATATTTTATAAATTTATAATGTAACGAATATTATTATCATAATCATCTGTGATGTGTTCCAGAATGTTATTATCAATAATATTGGTTCGGCAAACTTTCACTCGGAAAAAACCCGGGCGAAGCCGGGTACACATCCGCTAGTTTATATACATATATATATATATATATATATATATATATATATATATATATATATATATATATATATATATATCTTATATAAATAAATAAAAATATAAAGATATTTTCTGTTGTTTTGGATCACGTTGAGGAATATGGTAATGGTGGTGCAGTCGTGGCAAGAATCTTGAAAGTAAAAATAATAATGGTTTTGCTGGCATTTTTTATTAAAGAATTTTAACCATGAAGTAACATCAAAATTTTGTCCATCATATTTGGGTAAATCAAAATTACTCGTAAAAGATTGTTGCTCAACTGGCTTTTCTATTTTCGGAGGCATTTTAGAGAGAATTACTAGGCAAATCCTGTCGGCTAGCTGTTCTATAATTATGTAAATCCAAAAAATGATTTGTTAAAATTGAAGGTGCAGTCGTCTTGAATTTAATTAAAAAAGAGAAAATCAGTCTCAAGTAGTTTATTTTGAACTCTTTGAGCAAAAGTATATATTTTAAATTAAGTAAATATAGAATTTTAACAATTAATTCTATATCACCATTTACATACCTATATAAAATAAAATCTAACTTACCTAACCAACACTAAAAAAGAGAAAACAATCTATTTATATTTAAGGTGGCGCCATCTAGTGGCCAAGAACAACAGAGTTATTTTAAACAGATTAATAAAATAAAATAATATTTACATGCATTTATCTCTATTATATTTCTATTAATTTTTTAAAAATTATATAACATATATATATATATATATATAAGATAAGAATATATAAGAAGATATAAGATAAGATATATAAGATATAAGATATTATCCCTATATATAGTCACGACCGTCTTTCCTCATCGGCCTCTGTCACGGATGCGCGCGCACAGGGAGGTCACATGCTCGCCGGCTCCCTCGAGCCGGATTTGAACCAGCGACCTAAGCATCACCGTTGTAACATCTACAGTCGGGTTAAACACGGGCGTTGCCCGGGTCATTCGGCTAGTATATAATATAAATGAGTTTTAAAAATTGTAAAAAAAAATGCATCGGCCGGCTCGCGTGGCAGGCGAGCATTCTACCACTGAACCACCGATGAGTATAAAAAATGCCCATATTTGGGTATTCATTTCATACCGGATTACTCCGCTTAAAAAAAGTTTTTCAAATGAAAAAAAGAAATAGCCAAAAATACTAATCAAAATGTAGCCGAAAGTTTTCCTCAGGTTTATAAAAAGCGACATGCAAAATTTGGTACCAATTGGTTCAGTAGTTTTTGAGTTTATCGCGAAACAGACAGACAGACATTGACTTTTTTATATATAGAGATATGTATACTAACGGATTTACCCGGCTTCCCCCGGGTTTTACCCGAGTAAAGGTTTGTCTAACAAACATTTGTTAAAACAATTCTATATAAACTTATAAAAAAAGATATATTTTGATAATTTGAAACTCGTAAATTTGAATCTCTCGATAAAGTGAACATTTTTTCCCGGTCCCTTGAAAAATACTCGATAAGTTGAATAAAATCAATATTAATTGGTTCCCTCGGTAATTGGAAGTTAAAGGAATAGTATCTTGACTTGGAATTGTATCATTATTCTTATCTCAAATAAATTGACGTGTCATCCTGAATTTTGTCTTTCCTAATTTTCTACATTACAAAATCATCGTTTAATCTAGTGAACATTTTTTCCCGGTCCCTTGAAAAATACTCGTTAAGTTGAATAGAATCAATATTAATTGGTTCCCTCGGTAATTGGAAGTTAAAGGAATAGTATCTTTGCCTTGGAATTGTATCATTATTCTTGTCTCAAATAAATTGCCGTGTCATCCTGAATTTTGTCTTTCCTAATTTTCTACATTACAAAATCACCATTTTATCTATTCTCCCAGTATATATGTTGTAGATAAATAATAAAACTAACTTTGATTTGTGCGCAATTAATAGTTAGAAAATCTTACTTTTGATAAATAATCTTTAGGATAATAAACTTAGTGATAATAAGACTTATAGATAAAAACTTGTTATCATCGTCGCAATGGGGGCGCTGCTTTCGAGTTAAATCTACAAATCTGCAAATAACTCTAAGTATATTCAAGATATTCAAGAAATAATTTCTCACACACCTTCTCAGTACTATACTAAATTACTTCCCAAAATTTCATGGCGTTCCAATGAGTGGTTTGGTCAGGCATAAAGGACAGACACACACACACACATTCATTCATTTTTATATATATAGATATCCTTTTTAGTTTAAATTTTTAAAAATTCTATCCCAATTAGCGCGACCAAAGCTGAAGTATATTTCGCAATTTTTATTTAAATCTGGTGTTGTCCTGAATGTCGGATTCGTTAAGACCTCAAAGCCATAAATGTTGGCGGTCTTAATTCCTTCCACAACCCGCTTTGATTCTGCAGCATTGGGGAAATGAAAGACAGGTTTTTTTTTGTTTTTCCAATTACTGCGGTCACATAACAATTATTAAACTGTGTTCAAATTTGGCTCTGGTGGCCTCAAAAGATAATTTGTCAAAGGAAATTTTAACATGCTTAACACTGTTCTTTAGAGTCTGCTCTTAGGTTAAACACATTGGCATTCTAGAGTATACAGTTGTGGGTTTGTTGGAACTAGGATAAATCGTAGAGGTGACTGGTTGGGGGTTAATTTTAACAGGTTTAGGAGGAGAGGGAGGCTCAGCCAACCTGTTCCTAAATTGGGTAACCTCATGTTCAAATGGCCTGACATTCCTCTTGAAAATTCTCAAGACATCAGTCTGTAAGGCGTTAAAAATAAGTTTCACATCAGCTTTCAATGAATCAGATAACCCAGTACGCGTGGTAGCAGGAAGTTAAGGGGCAGCGATATCCGCCTCCTCCTGATAATGTTTGATTAGAAGAGAATCTATCTCTTCCCAGCAGTCAGAGTATCCACAATGTATGTATGAAGGAGAGGAAATAGTGGCCTGGGGGATCTTACCTTGAGAAGACCTATCCATAGAAACGGAGACCTCTTCGGCCACAAGCCCAGGACATGTGAAGGGTTCTATAGGCGGGAATGGGTCCTTGCCGTCAGCTGACATGGCTCGCGTCTGTAGGCGAGTATGGAACATCGTATTCTTTTCTCCACGTGGTTATGAAGGTGTTCGATCGTTGAAAAATAATTCTCTAAACTGATGAATGATTAAGCAGAACTGCCTATGGGAAAGAGTAAATATGGTTCTACAGGGTACTAACCAGAGGGTACAAAAATATGGAAGAGAGAATAGGGATTTATGGGCTATTAACCTAAGTGTATGATTTTTGAGGCCAAAATAATGCAGCAATCAGACAAGCCTCAATTCACTATATCAAATTATCAAGATGCTGCAGCTAACCAAAGTTGTTCAAAAAGGTTATATTCCCCAGTCAAGAGAAAATAAAAGAAAGACAGGTCTTGATTAGATAGGAAAATTAGATAAAGCTGGAATCTTTCAGAAAATGCTGGGAAAAGTTTGATTATCTTTTGTAAAAATAAAAATATAACAATTTCTATTTAAAAATTGTTTATTAAAAAAAAACTGGTAATATATATATTGAGGTCTTATTTCAAGTATCACCATTTAGGGTACCAGTACTAAGACAACCAACCACAAAAGTACACCAGAGATTGCATGGCGCTCAAATGAGTCGCTGCTTAAGTTGATTTCCCGATCCACCCGCGCCGTCGAATCCCATTGTGGACCTTGATCCATCGTATGGTGCACCTGTTTCCATTGCGATTCAATCGCGGAATAAGTAGCAGAGTTCTGTCGATAAGGTAATTACCAGAGTTAGAGTCTTAATTTAGTTCAAGACTAAGAGGTGGTCCAGGAAGAATCCTCAAGTCTGATTATTTCGTAATATGATTGCGTTTTCAAATGACTCAACCAATCCAAAAAATTCCGCTTGAAAACAAAACAATGAGAGGACAGGACATGAGATTCACCTATTTCAGGTGCACAATCGATCAGAGAACCTGTAAACGCCGGCGCAAACTCCATTTCTGGTTTTAGAACCATCTGTATAATATGCCACGCGGAAGGACAGAGCAATAGGGGACTAAGGAAGAGGATAAGAAAAGGGATGAAGGCTCGAGTGGAATTTCAGCGTCAAACACTCAATACCTTTTCAAGTATAGATCAGTTTTATCCGCGCTTTCCAGACCGAGAGGAAGAACTCTAGAAAGGGAGATAAGAACAACGTTTCTGGTTGATATGGAAGCTCTCACTTGAAAATGCCTTTGAGCACTCAGTAGAATATTTATAAGGATCGTTGAGAAAGATTAGGAAACCATTCCGCCGAGGCTTTGGCAATAGCAGGAACAACAACGTGCAGATACAGAGTTCTCAAGGCGCGGTAACCAAAACCAAAGTTGAGATTAGCGGCTGCGGTCAAACGCGGCAACATGCGGCGAAACTTGTTGTATCGACAGTAGGTGATCTGACTTGACTTGAAATCAAAGGTTGATTGTGGTCCGCTAGAGCTAAAAAAATTAAGAATTGTGAACGCTTTGTGCATGCGTTGGTAATTGTGCTCTGTGGATGATTGAAATGAACTTCTGAAGCGTGTTTAAGCCAGAAGTTGGAATATTTTAAATCTGGGGAACTGTGTTCAAAGAGTTTGTTGAAATTACGAAATCAAAAAAAAAAAAGTCAAGCAGTACTGTCGTTTTTCTACGTTGATAGGAAACAATGGTTGAGAGAGAGAGAGAGAAAGAGAGAAATAGATTGTAGTAAAAAGTGCATTGAAGTGGTTAGAGAAATAGATTGATGAATGCCCGATAGTTGATGATAAACATGGTCATTTTATATAAAGATATAAAAACAAATATAAAATGAATAAAAATATAGAACTTTCATTGTGGTTGAAGAAAGTTTAAGTGAACAAAATCAAACAATCAATATATAAAAGTAATAATAATAATAATTTAAGTGATTTTTGACAACAAATAAATCTTTTGTAATACTGATATAATATAATGAAAAATAAAAGTAAAATTGATTTTTTTAAAAATAATGTTGGATTAGAAACTTGTAATTATATAATTGAAAGGTAAAAAATAAAAAATAAAATTTGAAATATTTTATACAAAAATAGAATACAGTTAAAGATTATTACAATGAGTAGATGAAGGTTTAGTATTTCTTCTAAAAAGAAGTTACAAATGTGGTGTGTAGGTTTTATAAATCGAAAATTGAGAAGCGCAATTTATTTCTTGGATTATTTACTAAAATGTTGTGTATTGTGATCTCAATTTAACATGTAAAATGTTTGATATGTAGAAAAATTAGAGATTTACACAGGATTAAAATATCAAAATGTTCAATTTAAGGTAGGTCTTGTTCAAATTCAAATATCTAAATGTTTTAAAAAGTTAGGTTAAGATATCGACTGCTAATGTAGTAAAAGGTGTGGAATTAAAAGGAATGCGGGACACGGGGAATGTAGGACTGGGGGGTCAGTTAGGGGAAGAGTGGCAATGGATTTATTGACGCGGGAATGGTGTCTCGAGATATTTAGTCTATCGTCACTGGGGCCTATGTTAATTAGCGGTGTTCATGTCCTTTTTTACGACTTTCTGTCTGGGAATTTGTGAAATTCTCGAGGAAATATAAATGGCTGATGTGAAACACATGTTACACATGGTGGTAATAATCTTTAATAATCTTTAATTTCGATAGCGGATATTTAGTTGACAGCTTTGAGAGCGAGGTGCGATGGATATTGTTTTTGAAGGGGGAGATATGGGGCTTGTTTACAGCCCACTGGCTTAAATTCCTTCTCCTCTAGTTTGGATCTGGTGGGTTCAAAGAAATATTTATATTGTGTGAAAGAGAGTAAGTAAGTAGGTAATACAGATCCAAATGGGTTGGTGTAGAGTATGTAGGTAGAATAGGTTTTTGAATTTAACGGGAAATTTTCTGGTCGCTACTTGAGGTTTGTTTTAAAACGATCTATGTTAAATATATCTGGATTTAAATGTATGAATGGCTGGGAGAGAGGTTGTAGGCGGTATGATTCGGTATAGTTGCGTCTCGAAGATATATTGAGTCAAATGATTGAATTCGCTGAAATATACATCTGGAGACATCCGCTCTGGGTTTTGAACAGATCTGGTTTGTGGAGGTGTGTACAGAAAATTCTCTGTGTAATATTTTAATTTATTGACATGTATAGTGTCACTGTCTCTATTGAGAGGTTGATTGGGGCGATCTATTCGAACAACATTGGGTGAGATTATTTCAATTATTGTATATGGTCCAGAAAAATATGGTGCTAATTTACTTGAGTCGGGATGTTTATAATTTTTGACCAAAACAAGATCATTCACTTCGAAATGTGGTGTTCTGTGCTGCTTATCAAATGTTTCTTTATCTTTTTTATGCTTATTTTGGGTACGAGAGCGTGCTATCTCTCTAGCTCTAGTTATTTCGAGGTATGGGTTAAGATGAGTTCTTAGATCTGGGAGGACAACATTGAACATCAAGTAGGTGGGTAAAAAACTTGTGACAGAATGGGGTGTGTTATTATACGTTTGAGTGATGCGCTTAACTAGTTGAGTCCAGGAAGTTTTCGGATTTTCTAGATAAGCTAGTCTGAGTTTGCCTGTAATGGTGGCATTTAAGCGTTCTATTAAACCGTTTGCTTGAGGGTTATTATTTGTGGTAAGCAGGGGTTGTATACCATGTGTTTTTAGAAATTTACGGAATTGTTCTGAGGTAAAAGCGGGCGCTCTGTCAGATAACAGACGTTTTGGAAATCCTTGTTGTAGTACATTTTTGAGGGTTTGAATGTACGTTAGGGTATTTTTTACTGGTTAAACTCCCTTTGAGAGTGGTGTAAGCTTGTTGGCAGTTTTATGGTCTATTTGAAAGATGTAGTTTTCTCGGTGTTCGTAAGTGTTGTGTTTCATACCAGAGTATGAAGAAAACAAGACGCAAGACCACGATGATCGGCCAAACCCAATTCAACTGTAGCCACTTTACTTCGAGGTCTCACCCCCTGCCTCGCCAACCTTCGAACCTTCACCCTGAAGAAGTGATCACCTACGAAGGAGATGAAGCTGCCGCCCACTTCTCCCAGCACTAGATCTGCCAAAGAACGATCGCCGCGCCAGAGCAGGACGCCTTTCACCACCATGAACTCCGCCATACCCCTACCGCTACTGTGGCTCACAACACTGGCACGTACAGTATCTACTGACAGATCCCTCCTTCAATGAACTCAATGAATCTACTTTCTCTCTGAACCAACATAACCTGTAAGTGAAATTGTTTTACCTCTACCATTCATTTTTAAAGAAGTCATTTCTTGTAAACTCTGATGCCAATATTTCCTATAATTAGTTTAGTTCCATTTATTCTCTCTACCCCCATTAACAGTGCTCCAGTACCTGAACATTTGTATACCTATTTGTAAATGACCTTCTCTTCTACTTGTAAGTACGGCTCACGAAGAATAATTTCTTTCCCTGAACGACTCAAAGTTCACTCTGTAATTCAGGCGTCGAAGAATTCCAACCACCACGTGAGCCTTGCTTACAACCAACCTTTAGTAACCTTTATTAATCTCCCCTTGATGTCCCACTC
Source organism: Cordylochernes scorpioides (assembly GCA_030710605.1). Classification (NCBI taxonomy): domain Eukaryota; kingdom Metazoa; phylum Arthropoda; class Arachnida; order Pseudoscorpiones; family Chernetidae; genus Cordylochernes; species Cordylochernes scorpioides. Next base: position 90,211,836 of record CP092868.1, read on the forward strand.
ATTCTTACAACTTGTCAACCTTCAACCAGCTTATGACCTTCTATAGAATTATTGATTAACCAATTATCGTACTTCTATATTGCCATTTCAAAATTCTAATCTTCGCCCTTCATTTATGATAATATATTTCGTAGTTCATCTCTAGCATATTCACCGACCCACACCATCTAGCCAATGGTGTGTTCGTCACAGGATGCAGATTGACTAACTGCTAGATGTTTATCAACCCCCTTTTGTTCGCACTTGAACAATCTGCATCGAGCGGCACAGCTTCGCTCCTCCTTCTCGCGCCACACGTTCGCCACACGGACCCTGTCTTCAAATCTATGTTTGTCCCTTGTCCAAACCAGCACGATATAACCTACTTCAGATATTTTCCACGGATGTACATTAATCATTGTCGCTGATTCTGTCCGGTCCGTCATTATTTCGCCCAGACATGGGTTTTACGTTCGACCCATCGCGAAATCATCGCCTCGCACAAGCTCCCACGACGGTTCAAACACCTCGTGTCCGAGCAGCTTGTCACCTGTAAAGGACAACGCCGTCCTCGTCCCAATTTTCGGCACTGTGCGCGCATACTTTCCTCCAATCAGTTAAAACTACTAAAGTCTCATAGTATCGAAATAATTAAGGTGGAAAGGCCCAAAACAAGTTTCCCCTCGCTCTGTTCGCCTATATTCTACCTTTGTATCTCGAACATATTTTACCTTCTCAAATTAACTATAAGTCCATGCGACTTCCTCACCTACACACAGGACCTTTCTTCTCTGACTCGCTACACGGGTAATTGCATAGATAAGGTAGAATGGCCCAAAGCAAGTTTCCCCTCGCTCTGTTCGCCGAAATTCTAACATTGTATGTAGTTCTTTATTTACCTCATTCCTGAGCTCACGCAATTTCCAGCCTCAACCTCATTTCTCGTACCCTACATCTATAGCATAGAAAACCCATGCCAAGTCTTCCGCTTGCCATGTCCGCCTGAAAACTTATCTCAAATGTAGAGTTCCCCAGTCTTAATGGCTCAATATTTTCATCATATGTATGTGACTCTTCTTCTCCTTGTTCACACCTCTCAATAGCATTTCCCTTATAATACATTAGATGTTATTGTATATAGCCTTTTATAACCTTGATATTTTCAAAAATTCCCTTAAATATCAAACTTTCCGGTGTTGTATAACTGCTTGTAAATAATATTTACTTGTGTACTTTACAATATTGTCAAGAAGCCCAGCGGCTCCAATCACGAGAGGCCCCATGGGACGTTTGTCAATCATCGCTGGACACCGGGTGTGAGGGGTTCTGTGGAATCTGGCCGGCGGGGGGAGCTGAGGTCCCTCATTAGGATTAACCTTAACTTGGGGTAAGTTCTACTTTATCCATCTCCCTATAAAAACCCCTTATAATAAATTAATTATCCCCAAACTTGCCCTTGCTTTATTCATCTCCGCGACAATATTTTATTTACATAAAGCTATGTCACCACAACCTTAATTAATTTCAACTGTAAAATTATTTCCTCTATTCCTGGCTTCACCAGCTTTAAGTATACTCAAACCATTAATAGGTAATCCCATAATATTATGTTCAAATCAATAGGCTTGAGGGATAAGTCTATTTTAAATACATTTATTTCAAGCTTTCGGGCTCAACCGCCCTTCGACAGGAAAAATTATATTAGATACTATATATCTAATATAATTTTTCCTGTCGAAGGGCGGTTGAGCCCGAAAGCTTGAAATAAATGTATTTAAAAGAGACTTATCCCTCAAGCCTATTGATTTGGACATACTCAAACCATGTTCAGTTTTCTGCAACGGGGGCCATAGGTCATAATATATGCTCTTCCAGGAATAATAAAACAAACCTACAGTCAACCCAGAGAGAGACAGCAGCTAAAGTCCAGTCATTTGAGACACCAGCGACATCCCAGGGGCCGACCACAGGGGCGTTACTTGAAACCTCAGGACTAATTAAGACAGTTGGAGGATTGTTTGCGACACGAACGGCCGGCCGCTCAGCGGTGGCCGGCCCCCGGCCTCTCCCATCTCTCTCTCTGGTTGTCTGGGTTCATCTTCCAACTTGTTGGTGTGATTATTTCTCTTTCCCCACATTATTATTATATTGCCACATTGAAAGTCGACAGGATCTTATCACATATATATCTCTCTATATATATAAGTAAATGTCTGTTTGTCTGTTTCGCGATAAACTAAAAAACTACTGACCCAATTGGTACCAAATTTTGCATGTCGCTTTTTATAAACCTGAGGAAAATTTTCGGCTGCATTTTGATTAGTATTTTTGGCTATTTCATTTTTTCATTTGAATAACTTTTTTTTTACGCGGACTCATCCGGAAAGGAATGAATACCTAAATATGGCCATTTTTTTTGAAGCATCGGTGGTTAAGTGGTAGAATGCTCGCCTGCCACGCAGGCCGCCCGGGTTCGATTCCCGGGCGATGCATTTTTTTTTTCAATTTTTAAAATTCATTTATATTTATATAATATAAATATATATTATTATATCAACTATATTAATTAAATCAAATACCTAAACACTGATATAATACAATTTTTGCCATCACAAACACTTTTTTCCTGTAGTTTATGTGTTACTTCTGTATTGCTATTCTATGGCACTTCTAATATTTATTATTGATAAACTTTTAGTATGAAAGAAATTGCACCCAAGGGATTTCTCGGGCGAAGCCGGGTCATTCTCCTAGTATATATATATATATGGTAATTTAAACCAAGAACCTCATATTGTATATAATATAACAAGATTTTCATCTTGTATAATAGAAACACATCTATAAATAATTATACGCATGATTGACATGTGCCATTACATCATCATATGTAATGTACTTTGTACAAACTAAGGATGAATAAATAAAACTCTGTAATATATTAAGAGTTGAGCTAAAGCAAGATTTTGAGATAGAAGTCCAACGAGGCCTAAAGATAGCAAGATCTCAATGCGTTGCCAGAGTGTACAATATCGCTTCCGATACACGCTCTTGTTGCATCCTCTGAAATCCAATACTTCCTTTCAGGAAAGATATATAAGCCTCCAACAGGGCCAGAAATAAACAGTCACTTCACCATCGGCGGAAGCCCTCGTCGGTTGTGTCCAAGGTCCACCTCATCAACCATGTAGACCAGTAAGAACCTTTTTCAAATCTCCATTCTTTCGCTCCTAGCTCGACTCCTATCTGTTCACGGGACTTTCCTAGTACAACTTTGTCTCTTTGTTTTTGTGTATGGACATTCCCAAGCTTTCCACTCTGCCTCGACCACGACTGCCTTTACTCTGTGAGCACTCTTAAAGGTCTTCCAAGGTGCAGAGAGGTACTGGAAAACTCTCCCAATCCTGACTTATCCTCTCGGTTAACACAGTATAGCGAGAGTCGACAGGATCTCACACCATAGATGAAGTCGACCGGATACCTCATCATATGGTGTTGCATAATGGCTAATGCACCTATTTTATTTTAATTTGTAAGATTATTTTTCATATATTTTAAATTCAAATTTATATTTCATATTTATTTATTTTATTACACCGAATATATATATATATAAAGGTTTTATAATATTTTTTCAAGGAAAGTTATAGAAATTTCGATGTTGATTTGAGAGTATAATGTCGAATTGAGAGTATAATGTCAGTATAGCAAGCTATTACTGAACGAATAAGTAGAATTAAATATAATTTATATGAAAGATAGTTGTAAATTAATGATGATTAAAACAAATTATTATATATTATTAAATTAAATTTTATTGCCATCTTTCATTAAAATTTTACACAAATAACATTGCCAGTAAATATTATTATTTAGGTATCAAAAAGGTTTTAATTATTTATGTAACAATATAGGGTTATAACATATTCACGCTTATTACCTCGGCCGTTACGCGTCATTTAGGCAGAACATAGAAAAAAAGGAAGAATTGAAGATATTAGGGTAGGAATAAGAGCAAAGTAATCTTTTTATCAAACAATTTAAATTTATTAAGAAAGAAAATTTTTACATTTTTTTAAAGTAATATTTTGTGTAATTATATATATATATATATATATCTCTATATATATAAAAGTCAATTCCTGTCTGTCTGTCTGTCTGTTTCGCGATAAACTCAAAAACTACTGAACCAATTGGTTCCATATTTTGCATGTCGCTTTTTATAAACCTGAGGAAAATTTTTGGCTACATTTTGATTAGTATTTTTGGCTATTTCTTTTTTCATTTGAAGAACTTTTTTTTTACGCGGACTCATCCGGAAAGGAATGAATACCTAAATATGGCCATTTTTTTTAAAGCATCGGTGGTTCAGTGGTAGAATGCTCGCCTGCTACGCAGGCCGCCCGGGTTCGATTCCCGGCCGATGCATTTTTTTTTTAACAATTTTCAAAACTCATTTATATTTATATAATATAAATATATATTATTATATCAACTATATTAATTAAATCAAATACCTAAACACTGATATAATACAATTTTTGCCATCACAAATACTTTTTTCCTGTAGTTTATGTGTTACTTCTGTATTGCTATTCTATGGCACTTCTAATATTTATTATTGATATACTTTTAGTATAAAGGAAATTGCACCCAAGGGATTTCTCGGGCGAAGCCGGGTCATTCGCCTAGTATATATATATATACCAGGTCTATTAGTATGAAACGCGATAATGGGTGCCAGAGGCCGCTGTGCAACTTTATTTGAGCCGACGGTGGCGCTGTTGTAGATATTTTGTTCTTTGACTCACGTAGCATCAGCATGCGTGCAGTTTTAGAAAAATTCAAATCGTGAAAATTTTCTGGAGCCCTTGGAAAATGGCGATTTCCGAGCCAAAAAGTGCCCATTTGCGGGAAGTTTTGTTGTTCGCCTTCAACTGGAAGAAAAGTGCCACTGAAGCCCACCGAATGCTCGAGGAAGTTTACAGCGTCCACGCTCTGAGCAAATCGCAGTGTTACAGGTGGTTCAAAAAATTCCAAAGTGGCGATTTTGAACTTGATAATGAACCACATGGAAAACCGCCCTAAAAGTTCGAGGACGCTGAACTGCAAGCTTTGTTGGATGAGGACAGTACCCAAATGCAGGAGAAACTCACAAAACAGCTCCAGGTGTCTCAAGGTGCTGTTTCTCTACGTTTAAACAGCCTCGGAATGACCCAAAAGCTTTCCAGATGGGTCCCCCACGTGTTGAGCGAAAGGCAGCAATAACGGTGTCTGGTGTTCTGCGAAGGGCTGCTCGCCAGGCATGAAAATAAATCATTTTTTGCACCGAATCGTAACTTCTGATGAGAAATGGATCCACTTCAGCAATCCTACGCGCCAAAAGTCGTGGGGCCTGCCCGGCCAATATCCAAAACAGACGCCTAGGCCCAATCGCTTCGGAAAAAAGGCGATGCTTTGCGTATGGTGGGACCAGACCGGCGTAGTATATTTCGAGCTCCTGAAACCTGGAAAAATGGTCAATACTAGTCGCTACGAACAACAAATGCACAGTTTGAGAGAGGCGTTGAATGAAAAAAAAGACCGGAATGGCGTGAAAAGCACAACAACCTGATACTGCAGCATGACAACGCTCCAGCCCACAACGCTACGGTGGTCAAAAACACCATAAAAGACTTGGGCTGGGAACTCTAACCCCACCTGCTGTACTCACCAGACTTAGCGCCGTCGAACTACCACCTTTTCACATCTTTAGGACACGCCCTAAAAAAACAGGAATTTTCGAACTCAGACATACTCCGAAAATGACTTGTTGACTGGTTCGACTCAAAAGGAATAGAAATTTTCAGACAAGGAATTCGAAAATTGCCTGAAAAGTGGTCCGAGTGTATGGCTAATCAGGGCAGTTACTTTGAATAAAAAATCTTTTGTTGTATGGAATTGGTGAACTTTTGAATTCACTGAAAATTTTCGCGTTTCATACTAATAGACCTGGTATATATATATATATATATATATATATGGTAATTTAAACCAAGAACCTCATATATTGTATATAATATAACAAGATTTTCATCTTGTATAATAGAAACACATCTATAAATAATTATACGCATGATTGACATGTGCCATTACATCATCATATGTAATGTACTTTGTACAAACTAAGGATGAATAAATAAAACTCTGTAATATATTAAGAGTTGAGCTAAAGCAAGATTTTGAGATAGAAGTCCAACGAGGCCTAAAGATAGCAAGATCTCAATGCGTTGCCAGAGTGTACAATATCGCTTCCAATACACGCTCTTGTTGCATCCTCTGAAATCCAATACTTCCTTTCAGGAAAGATATATAAGCCTCCAACAGGGCCAGAAATAAACAGTCACTTCACCATCGGCGGAAGCCCTCGTCGGTTGTGTCCAAGGTCCACCTCATCAACCATGTAGACCAGTAAGAACCTTTTTCAAATCTCCATTCTTTCGCTCCTAGCTCGACTCCTATCTGTTCACGGGACTTTCCTAGTACAACTTTGTCTCTTTGTTTTTGTGTATGGACATTCCCAAGCTTTCCACTCTGCCTCGACCACGACTGCCTGTACTCTGTGAGCACTCTTAAAGGTCTTCCAAGGTGCAGAGAGGTACTGGAAAACTCTCCCAATCCTGACTTATCCTCTCGGTTAACACAGTATAGCGAGAGTCGACAGGATCTCACACCATAGATGAAGTCGACCGGATACCTCATCATATGGTGTTGCATAATGGCTAATGCACCTATTTTATTTTAATTTGTAAGATTATTTTTCATATATTTTAAATTCAAATTTATATTTCATATTTATTTATTTTATTACACCGAATATATATATATATATATATATATATATAAAGGTTTTATAATATTTTTTCAAGGAAAGTTATAGAAATTTCGATGTTGATTTGAGAGTATAATGTCGAATTGAGAGTATAATGTCAGTATAGCAAGCTATTACTGAACGAATAAGTAGAATTAAATATAATTTATATGAAAGATAGTTGTAAATTAATGATGATTAAAACAAATTATTATATATTATTAAATTAAATTTTATTGCCATCTTTCATTAAAATTTTACACAAATAACATTGCCAGTAAATATTATTATTTAGGTATCAAAAAGGTTTTAATTATTTATGTAACAATATAGGGTTATAACATATTCACGCTTATTACCTCGGCCGTTACGCGTCATTTAGGCAGAACATAGAAAAAAAGGAAGAATTGAAGATATTAGGGTAGGAATAAGAGCAAAGTAATCTTTTTATCAAACAATTTAAATTTATTAAGAACGAAAATTTTTACATTTTTTTAAAGTAATATTTTGTGTAATTTTATATATATATATATATATCTCTATCTATATAAAAGTCAATTCCTGTCTGTCTGTCTGTCTGTTTCGCGATAAACTCAAAAACTACTGAACCAATTGGTTCCAAATTTTGCATGTCGCTTTTTATAAACCTGAGGAAAATTTTTGGCTACATTTTGCTTATTATTTTTGGCTATTTTTTTTTTTATTTGAAGAACTATTTTTTACGCGGACTAATACGGAATGGAAAGAATACCTAAATATGGCCATTTTTTTGAAGCATCGGTGGCTTAGTGGTAGAATGCTCGCCTGCCACGCGGGCGGCCCGGGTTCGATTCCCGGCCGATGCATTTTTTTTTTACAATTTTAAAAACTAATTTATAAAAAATATAATATAAATATATACTATTATATCAACTATATGAATTAAATCAAATATCTAAAAACTAATCTCTATATATATATATAAAAGTCAATTTCTGTCTGTCTGTCTGTCTGTTTCGCGATAAACTCAAAAACTACTGAACCAATTGGTACCAAATTTTGCATGTCGCTTTTTATAAACCTGAGGAAAATTTTTAGATACAATTTGCTTTGTATTTTTGGCTATTTCTTTTTTTCATTTGAAGAACTTTTTTTTACGCGGAGTAATCCGGAATGGAATGAATACCCAAATATGGCCATTTTGTATACGCATCGGTGGCTCAGTGGTAGAATGCTCGCCTGCCACGCGGGCGGCCCGGGTTCGATTCCCGGCCGATGCATTTTTTTAAAACAATTTTTAAAACTCATTTTTATTATATCTTCTATATATATAAAAATGAATGTTTGTATGTTTGTTTGTTTGTTTGTTGGTTTGTATGTCCGGTATACAAATTCGTAGTAGTTCACTAATTCAAACCAAAATTTCTATACATAGGTAAAAAAATACGAGGAAAACGATAGGCTATTTTAAATTATATATAAATTAAATATTAAAACTCTATATTCAAATTATTCTACTTAGCTCACACGAACAGCGCCCTCTATCAAGGTTATAAATACGTTTAAAATCGAAATCTTCTCAAAATTTTATTAATAATAGTGCTCGCTTAATAATTAGAATACTTGATCTAAATCGAAATATTTATAGACGCTCGCTCGATTTGAAGATTTATATCGTAACTAATCTGATTGTAAAGTTTGGAGCGGGACGTTTCACAAGAGTGACATCCACGGCGCCAATTTATAATTGTAACAATTAGTGTTTGAATAAAACATTTAATCGGGTAAACCCGGGCGTTGCCCGGGTCATTCGTCTAGTATATATATATGTGTGTTTGACAATATAGTGGTGATTATGTGGTGAGGAGAGAAATAATCACACGACGAGTTGGAAGAGGAATCTGGAAGCCATCCGAGAGAGAGAGGTAGCGAGAGGGCTGTCCGCTGAACGACTGTCTTGTGTGGTCACCCCCCGACTACCAAAATAGTCCCCAGGTGTTGACGGGCGGGCCCCTTTTGCCGCCCCTTTGGAATGTCGTGATCTCTAAAGTGACGCCCTTTAGCTACCCATCTCTCTCTGGCTGATTCTAGGTTTGTTTTATTAATCCTGTAACAGCATATATTATGACATATGGCCCCCGTTGAAGAAGGCTGAACATGGTTTGAGTATACTTAAAGCTGGAGAAGACAGGAATAGAGAAAATAATTTTACAGTTGAAATTAGTTAAGGTAATGGTGACATAGTTTTATGTAAATAAAATATTGTATAGTACACAAGTAAATATTATTTACAAGCAGTTTTACAACACCGGAGAGTTTGACATTTAAGGAAATCTTTGAAAATATCAAGGTTATAAAAGGTTATATACAACAAAATCTAATGTACTATATGGGAAATGACATTGAGGAGTGTGAACAAGGAGAAGGGGAGTCACAAACACATGATGAAATTCTGAAGATCATTAAGACTGGAGAACTCTACACTTTAAGATATTTTTCAGGCGGACATGGCAAGGGGAAGACTTGGCATGGGTTTTCTATGCTATAGATGTAGGGTACGAGAAATGAGGTTGAGGTTGGCAATTGTGTGAGCTCAGGACTGAGGTAAATATAAAACTACATACAATGTTAGAACCTTGGCGAACAGGGCGAGGGGAAACTTGCCCTGGGCCATTCTACCTTATCTATGTAGTTACTTGTGTAGCGAGTCCGAGGGGAAAAGTCCCGTGTGTAGGTGAGGAAGTCGAATGGACTTATATTTAATTTGCGGAAAGTATGCGCGCACAGTGCCAAAAATTGGGACGAGGACTGCGTTGTCCGTGTGTGACAAGCTGCTCGGACACGAGGTGTTTGAACCGTCGTGGGAGCTTGTGCAAGGCGATGATTTCGCGGTGGGTTGTACGTAAGACCCTTGTCTGCGCGAAATGATGACGGACCGGACAGAATCAGCGACGGTGTTTAACGTACCTCCGTGGGAAATATCGGAGGTAGGCTATATCGTGCTGGTTTGGACAAGGGACAAACATAGATTTGAAGACAGGGTCCGTGTGGCGAACGTGTGGCGCGAGAAGAAGGGGCGAACTGTGTCGCTCGATGCAGATTGTTCAAGTGCGAACAAAAAGGGGTTGATAAATATCTAGCGGTTAGTCAATCTGCACCCTGTGATGAACACGCCATTGGCTAGATGGTGTGGGTCGGTGGATATGCTAGAGATGAACTACGAAATATATTATCATAAATGAATGGCGAAGGTTAGGATTTTGAAATGTAAATATAGAAGTTCGATAATTGATTAATCAATAATTCTCTATAAAGGTCCTGAGCTGGTATAAGGTTAACAAAGTTGTAAGAATGAGAGAGGCATTCAGGGGAAGATAGATAAGAGTCACCAAGGGTTGGTTGTAAGCAAGGCTTACGTGATGGTTGTAATTCTTCGACGCCTGACTTACAGGGTGAATTTTGAGTCGTTTAGGGAAAGAAATTATTTTTCGTGAGCCGTGCTTACAAGTAGGAGAGGTCATATACAAATAGGTATACAAAAGTTTAGGTGCTGGAGGCATATTATTATAAATAAATAGATTATGAAAATCTATTGTTAATAGTAAAAATCGTGAAGCATTAATAGGTTGAATTCCAATTTTTTTTTTAAGAGTTACGTTAAAATGAAAATTATTTAATTAAAATGTCCATTGTTAAATTCTACTGGTAAGGTAACTAATTAAATGAGTTACAAATATCTAGATAAATAATATGGAGAATAAAATCATTGTTAATAGGCGTGGAGAGAATAAATGGAGCTAATTATGTAAATATTGGGACAATTTACAAGGAAGGACTTATTTAAAGAATGAATGGTAGGAGTTAAAACAATTACACTCACGAGTTTAGTTGGTTTAGGGCGCAGGTAAGTTCATTGAGCTTCGGGAGAGTTGTGTCTGTGACACTGTGCGTACCAGTGTTGTACATCACAGTAGCGGCAGGGATATGGCGGAGTCTTGTCCATGATGGAGGAAGGTATCCTGCCCTGGCACGGTGGTCGTTCTTGGGCAGATCTAGTGCTGGAAGAAGTGGGCGGCAGCTTCATCTCCGTCGTAGGCGATCACTTCTTCAGGGTAACGGTTCAAAAGTTGGCGAGGAAGGGGTTGAGGGCTCGAAGAGGAGTGGTTACAGTTGAGTTGGGTTTGGTCGATCATCGTGGCTTGGCTTCTTGTTTCTTCATACTTCGGTATATGAGGGATTCGCTTCCCGGCCAGGTCTTATCCTGTCGACTTTCAATGTGACAATATAGTGGTAATAATGTGGTGAGGAGAGAAATAATCACACGACGAGTTGGAAGAGGAATCTGGAAGCCATCCGAGAGAGAGAGAGAGAGGTAGCGAGAGGGCTGTCCGCTGAACGACTTTCTTGTGCGGTCACCCCCCGACTACCAAAATAGTCCCCAGGTGTTGACGGGCGGGCCCCTTTTGCCGCCCCTTTGGAATGTCGTGATCTCTAAAGTGACGCCCTTTAGCTACCCATCTCTCTCTGGCTGATTCTAGGTTTGTTTTATTAATCCTGGAAGAGCATATATTATGACATATGTATATATATATATATGATACATTTTGAATGATATAATGTAATTTTTTTTGTTTTTACTGAAGATTTAACTAAATGGAGTATGTTATTTTTTTTTTGTTTAAAAAGATATGAAAAATAAAGAGATGATGATTGAGGTGGAGACAGCCACAAACGACTGCTAGTTTTTCACGCATCTATAGTGGAATTTACATCAGCAAGTCGACAGGATCGCTGCCTACGGGATATTCCTAAGAATATCTTATACTTCATCAATACCAAAGCAAGGTTCCTGCCAGAAATATTTAAAGAAAAGAAAAAAAAGAAAAAAAAAATTCTTACATACAACGGTAAGAATTTATAATAAATTCGAAATGACACCGAAGAAAGACTTGAAAATTTTACAGAAAGAAGAGGTTGTTACCGGAGCGAAAATAGACATTTCAATTAAAGAAATTTTGCTGATTTTCAACCCTGATACAGGCCTTACGTATCAAGAATGGCGAAATCTTTTTGAAAGGATAGTCAAGCTTCAAAGTATTTCAGAAAAGGATGCTTTATCAATAATCCCGAGCATTTTTAAAGGAAAAACGTTAGAGATATACGCTTCGATGTGCCAGGACGTGTTTACGTTGGGTGAACTTCACCAAGCTATGAATACATTTTTCCCGGTTATCGACAAGCGGATTGATGTAGCAATTTTGGACTGAAAAGAAGCTACCATCGCAATCCCTTATGGACTACTATTTCAATAAATTTAAGTTGGCAAAAATATTGAATATAAGTTCTGAGCAGACCCTGGAAGCGCTTTCTTCGAATGTAAACGCGAAGCTGAGACCATTTTTGATCGCTGCCAATCCAGCTAATCTGGACATGTGGATTAAAATTGCATCTTCCCTGGAAGAAGGATTTCGAAATGAAGAGACATCTTCACCATTTAATGGCCCCAGATATCGACGGGACTTTCAAAATATCGACTCAAGGAATGCAACGCCTTCACAGGATTCTCTTCCTTCAGGTGCCCGCCCCGGCAGAGAGGTTGGCGACCGGCAAGTAACCCGGCGAAAGCAGTTTTACCAAGACTTTCGAGGTAATGTAAGGCAACAATAGTGGTGCCCAGGAGTGATGAGTGACGTTGGGGTAAATTCATTACTCTTGGGAACCTATTTAGTACTTTTTGATTCCGGCAGTGACATTAATATTATTTCTGTACACCTATTACCTGAATGCCTTTTAGATAAGATAAATAACTCTAGCCAACAACACACAAACACACCTAATATGATCAGCACTGTATCTAACCGTATTGGAATATTTGGACAAATTTGTTTGACGATCAGAATTGGAGATATAAACAACAATATGTTGTTCCATATTATTGATAATCCAAATTTAAATTTTCTGATAATATCCACTAAGTACGTGAAATATTTTAACCTAAAGATTGATTTTGATGAGAATGTTATTATGCAAAATAGTGTGTTTTTATCCAAATTTCAATATACATTTTCTAAAGATGAACTCAATGCTTTGCAATATTGTGATAACTCAAAAAATATTTTGGTGTTTTTAATAATGTTAAATATTGTAAAAAACATAATTATTGTTTAAAACTTTCAGGAAAATGTAATCATATAAAAAAGTTACCTCTTTTAGATAGAACTATTGATCAATATAACATAAATGTCCCCTCTTGTTTTAAATCTAAACTCGTTTACCAACCAAACTTTCGACCCTTACCCTTGCCAAATCTAGAAGACAGGTATCTAAATAATGATGACAAATTTAAGAATAATTTCTACATTTTATTAAGTCGCTATAATGATATTTTTGGTGAAAACAATTATAATATTAGACCATTAAAAGTAGATCCCCCCAGGTTAAGACTCAAAGATAAAACTCCTGTTTGTCTCAGACTTTATCGACATAATCCCAGGGACACCGAAATAATTAAGGAACAAATTAGACAATTATTAAAATATGGGATTATTAGGCATGCTTCTTCTCCATATAGTTCTCCAGTAACTTTAGCACATAAAAAGGGAGAAAATGATGAATCTAGACTATGTATCGACTTTAGGAAATTGAATTCAAAACTGATAGGAGATAGTTTCCCAATCCCTTTAGTTGAAAATATCATCCAAAAGGTGCAAGACTCAAAAGTATTCTCGTGTCTTGATATTTTAAGTGCATACTGGACTATTGGTTTACATGAAAAAGGTCAACCTATTACTTGCTTTACCACCACAGAAGGTTCTTACCAATGGTGCAGATTACCATTTGGATTGCGGATAGCTCCTGCTATTTTTAACAGGATCCTCACTTCCATATTGCAGAAATATGAACTTAAAAATATAATATCTCACTTTGATGATATATTGGTTTTCTCAAAAGATACCGAATCCCATTTAGAACACCTTGGGGAAATATTTGCAATCCTACAAAAGGAAGGTATCCAACTTAGGAAAGATAAATGTTTGTTTTTTCATGCAAAAGATAAATTATTTGGGTTACGAAATTTTTGGAGATCAAATCTCTCCTTCAAGTACTAATGTTGGTATAATTAAATCTTTGCCCCCTCTTCGTGATGTAAGATGCTTAAGGTCATTTTTGGGCAGCGTTACGCATTATGCAAAATTTATAAATAATTTTAATAGGTTAAGAGCGCCTTTAAATGATCTATTGAAAAAAGATGTAAAATTTACGTGGATTGAAGAGTGTCAGAGGAGTTTTGAAGCCCTTAAAGAAGCATTAGTTTCGAAACCAATACTCCAAATTTATAATCCATTATTAGCTACACATATCTTTTGCGATGCTAGTATTGCAGGTTTAGGAGGCGTACTTAAACAGGAGTATCTTGATGGCACCTTAAGACCCATAGCGTTTTATAGTAGGGCTTTAAGGGGAGCAGAATCCAAGTATACAATAACAGAACTTGAATTATTGGCGATAATAGAAACATGTAAAAGATATCATCCCTATATTTCAGGTCAACATGTGATAGTTCATACCGACCATAAGGCATTAATTTGGTTAAATAATTTCAAACATACTAACGGTAGATTATTCCGATGGGCGCTAAGATTATCAGAATATGATTTGGAATTCAAATATAATAAGGGATGTGAGAATCATGAAGCCGACATGTTGTCCCGACTGCCATATACCTGCTTCTTAACTGTTCAAAATATAGAACAAGAACAAAAATCATTACTTAAGCCTTCATCTAAACTTTATTTCATTAAAAACGGTATTACTTATATTAGGCTGAAAAATAGAGATAGGATTATAGTACCACCCTCCTTACAACAACAATTGATAAGTAGGGCCCACGAAAGTTTAGGACACCCAGGCATAAGTTCAATGGCTAGAGTTATCTCAGCACAATATTATTTCAAAGGAATGATAGGACAAATAAAAAATTATATTCTGAAATGTAAAATATGTCAGTCTGTAAAGAAGCCAACTACACCTTCGTATGGACTCATGGGTAATTTACCACTAGCTGAGAAACCATTTGATGTAGTTGCCCATGACAGTATTTTAGGATTAGGGGATTATAACAGTACAAAGAATTGTCTTCATGTGATAGTTGATCATCACTCAAGATACATCTGGGCTTATCCTTCTAAGAGTACGTCTATAGCAACGTACATCAATATAATAAATCAGTTATTGAATGTAGATAAATAAAAAATTATTGTTACTGATAGGCACCCCTCATTTGTGTCCAAAAGGTTTAACAAATTTATACAAGAAAAGGGCATAAAACACGTAATGACATCCCCTTCGCACCCACAATGTAATGGGCTTGTAGAAAGGGCGAATGCGACAATTATCTCAAAACTTAGACTTCACCATCAACAAAATCCCAGAATACCATGGCCCAAATTATTACAAAAGGCCTTAGAAGAATATCGGAGTATTCCTCATTCCATAACTAAAATGCCTCCCGTTTATTTGCTTTTTGGTATAACGCCATCATATATCAATAATTTAACAAGAGCATATCCACCCATAGAAGAGGCTAGGAGAATTGCAAATGAAAATACAGAAAAATTACATCTTAAATTGGTAAAAAGATATAATGAATCCCATAAAACGCCTAATCTAAAAATAGGGGATAAGGTCCTTTATAAAAGCCTTACCAATCAGGTCAAGGTAAGCTTATGCCAGCCTTTTACCCAGAACCATACACCATAATTTCCATACCCTCACCACAAACCATAGAAATAGATAAGTCATGCCAACCCGAAAATAAGCATGCAACAATAGTTAATATTTCTAAAGTAAAGCTCTGGAATCTGGTAACTGAAGATAATGAAGAAAATACTGAACCATCATTCCCATTTTAGGAAGAATGTGGATTTGGAAAGATGCTTGGGTGTCGAACCTAACAAGCAAGCTTCCACCGATAGTCCTCAGGTTTTATTATCTTTGATTAAAAATCCAGATCACCCCACAGAGCCCCTGGAGAAACTACTGCTGGTTTCGGTATACACCCAAACTGAATCGGAACCAGTTGTTTCCTGTGCGGTTTACCAAAGGTGGAAGAGGTCATATAAATTCCAAGAACTGGGGTGCGGTTCATTGGGAAAATAACTAAAAGTTGCCCTGGAATGGGATTCTACATGGAGAGTGTCTCCATAGACATGTAATGTCAAAATTTTAAAATATCATTTTTTTCTTCCTGCCTATTGTTAGATAGGTTTAGTAGGGCCACCCTTTCCTGTGATTTTCCCCAACTAACAGGCTTTGGTCGCCTTTTACCTCTAACAATATGGTTTCTTGTGTAAATACAACTACTTGTGTAATATAATTTTTGCATTTTTTTTTCTTTCGAAATGTATCTTATCCTTTACCTTCCATCCCCTCCCAACCTCCGTTGAGAAAAATATTAATACTTTTTTTTTTTATGGAGGGTAGTGATAAATTTTGAATGATAGAATGTAATTTTTTTTTGTTTTTACTGAAGATTTAACTAAATGGAGTATGTAATTTTTTTTTGTTTAAAAAGATTTGAAAAATAAAGAGATGTTGATTGAGGTGGAGACAGCCACAAACGACTGCTAGTTTTTCACGCATTTATAGTGGAATTTACATCATCTATATTAATAAAATGCAAATTTCATAAGCGTTGTTCACTAAAAACTTTCGTTACAATGCATCAATTTCGACCAAATTTTCAACATTTATGTAAAACGAGATGGAGCAGGTTTTGCTTAACATCAAAATATTTTTCCTAACTTTAACATGCGTAACTTCTCTGTTATCGATTAAATACAAAAAAATCAAAAGAGTTAATTTTATTTATATATAAATACAAAAAAAAAAAAATCAGCAATTCATTCAACTCAATCTAAAAAAATATTCAAAACAAGCAATTTTAAGATAACACCATATGTAAAACAGTCGGCCAAGAAAACAACAACGATATTACATCTTTCTCACATATTCACACACAATCTTGATTAATAATTAAAACTAATCTTTAACATTGTTTATTATACTTCATAATATATATAATATTCGTTAGGCAAACTTTCACTCGGATAAAACCCGGGCGAAGCCGGGTACACATCCGCTAGTATTAATATATATATGTTAGAAGGTCCTGTCGACTTATCTGTGATGAGGCATCCTGTCGACTCTCGCTATAGCTGTGGTAACCGGGGGTCAAACCAGTAGTAACCGAGAGGGACAGTCAGGGCGTGGAGAGTTTTCCAGTACCCCTCTGCACTTTGGAAGACCTTTAACAGTTTTCACAGAGTACAGGCATTCGTGGTCGAGGCAGAGTGGAAAACTTGGGAATGTCCACACACAAAAAACGAAGAGACACAGTTGTAGTAGGAAAGTTCCTTGAACAGATAGGAGACGAGCTAAGAGCAAGATGGAGATAAGAGTTTCTTACTGTTTTACATGGTCGATGAGGTGGACCTGGCTAAGACCGACAAGGGCTCACGCCGACGGTGAAGTGACTGACTATCTCGGGCTAAAACCGAGGTTTTTTTATATACCATTCCCGAGGAGGGGGGGAGGGGTATTAGACTTTGAACGTCTGCGGAATTCTGCACCCTTTGACCTCGATGGCAACGACTTTCCAAGGTTGTTGGATTTCTCTCTCGATTTTAGACGTTTTTGAACTTCTCAATATTGCTTTAACTCAGCTCTTAATCTATTACCTAGTTTTATTTACTTATCCTCAGTTTGTACAAAGTACATTACATATGGTGATACAATGACACATGCCAATCATGCGTATAATTATTTATAGATATACAACATGACAATCTTGTTATAAGTATTATACAATATAGGGTTGTTGGTTTAAATTACCATAGATGAGCCCCGGGAGTGAAAGGGTTTATCCGAGTTTAAACGGGTAAAGCCTCTCTAGCACAGGTAAGTAATTAGAATTTCTTTTAATTAATTTAAACTGTGAGGGTTAAAAAGGGCTATAACAAGATGTTTTGTTTAAATATAGCTGAAATTTATAAAAAAAATAAAACTTATTTTTAATTTAAAATTTATGATATTCATTATAAATGATAACTTCAAATAAAACCTTTGTTTGATTTAAAAAAATAATGATGATAAAAATAAAATGATGTTCTAAGCTATTGTTGGCGGGCGTTGGAAAGGGTTAGGGGTTAAATAATAAGCAATTGTGAGTATTACACATGCAATCAAATACTTAGGTTCAGGTGCAAAGCGAGGATATAGACTTGATCGTCTTCCTAGGCAATGTTTCACCCGTGATCCTGTATAAGGTTACAATGCTTTGTCACAATTGTAGGGTTATTGTGTTGAAAAGTTGTTGAAAAAAAAGTTGTTCATTAATATGATTGAAAGTGGTGAAATGGAGTGTCATGCGATAAGTAGAATTGTTGTAGCGACAGTAGGTGATCTGACTTGACTTAAAATCAAAGGTTGATTGTGGTCCGCAAGAGCTAATAAAATTGTGAGTTGTGAACGCTTTGTGCATGCGTCGGTGATTGTGCTCTGTGGATAATTGAAGTAAACTTTTGAAACGTGTTCAGGCCAGAAGTTGGGATTTTTAAATCTGGGGAACTTTGTTCAAATAGTTTGTTGAAATTATGAAATCAAAAAAATTGTCAAGCAGTACTGTCGTTTTTCTACGTTGATGTGAAGCAATGGCGGAGAAATAGATTGTTGTGTAAAGTACACTGAAGTGGTTAGAGAAATAGATTGTTGTATGCCCGATAGTTGTTGATAAACATGGTCATTTTATAGAAAGGTATAAAAACAAATATAAAATGAATAAAAATATAGCAATGTGATTGTGGTTTAATAAAGTTTAAGTTGACAAAATCAAACATACAATATATATGAGTAATAATAATGAAGAATTAAAGTGATTTTTGACAACAAATAAATGTTTTGCGATACTAAAATAATATCATGAAAAATAAAAGTAAAATTGATTTTTTTTAGATAATGTTGGATTAGAAACTTGGGATTATATAATTGAAAGGTAAAAAATTAAAAATAAAATATTTTATACAAAAAAAACAGAATATAATTAAAGATTGTGATCTCAATTTAACATGTAAAATGTTTGATATGTAGAAAAAATTAAAGATTTACACAGGATTAAAATATCAAAATGTTAAATTTAATGTAGGTCTTGTTCAAATTCAAATATCTAAATGTTTAAAAAGTTAGGTTAAGATATCGACGGCTAAAAAGGTGTGGAATTAAAAGGAATGCGGGACATGGGGAAAGTAGGACTGGGGCCAGTTAGGGGGAAGGGTGGCGATGGATTTAGGTGTCCATTTTTACGACCGGAGTGCGATGTGTATTGTTTTTGAAGAGGAAGATATGGGGAAGTCTGCGACGAACGTTCTTTACATTCTTTCTCCTCTAGTTTGGATCTGGTGAGTTCAAAGAAATATTTATATTGTGTGAAAGAGAGTAAGTAAGTAGGTAGTACAGATCCAAATGGGTTGGTGTAGAGTATGTAGGTAGAATAGGTTTTTGAATTTAACGGGAAGTTTTCTGGTCGCTACTTGAGGTTTGTTTTAAAACGAACGATATTAAATAAGTCTGGATTTAAATGTAAGAATGGCTGGGAAGTTTGAGTCGGTATAATTCGGAATAGTTGCGTCTCGAAGATATCTGGACTCAAGTGATTGAATTCATTGAGATATACATCTTGAGACATTCGCTGTCGGTTTTGTTTGTGGTGAGTAGTGGTTGTATACTATGTATTATTAGAAATTTACGGATTTTGCCGAGGTAAAAGCGGGCGCTCTGTCAGATAATATATGTAGTATATTTTGAGTTAGATAGTTCACAACCTTCTAATATTTATGTTAACCCCATATCTATATAAAATATGTATCGACCTTGTATAACAATGGAAGTGACAAATAAAACAAAGAGGTAAAGGTAGACCAGACGACGCCATAACCCAGACGAACAGGTGTTTATGATAATTAGTTCAATCACCCCGTCAACAGGTGGCCAGACGTGATAAACAACCCGGCGCCTGACAGGTGGCGTGATTTTACAGGAACCAATCAGGACTCTCCGCCATATGCGGGCGTCCAATATAAAAGAGCCCAGAAATGGGACAAGGTCAGTTGTTTTCAGAGCGACGCCGATATACGGTCGGTTGGACCTCTCACCCCCTTCTATCCGCGGCGCCCGTGGTCCGCTGCCTTCGTCCGTGGTCTACCTCTACCTCTTGGAGTTACCATCTAGACCTGCCTCTGTCTCTTGCTGTCCCCGTGCGGGAATCCCATCAAACACCCACGACCACGACTGCCCAATACATTCCACGTCGGGATTACTACAGAACCTGTTAAAGTCGACAGGATAACTGAGGACAGCAGCATGCAGAGGATGACGGAGTTCGAAGACGAATACTTCGCGGATGCCCTCACCAACATGCAGCCCCACTGCGAAGACCTAGTAAGCCGCCTAACAGACGCCATTCGGGGGCTAGCCATGCCTGGTGCGGAGGAAGCCCTCATCTCCCCTTTCGACGGATCCTACGCAGCAAACAACTTCATCCAGCAGCTCGAACGGACAAGCGAGGGACCGCAAGATGATGCCACGCTGCAAGCCCGGCTCCGCACGCTACTCAAAGGTGAGCCTCTCTCCCTCTACAACGAACTGAATCTGGCCTCTCTGCCATACAGTCAGGCAAACAAACTCTCATGGACCTCTACCCCGGAAAATCCGAGGTCACTTTCACCAAATTTTTAACTTTTAAATTAACTAGTCAGATCCAATTAGGTGGATATTACCGTCAAAAAATAACTATGGGATTACAACTGGGCCTAACCAATCCTATCATAGTGGAAGCATTAACGAAAGTCCTCCAGTCCAATGATCAGCGCCTCGTGAGGGCCATAGCCCCTAAAACCCTGACCGAATGGTACTCTACCATGACTAGGATAAAAGGGACCAATTCACTCCCTACTCCATCCGAACCACTTCAGGGTGTTACCAACACCAGTGCTTTTCACCGTGATACCGGAACCCCTTCTAGGGGAAGGAACTACAATCCTTTTTCAAAAAACAATACTCCAAGATACCCTTCTAGTGCCAGGAGACCACCCTCGCCATGCAAATACTGCCAAGGTGACCACTGGAACAGTGAATGTTCCATGAACAGGCGACCCTACAGACAACAGGCCTACCACGGCCAACCTACGGCGCATTATTTCCCACCGGAACAAAATGGCGCCCACAACCTTCCCGTACCGGCCCCCAGGTCTTCTCACACCCCACAAGGCAACTAAAACCCCAATTTTCGTCCCTAAACTATCCAATATTCTATGTAAACCTAAAATTTTTAATAATTTTTATTGCTCGTTCCTCTTAGACACAGGAGCCTCTATTAACATAATTAATTTAAATATTTTTAATCATCTTAGTAAAAACTTATCTAATCCTTTAAAATTATATCCATGCCATGTATTAATCAATCCCATATCTACTCAAATAAATTCGATAGGATATACATTTTTGACCACTACCATAGGAAAAATTACAAAATCAATTAAATTTTATATAATGGATAATTTATTACCTTTTGGTATACTACCATTAAATTCCATTAGTCAATTTTGTTTGACCTTAAATTTATATAATCATTCTATTTATCAATGTGATGCTCCTTTGTCTAAGAAATGGTACCATATAACCTATGTAACCCCATGTAATAATAGAGAGAGTGACCACAATCCGCCCAATGTGGGTCATTTAAAAAACATGCCTAACTCACATTCTCCATTATTACAAGGGGAAAATGTCCATCCTATACCATGTCCCATTACCTTGACCAAGACCTCTACCAATTATGACAAAAATGCACCCAGCCAAACTTTAGCACATTTTCCCCATTTATATTTATTACCCCCACCATATCCCTCTGAACATCAATGTAAAATTTTTAATGATTCTTGTAATTTATGTGTTAGGAATGATATCCCTTTAGCTTTTATGAATATTATTAAGAATTACTCAAATATTTTTTCTACTAACAAATATAACATCCCAAAATTGAAAATTCCCCCTATCAATATTAGGACAAATTCAGATAAAATAATTGCACTCAGACCGTATCGTACATCTCTTTCAGATCAACGTGAAATACAAGAACAAGTAGGAAAAATGCTAGAATATGATATTATAGAGCCTTCTTTCTCCCCCTATTCATCCCCCGTTACTTTAGTTACCAAAAAGGATAAGACAAAACGATTTTGCGTAGACTACCGCCGCCTGAATGAAATAATTTTCCTCGATGTTCACCCCCTTCCGCTCATAGAGAATATCTTAGATAAATTAGCCAACGCCAAAATTTACTCCCGCGCCGATTTTTCATCAGCATACTGGTCCATCGAAATAAGTCCCCCTGATAGAAATTCATTATCTTTTGTCACGTTAGAGCGTCAGTATAATTTCAAAAGATTACCATACGGGATTAAAATAGGACCCCAGGTGTATGAGCGAGCAGTCAGTCAGATATTGCAAAGAAATAGGTTAGGTTTTATAGCACATTATTTCGACGATTTCATTATCTTTTCAAATTCCATAGAAGAACATTTAGATCACTTACAGCAATTTTTTGATATGTGTAATAGGGAAAATTTTAGATTAAATTATAATAAGTGTGACTTCTTTAAAACTACGATAGAATTTTTAGGCTATAACATATCATCAGGCACATACAGTCCATTAGTAAAAAATTTAGATGTAATTAATGCCATTAAGGTCCCCACTAGTGTTAAATCCCTCCAATCATTCTTAGGCTCCATCAATGTATATAATAAATTTATAAAAGATCACGCCCGCATTAGGAACCCCCTCAATAATCTACTTAAGAAAGATACCCCATGGCACTGGGATGCAGAATGCCAACATTCATTTGACACTCCAAAGGAATGTCTGACCACAAAACCGGTACTACACCTCTTCAAAGAAGGGTTACCCTGTCAGCTATTCTGTGATGCCTCACTTCAGGGAATAGCTGGCATCCTAAAACAACAACATCCAGACGTTACACCCCGTGCAATATTACAGCAGAGCAATCCGACCACACGAGAAAAATTATACCATCACGGAGTTGGAATGCCTTGCTGTGATAGATAGTGTGAAAAAATTCCGCATCTATCTCGCAGGTGTAAGGTTCACAATTTTTACGGACCACCATGCATTACAATGTTTAAAAACCATAAAAAACCCAACGGGTAGACTTTTTAGGTGGAGCTTAAAGATGTCCGCATACGAATACGATATAAAATATATAAAAGGTAAAACGCAGTACGAGGCAGATCTACTGTCCCGCAATCCTTTATGTGGTTTTCTCACAACCACCCAAATAATAGAAAAGCAACCCCAATTACCTCCATCTACACTTATCAAAACGAATATAGATGGCCTCCATACAATCAAACGTAAAGGTATTGTCAAGATTATAGTTCCCCCTTCCTTACAACATACGCTAATTAATAAAGTACATTTAGAATATAGCCATCCTGGTGTATCCCAAATGATTAGGCTCATCTCCACACAGTATACGTGGTGTGGACTGACCAAATCTATAGTTAAGTATAATAGGTCCTGTCCCACATGCCAACTTATAAAGAAACTGAAGGGTCCATTATATGGTAGATAAGAACGCCCCCCTATAGCTTTACAACTCTACGATATGTTATCTATAGACACTATTTCAGGTTTTTCTAAATACGGTAATTCTAAGTCATACTTACATGTAATTGTAGATCACCTAAGTCGGTATACATGGACCTTCCCCAGTAAGTCAACTAATATAATCACATACATTCAGTGTCTCAAAAAGGTATTGCAGTGTGGCCGCCCAAAACGCCTTCTTTCGGACCGGGCACCTGCTTTTACCTCCCCAAAGTTCAGGAGATTCTTAATAAAGAACGGGATACAACCTCTACTAACCACTGCAAATAACCCTCAAGCTAACGGATTATGCGAGCGTCTTAACGCGACACTCACCGGGACGCTGAGGTTACTGAACTTAGAGAATCCAGGAACCTCCTGGACTAAATTAATTAAGATAGTAACTAATAAATATAACGATACCCCCCATACGATAACTGGATTTCCCCCCGTATTTTTAATGTATAATATAATCCCCTCAGACTTAAATAATCACATAAACCCCTATCCCAATATAATAGAAAGTAGGAAACTAGCAATACAACGTACAAATGACAGGCATGACAAAGAGAAAACTAAATATGATAACAAACATAAAAATCCACACTTTGATACAGGATATTTAGTATTAGTAAAGGCGTATCATAATCCAAATAGCGGTAAGTTAGTACCCTACTTTACAGGTCCATATAAAATTACTGAAATAATTTCTGATAATATCGTACGTATAAATAGACCCAATAGGATTACAGGTAATGATAGCGATACTGTGCATGTAAATAAATTACAATATTACAATGAAGAGGTCCTCTATATTTCACCACCCAAAGTATATATATATATATATATATATATAGAACCCCTAAAAATAAATAGAATAATAAATCCTTTCCGACATTTAGATCCCAACTTGTTTAGTCCAATAGAAAAAAGTATAGCTCATAGATTTTCCGAACCATTTAATCATTTGTTCCCCCATCTATTCTCATAAAATTAGTGAAATCTAGGTCCTGAACGTCTGGCGAACTCCTCGACATAAAGTAATCAATTAAATAATCATAAATCATAGCATTCAACACCATTTCATGATTACCTTTTCCTTCACCAATAATTTCTATCCTTCAAATGTTATGACTATTTTTCTCTTTCTATTAGGCACACAACTGATTACTTAAGACTAACCCTCGGAATTGTTTGGACTGGAATAGCGCAATTCCGAGAATATAATTCATACACACATTGTATATAAAAACAAAGAAACATTATGTAATTATTTTTTATTATTCCAGTTAGCTTCTTTTTCTTAAATTATGATAATATATCCCATATTCCATTAACACATTTCGCATGATCATAACACATTTATTTATACACTAGTTAATTAACTCCTTTTTTATACCAAATATTATTTTTATAATGTTATCGATCCTATACATGAGATAAAAGGAGACGCCATATTGGCCTCCTAAAAGGACAATTAATTCCAGTCTTCATCCCAGCGACAAAAGATCAAGGACACACTGAACTCCCCCCTAGTTTTTTTTTCTTCTACTTCGTCTTTCCCTCCCTACTTCTAAAGGGGTGGAATGACCTTTGTATCCACCATTATCAGATATATTCCTTCCTACTTCCACACTCTTGCCTATCAATCATTCAATTATAGGGCCACATTACCTCCCCGTAGGCCAAACTAGAAAGACATCATTAATCTTGCACCTACACCCAGACATTGTGTGTAAATATGTTCCCTTTTTTCAGGAACGAATATTTTTGTTTTCTTTTAACTTTTCTCTCATATATTGTAAATAGACTTACAGCTTACCTAGTTCTGTGGTGTTGGACTTTGTTTTTTAACTTACAGATGTAGATAAAACCTTTCACTATTAATCGATAATATAATTTTGTTTATTAATGCCTTCAACTACCAATCAACCCTTTATATATTATTACCTTTAATATTTTTATTTTATTTTAATTTTTTTTCTCATCATGTTTAGACTTAGCATTTTACAACTTCAACTATTTTAGGCATCATTTTAAAAAACCTACACCTAACAATATTTATATTTCTTAAACAGATAAAACATTTATCATTTTATTTTCTTAATAGATTTTCAAAATGTTATTTTTGACGCTTCCCTTACAACCTCTAAATCTATCCCATGAACCTTTCCTCCCAACCTTTTACATCCATCAAGAGATTATTGTTCGTCAACCATTTTATTATTTTTTTTATTGATTAAACTGACTAGAAGACCCTTCCTCGCTGTACATTACCCAACAGTGAGCTCAGGGGACCCAGTTAGATATTATTTTTTTTCTCCCATCGTCCGGCTCATCATTTTTTCATTTTTCAACTTTTTCTTTTCACACACACGTCAGACACAATCAAAATTGACAACAATAAATCTCTTACACCCACCTTTCCTTTTCCGCATCCTTCAAACCTCCAACCTTCCAAGGGATTCCAGTTCGCAGAACATTTTTGTTTTTTTTTCATTGATTAATCCGACTGGAACAATCCTTCCTCGCTATACCCATTCCCAATAGTGAGTTAAGGATATCCAGCGCGATCTTTTTATTTTCTTTTTCTCATCGCCCGACTCATCATATCAATTCACCATTTTTCAACTTTTCACTTTTTTTTTCATAATTCAACCGGGCACAATCATTATGGACAACAGGGATCCCTCTTACCTCTACCTCTCCCTTTTACCTCCATCAATCTTCCCAAGTTAAATTCCCTTTGAGAGTGGTAAAAGTTTGTTGGCAGTTTTATGGTGTATTTGAAAGAGGTAGTTTTCTCGGTGTTCGTAAGTGTTGTGTTTCGACGTTGTTGCGGACTTTGTAAAAATGTTATTCAATGATGTCAGGTTTAGATGTGAGTAAAAGTGCGACTTTCTACGTGGACACGCTTTGGAGTGAGTTGTGTCACAGGCATGAAGGCGTCTTTGTGGCCTGTTAAGTGAGAAAAATTTTTGTGATGCGCTGTGTGACAGGAGTGAGTGAATTGAATGGAAAGGTGTCATGTGAAGTCTTTGTTTTTGGTACAGCATCTAACCTGTTTCCCCATGAATAACCAATTCACTACTCATGGGTGGTGGTTGTACAAAACACATCGATATATTTTGGCTGTTAGTGGATGTGGCACGTTTAGTGGCGACGATATGGAGCTTGTGTGGCTCGAGATTGATTTGTTGCTATGTCGCGCGCTAATAGATGGTGGCCAATTGTAGAAAGTGATGGGGGAGTGTGTTGAAGTTTGTTGAGAGGGATGTGGTGATGATTAATAATTATGCATGTAAAAAGAAAGGACGAGGGAGTGAAACTGTGTTGGATTTTTAACTTGTTTTGGAGAAGGACAGTTACTCTTCTAGTTGTGATTTTGAAGATATATTATTTTCTTCGATTTTTGCAATTTAAAAAAAAAATGCGTTTCACCTATGTTTATTAAAATTTGAGTATATAATTTTAAATCTTTGTGATTATGGTAGTGCAAAAATTATCTTTGTAAAAGGGGTAATGGCGTGATAGTGGCTTATAAATTGAATGGGGCGTTTACATAAAATAGTGAACATAACAATGTTTTTGCAAAGTTTTGAGTATATGATTAAGAAATTGGTGTTTTGGTAAAAAAATAAGATATTAAGAAAAACACACAAATAAGTTTAGAATTGTGATTCGAATAATTAAAAAAAATTAATGATTTTTTTAAATGTAAAATTGAAAGTAATGAATTTAAATTTATAAGTTGCTTAAAATAAAGAAAAAATTGATAAATGAGGGTGTACGACAAGCATGTCAAACTAAATCCTAACACGGGCCAAATAAAAAAGTAATAAGATTATGTGGGCCGCAAAAAAAAGAAAACAAGTAATTAAATTTTTAAAGTAACATTTATGTAGGTTTATTTTAAAATATACTAATAGGAAAAAAGAAAGTAAGTTTATATTTTCTCCCTGATATTTGGCATCTCTTTTCTGCTACCATCTTTCATACTTCGGGAGAAATCTTGATCGCAGTGATTAATTTTAAAACTGACCCAAGGTGAACGTCAGTAATTCTCGATCTGATTGGAGACTTATTTCCTTTCATAAGTGAAAATAACTGCTCGCACCGATAAGTACTTCCAAACATGGACATAAATTCATATGCTAATTTTCGAGTGTTTTCAAATCTGGCTGGCAAATATTAGTAAAATTCAGAAACGCCAACTTCAATGAATTTAGCTTTTAAATCTGAATCGCACTGGATATCTATCACCTCCCTTTGCATATGATTAGGTACTGATTCTATATTTATCGATAAAATCGAAGAAAACAAAGTAAACTTGCCTTCCAAAGATTTGAAATCAGAAAACTTTGTTTCAAATTCATTTCTAAGACTTAAATTTTTTTCCGCATATTTTTGATACGATGCAGTTTCACCTAAACTTGATTTGTACATGTTGCATGTCGGAAAGTGCATTAAATCTTCGTTTTTCAACTGCTTTTCCCAAAGAACTAGCTTACATTTGAATGCATTAACTTGGTCACACATGTTGGTAATGATCTGATCCTTTCCTTGTAGTTTCAAATTTAAATCCGACAAGTGTTTTGTTATGTCAACCATGAAGGAAAAATCTTGCAACCATACTTGATCAGAAAACAAAGTGATGTCTTGATTCTTTGTTATTAAAAACTGACATATTTCTTCTTTCAAGTCCCAAAATTATTTGAGAACCTTGGAGCATGATAGCCAACGTACCTCGGTATAGTATGATAAACCTGAATATTCGCTTTCTAATTCAGTTAAGAACAGAGAGAACTGTCGCTGATTTAAACCTCGAGATCTTATGAAATTGATGGATTTTTTTATAGGTGTCAACACATTTTCCATTTTTATTACCTTCGTACATAATACTTCCTGATGTATAATGCAATGCGTATGATGAATATTGGAACCATCAGAAATTTCACTTAGTTTTTTTCGCAGTAATGCTACGAAACCGTTGGTTTTTCCAAGTCATTGAAGGAGCTCCATCTGTTGCTACAGAAGTGAATTTTGATTGAGGTAAATTTTTTTTGCAGAAGATCATAAACGCAATTAAATATATATTATCCTGTAGTAGTGCCATGCATCGGTACTAGTTCCAATAATTCCTCAAAAATGTTGAAATCCGTGTCGCAAGCTCGAAAAAAAAAACAGCTAACCGAGCTACGCCCCCAATGTCCGTACCCTCATCACAGGCAATTTAAAAATGCTTCGAAACAAGATATTTTTTCTTTTATCTGATCATTTAAATTTCTGGCCATATCAGTAACTCTTTCCACAACGGTATTTCGAGACAAAGATATTGCTTGAAACGTCTTCACACTTCCAGGACAAACAATTTTTGCAGCTTTAATTAAACATTCCTTGATGAAATCACCTTCAAAAAAAGGTTTTGAGTGTTTAGCATTCACTCTCTTGTGATACTTTAGTAAACATAAACTGTTGTTTTTTCATTCCAAACTTGAACTCTTTTAACTTTTCTTGTCTCATTAAACCTTCGTAGGTATCATATTTTGATTTATGTTGTTCATAATGACGTTTAATGTTATATAATTTTGGTACACTAATAGCATTATTACATATCAAGCAGATGCTTTTATCTTTTACTTCAGAGCAAAAATACTCTAATTCCCACTTTTCTTGAAAATTCCTATGTTCGTCAGCAATTTTTCTAGTTTTACTGCCACTTGGTTTTGATGAAGACATATTGAATACAAAGGTTTGAAAAAAAAATAGTAATCGCTAACACAAAATAATAAAATGTTTTAATTAATATTTTAAATATTTTTAAAAATTAATATTTTTTAACTTACCAGACACAGAATAACTGCACAAATAATTGAACGCAACTTAAAAAAAAAATTTTTCTAGTACTCCGAAAGAATATTTTCTTTAAACTTTAAGGCACACAATACTTATGGCGATGTACATACGTTATGTATGTAGGTATAATATTATCAAAACTTACGACTTATGTATGGCGACCAGTGGTTCGTTATTAATAAATAAATTATGTATAATTACAATTTTTAAAAATTAGGCTACAAAATTTTATTAATTTTTTTTTTAATTGGTAAAAAAAATTTATTCAAATATATTGTCTGGTGGGCCGCAAATTTATTCGTTGTGGGCCGCATGAGGACCGCGGGCCGCGAGTTTGACATGCTTGGTGTACAAGATTTAAAATTTGAATTGAAATGATATAAAAATGGTAAAATTTGATTTAAAATGATTACAAGGAAAATAAACATTAAATTCATGGAAATTCAAGTTGTGAGCATGAGGTGAAAGTTACGTAGGTTTTTAAAAACTCACAGTTTTGAGGATTGTTCAGTCAGGAGGCTTGGTCTTTGATTGTCGTTCTGATGACGCGGAAGACGCTCCGTGTAGGACGTGTAGAAGCTCGTAACTTCTGTTTGGAGACGTGGGCATGTCGTCTGGAAGGTGGTTGCGTTGCATGGTCGAAGGTGGGAAACTTCTCACCGTTTTATTTTGCGGAATCCTCGGTTGTGTCGTTGGAGGGGGAGATTGCTTGCTCCTGATATATAGTCTCATGTTGGGGGAGAGATTGATAGGTCGTTTCGTTAGAATGGCGGCGGGCTTGTTCCTACATCTTTGCTCTTTGTCGCTTCTATCTGGACAGGCTTCTTACCTTCTTCGTTGTGGTCTCCTTCGTTGTGGTCATCCTGTCGTCTTTTCTGTGGTAAGGTCCTGTCGACTTATCTGTGATGAGGCATCCTGTCGACTCTCGCTATAGCTGTGGTAACCGGGGTTCAAACCAGTAGTAACCGAGAGGGACAGTCAGGGCGTGGAGAGTTTTCCAGTACCTCTCTGCACTTTGGAAGACCTTTAACAGTTTTCACAGAGTACAGGCAGTCGTGGTCGAGGCAGAGTGGAAAACTTGGGAATGTCCACACACAAAAAACGAAGAGACACAGTTGTAGTAGGAAAGTTCCTTGAACAGATAGGAGTCGAGCTAAGAGCAAGATGGAGATAAGAGTTTCTTACTGTTTTACATGGTCGATGAGGTGGACCTGGCTAAGACCGACAAGGGCTCACGCCGACGGTGAAGTGACTGACTATCTCGGGCTAAAACCGAGGTTTTTTATATACCATTCCCGAGGGGGGTGTTAGACTTTGAACGTCTGCGGCATTCTGCACCCTTTGACCTCGATGGCAAGGACTTGCCAGGGTTGTTGGATTTCTCTCTCGATTTTAGACGTTTTTGAACTTCTCAATCTTGCTTTAACTCAGCTCTTAATCTATTGCATAGTTTTATTTATTTATTCTCAGTTTGTACAAAGTACATTACATATGGTGATGCAATGACACATGTCAATCATGCGTATAATTATTTATAGATGTGTTTCTATATACAACATGACAATCTTTGTATAAGTATTATACAATATAGGGTTGTTGGTTTAATTTACCATATATATATATATGAAAAAATAGTACAAATGTAACATTGTACTGGGATAAGGTGCATAAATTAAGAAAAAGGCATCTCCTTATCGTGCAACTGAAAGTTGCTGATGGCTGGCGCCATCTATCGGAATAAATATCAACTATTCTCGTTGATTTTTAATTATTCCAGAATTGGCCAAATACCCATTCTTGATTAATCAAGAAAAGCTAACCACGGACGCGTTTCGGGCTGTTGGCCCTCATCAGCGTGGTGCAAGCTGTACCTCAACGACCAAAAAATTGGTCATTAAGGCATCCTGAAAAATCATGAAACGGGTAGTTAAAGCCAGAATTGCGTGAGGACGCTACACAATATGAAAAAAGAGTACAAATGTAACATTGTACTGCGATAAGGTGCATAAATTAAGAAAAAGGCATCTCCTTATCGTGCAACTGAAAGTTGCTGATGGCTGGCGCCATCTATCGGAATAAATATCAACTATTCTCAGTTGCACGATAAGGAGATGCCTTTTTCTTAATTTATGCACCTTATCCCAGTACAATGTTACATTTGTACTATTTTTTCATATTGTGTAGCGTTCTCACGCAATTCTGGCTTTAACTACCCGTTTCATGATTTTTCAGGATGCCTTAATGACCAATTTTTTGGTCGTTGAGGTACAGCTTGCACCACGCTGATGAGGGCCAACAGCCCGAAACGCGTCCGTGGTTAGCTTTTCTTGATTAATCAAGAATGGGTATTTGGCCAATTCTGGAATAATTAAAAATCAACGAGAATAGTTGATATTTATTCCGATAGATGGCGCCAGCCATCAGCAACTTTCAGTTGCACGATAAGGAGATGCCTTTTTCTTAATATATATATATATATGTGTGTAATGTAATGAAGTCTGGTAGCCTCTTGTAGAATCATGTCGACTAACTTTGTGGTGATGAAGTGTTGACTCTCGCTATACTGTGTTGACCGAGAGGAACAGTCAGGATGGGAGTTTTCCAGTGCCTCTCTGCACCTTGGAAGACCTTTAAAAGTTCTCACAGAGTACAGGCAGTCGTGGTCGAGGCAGAGTGGAAAGCTTGGGGATGTCCACACACAAAAAAAACGAAGATATACAGTCGTAGTAGGAAAGTTCCATGAACAGATAAAAGTTGAGCTAAGAGCAAGATGGAGTTAGAAGAGATCTTACTGATTTACATGGCGATGAGGTGGTCCTGGCTAAGACCGACAAGGGCTCGCGCCGACGGTGAAGTGCCTGTGTGTTTTGCTAAGCTGGGGAAGGCTTTATATATATCTTCTCCGACAAAACAAGTATTGCATTACAGCACGTGTGAGAGGGCGCGGATCGTCTGTCGAAACTGGACACTGGCGCCGTCTTGACAGTTCCCAATCTATCTTTAGAAGTTGCTTTGTGGCTTCCATCTATCTCGAATTTAGACGTGTTTGACTTCTCAATCTTGCTTTAACTCAGCTCTTAATCTATTACATAGTTTTATTTATTCATCCTCAGTTTGTACAAAGTACATTACATATGGTGATGCAATGACACCTGTCAATAATGCGCATAATTATTTATAGATGTGTTTCTATATACAACATGACAATCTTGTTATAGGTATTATACAATATAGGGTTGTTGGTTTAAATTATCATAGATATGCCCCGGGAGTGAAAGGGTTTATCCGGGTTTAAGCGGGTAAAGCCTCTCTAACACAGGTAAGTAATAAAAATTTATTTTAATTAATTTAAACTGTGAGGGTAAAAAGGGCTATAACAAGATGATTTGTTTGGATATATGAAGTGAAATAAAAATAACATTTTTGTTTGATTTTAAAAAAATGATGATTAAAATAAAATGATGACATAAAAATTCAAATTCTAAGAGAATATTGGCGGGCGCTGGAAAGGGTTAGTAGTTGAAGAATATATGCAATTGTAAGGAGTGCACATTTAAATCAAATACTTAGATCCAGGTGCAAAGCGAGGAAATAGACTTGAGCGTCTTCCTAGGAAATGTTTCACTTGCGATCCTATATAAGGGTTACAGTGCTTTGTCACAATTTTAGGGTTATTGGGTTAAAAGTTGTTGAAGAAAAGTTGCTTATTAATATGATTGAAAGGGGTGGTAGAGCCATGCGATAAGTAGAATTGTTGTAGCGACAGTAGGTGATCTGACTTGACTTGAAATCAAAGGTTGATTGTGGTCCGCTCGAGCTGAAAAAAAATGAAAGTTGAAAAAAGTGAACGCTTTGTGCATGCGTTGGTGATGTGCTCTGCGGATAATTGAACTAAACTCTTGAAGCGTGTTCAGACCAGAAGTTGAGATTTGTAAATCTGGGGAAGTGTGTTCAGAGAGTTTGTTGAAATACGAAATCAAAAAGAAAAATTGTCAAGCAGTACTGTCGTTTCTACGATGGTTTGAAGCAATGGCTGAAAAGATAGTGATGATAAAGTTTAGGGAACTGTGGTTGAAGAATATGATTGTTGAAAACGATTGCTGTAGATGCCCGATAGTTGATGATAAACATTGTCATATAATAAAGTTATTTAAACAAATATAAAATATAGTGAATAAAAAGTTAGAAATATGATTGCGAATAAAAAAGTGTAAGTGGATAAAATCAAACATGTAATATATAAAATATATAATAATGAATTGAAAATGATTTTTGAAACAATTAAATGTTTTGCAATACTAAAATAATATCATGAAAAATAAAAGTAAATTTGATTAAAGTTTTTTTTAACATAATGTTGGAATAAAAATTTGATTATATAATTGAAAAGTAAAAAATAAAAATAATTATTCAAGATTTTATACAAAAATTATAATATAATATTAAAGGTTATTAATGATTAGATAGATGTTAAGTAGTGAAAAATTGAACAAAAATTGTCTCTTTTGAAGAAAAGTTACAACTGTGGTGTGTAACTAGATCATTTCCCTTTGGTAAACATCGGTGTTTCTATGACTCTCTGAAACTGGGAATACGTGAACTGACATGTTCATGGTGATATTTAGAGAATGATTTCTCTTTTGCGTCATAAAGTCTATATAAGACTTAACCAAGTTGTTTTAATTGGTGATATCAATAAACATGTAAAATGTTTAATGTATGTTGTGTGTTGTGTTTAAGGCGTTGGTGAGATGTGTAAGAAAACCTAAATGGTTAGTGTGAAACATGTGTTTAAAATGGCGATCATGAAGCTAGCGGTCAAGATCGGCCTTGTGAGGGGAGGAGGACGGTGGACGGGGATATGTAACTGAAATAGATTCGACTTTGGGAAGTGACGCCTATTACTGGGGTCACTCCTCCTGTTTTTCACGGGAATTGCCGGGTTCTATTTCTGGGATGATCACACATGGGGAATGGTTTGCTATGTTTGAGGTTTACTTGAAACTGACTTTCTTCCTAGTTGAGAGGTTGTCGATATTAAATGAAAATAATAATCTAATTAAAATAATTATATCTGAAAATAGACGATCTTAAGGTTTAAAAATATTTAAATGTTCAAAAAAACTCAAATTATGTTTAAAAAGTTGAAGTTGTAAAGTTTTTTTTTTAATTCCACATATGATGACAGAGATGAAAAATACTCGAATAATAATAATATAAATGATTGATTTGATGTGGTTGAATATTCTAAGATATAATGACTCTGATGATAATATTTAAAATTTATATAATAATGGTGGCTTGGATTGTTTATAATGGCTGAGTGTGCTGGGGTATAGAAAAACAAAGACATATAGCATACAAATATAAAATAAATGATAACTTGATTGATTTTTAAAAATGGATGGCATTGACGAAGATGATTGTAATAAATAACAATGAAGGGTTAACATTATATAAAAGATGGCGTTCTAGTTTAGAAAAAATATTCCACACTGGGCGTGAAAATAATGTAAAAGTTGTAAAACACACAATGATAATTAAAGATATAAAGTTTTATGATATTTCAATATTAAAATTCAAATTAATAAGTAAATTGGGTAATGATTGGTAAGTCAATTAGTGTATAATTGACAGGTTATTTGGTGGACACGAAAGTCTAGCATACCGGTGTGCCAATATCTTATAGTTATAGGTGCTGTAATCTCTCCGTCCTGCGAGTTGGACCACGTGTTTCAGGTACAGGAGTACTGGGATTATTGGTGGTGGTAAACTGAAACTGGAGATGTCAACATGGCCACCATAATTGTTTTTCTTCCCTCGGCCGTCCCGAGTTGGGTTGTGTTTCTGATTTGGCGCTTACACAAAGTAACAGGACGTTTTAGGTTATTTAATTGGTTATTTGTATTTTAATTTTTAAAAATCTCGGATTTCAAAACTTTTGCGGTTCGTGAAAAAAAAAGGTTAAGGGACAAATGATTAGAGGTTCTGAATACATGGGAACTAGAGTCATCTCAGTTATACTAAAAAGGTCGTAACTTAAATGCTGAAATGGTTCTATCTCTTTAACTCTATTTTTCTAGTTGGGGTGGCACGTTTAGTGGCGACGAAATGGAGCTTGTGTGGCTCGAGGTTGATTTGTTGCTAAGTCGCGCGCTAATAGATGGTGGCCAGTTGGAGAAAGTTATGGGGAAGTGTGTTGAAGTTTGTTGAGAGAGATGTGTGGATGATTAATAATTATGCATGTAAAAGGAAAAGACGAGGAAGTGAAACTTTGTTGGGTTTTTGACTTGTTTTGGGGAAGGACAGTTACTCTTCTAGTTGTGATTTTGAAGATATTGTATCTTTCGATTTTTGCAATTAAAAAAAATGCGTTTCATCTAAGTTTATTAAAATTTGAATATATAGTTGATTATGGTAGTGCGAAAATTATCCTTGTAAAAGGGCAATGGCATGACAGTGACTTATAATTTGAATGGGGCGTGTACATAAATAGTGAACATAACAATTATTTTTGCAAAGTTTGGAGTATTTGATTAGGAAATTGGTGTTTTGCTAAAAAATAAGATATTAAGAAAAACACACAAATAAGTTTAGAAAATATGATTCGAGTAATTAAAATATAATATGATTTTTTAATGTAAAATTGAAAGTAATGAATTAAAATTTAAAGGTTGCTTAAAATAAAGTAAAAATTGATAAATGAGGGTGTACAAGATTTAAATTTTGAATTGAAATGCTATAAAAATGGTAAAATTTGATTTAAAATGATTACAGTGAAAATAAACAATAAATTTATAGAGAATCAAGTTTTGAGTATGAGGAGAAAGTTACATAGGTTTTAAAAACTCACAGTTTTGAGGATTGTTCAGTCAGGAGACTTGGTCTTTAGTTGTTGTTCTGCTGATGGGGAAGACGTTCCAAGTAGAGCTTGTAGAAACTTGTAACAAGTTGGGTGACGGCGGCATGTCGCCTGGAAGATGGTTGCGTTGTAAGGCCGAAGGTGGGGAACTTCTCACCGGCTTATTATGCGGAATTTTCGGCTGTGTCGTTGGAGGGAGATTGCTTGGTCGTTTTGTTGGACTGGCGGGCTTGTTCCTCCATCTTTGCTCTTTGTCGCTTCTATATAGACAGGCTTCTTACCTTCTTCGTTGTGGTCTCCTTCGTTGTGGTCATCCTGTCGACTATCTGTAATATAATGAGGTCTGGTAGCCTCTTGTAGAATCCTGTCGAATAACTTTGTGGTGATGAAGTGTTGACTCTCGCTATACTGTGTTGACCGAGAGGAACAGTCAGGATGGGAGTTTTCCAGTACCTCTCTGCACCTTGGAAGACCTTTAAAGGTTCTCACAGAGTACAGGCAGTCGTGGTCGAGGCAGAGTGGAAAACTTGGGGATGTCCACACACAAAAAAAAAACGAAGAGACACAGTCGTAGTAGGAAAGTTCCATGAACAGATAAAAGTCGAGCTAAGAGCAAGATGGAGTTAGAAGAGATCTTACTGATTTACATGGCGATGAGGTGGTCCTGGCTAAGACCGACAAGGGCTCGCGCCGACGGTGAAGGGCCTGTGTTATTTGCTAAGCTGGGGAAAGCTTTATATATATCTCCTCTGACAAAATAAGTATTGCATTACAACACGTGTGAGAGGGCGCGAATCGTCTGTCGAAACTGGACACTGGCGCCGTCCTGACAGCTCCCAATCTATCTTTAGAAGTTGCTTTGTGGCTTCCATCTATCTCGAATTCGCCGTGTTTGACTTCTCAATCTTGCTTTAACTCATCTCTTAATCTATTACATAGTTTTATTTATTCATCCTCAGTTTGTACAAAGTACATTACATATGGTGATGCAATGACACATGTCAATCATGCGCATAATTATTTATAGATGTGTTTCTATATACAACATGACAATCTTGTTATAAGTATTATACAATATAGGGTCGTTGGTTTAAATTACCATATATATATATATATCTGTGTGACAATATAATAATAATAATGTGGGGAAAGAGAAATAAGGACACCACGATTTGGAAGATGGAATCCAGGCAATCAGAGAGAGAGAGGAGCCGGCCACCGCTGAGCGGCCGGCCGTTTGTATCGCACACAATCACCAACTGTCTTAATTAGTCCTGAGGTTCCAAGTACGGGCCCCTTGGAATGTCGCTGATATCTCAAGTAACCGGACCCCACATCCTGTCCCAATAGTCACGAGAATTCCGGGCCTCTTGGAATGTCGCTAGTGTCTCAAATTACCGTACTTTAGCTGCTTGTCTCTCTCTGGGTTGACTGTAGGTCTGTTTTATTATTCCTGGAAGAGCATATATTATGACATATATGTATATTGTGTGGAAAACACTTTTAATATCATAATAAAATGTATTGTAATATGGTGTCAAATTTTATTTGTTGTTTTAATGAAAACCATAATGGTTCGACCAGTATGGAAAGAGATTGGTACCGGACCGGGACTTGTCAAAACTAAACCCGGCGGGAGTTTCGTCCATGCTTGTTTACTCACCTACCAATCTCTTCAACCTATGAATATTTGGATTAAAATATAGGAAAGAGTGGAAAAATATTCAAAAATTTATAAAATTTTGATTTTGTTGTGGGTGGTTGGAATTATGACACTGTGTGTATGTTAGTTTTTATATGTGTGTGTTGTATGTGTATTAGTTTGTGTGTGTCTATGTGTATTTTCTAAAGATTAAGTGTGTGTATACCTTCAGGTGTTTGTGACTTTTCCTCATTGTAATAACAATTAAGGGGTTTTCTTAAAAGGAGCAATTATGTGTGATTACTTCATGTGTACTCTCAAACATTAGTATATATGTACAATGACAAGTTTCAAGCAGTTCGAATTATAATCAACAAATATTAACAAGGAGTATATTTATAATAAAACCTATCAATATGTCTCTTTTTTATAAATTTAAATTATGAGTACATTTAAAAACCCATGTAATTATCAAGTCAATTATAATATTACTACATTGGACGATCGAACAAAACCTAAAATAACAATGTTATCTAAATTTTATATCTTTTATCAATTACTTTTAGATCTATTCATAAATACCTATAACATTTGGTTGATTGTTTGAGGAATTTTATTTACTTTCTTTTAATAGTCATGTCTTTTAGGATCAAATAATTTAATTTAATAATAACCTAGATAGTTCATTTTTTTTGTTATTAAAAGAGAAAAAAGAAGGGGGGGTATTTTAAACTGAAGCACTGAACAAAGAAAATATATCAATTGGAATATAGACCTGAATTATAAGGTAGTGTGAATAAATTAAATTAAAATATTTGTGTGACTCCTTGACGTTAGTGTCGATAGACTAAGGTCAAAGATCGAAATACTTTAATTGGTTGATAGAAGTTGGTAATTAAATTGTCATAGAAAATTCACATCAAAATACTTATTCCCAGGGTTAAGTATGAAATATATTAAAACTAAAAGTGAGACTGGGAGAAAGAATAAAGAAAATTTAAAAAATGTTTGTTGTTGTTGTTGTGGTAGAAGGTATGTGGGAGATAGAGTGTGTGTGTATGCACTTTTGCGCATGTGTGTTTATTGTGACTATAGAAAAGGTATCAATTGGATTATAGATCTGAATTATAAGGTAGTATGGATTAATCCAATTAAAATATTTATGTGTGACTCTTTGGCTTTAGTGCCGATAGACTAAGGCGATAGATCGAAATATTTTAGTTGGTTGATAAATTGTCAGTACATTCATATCAAAATATTTATCTCTAGGGTTAAATATGAAATGAAATAAAACTAAAAGTGATATTGGGAGAAAGAATAAAGAAAATTTTAAAAATGTTTGTTGTTGTTGTTGTGGGAGGAGGTATGTGGGACAGAGTGTGTGTATGTCCTTATGCGCCTGTGTGTGATTGTCCAATATAATCTTTGTGATCAAAGAAAAAGTATCAATTGGATTGTAGACCTGAATTATAAGGTAGTATGAATAAAGCCAATAGAAATATTTGTGTGCGACTCTTTGGTTTTAGTGACTATAGACTAAGACGAAAGATCGAAATATTGTAATTGGTTGATAAAAGATGGTACTTAGATTGTATTTGAAAATTCAAATCAACATATTTATCTCTAGGGTTAAGTATAAAATGAATTAAAACTAAATGTGAGATTGGAAGAAAGAAAAAAGAAAATTTAAAAAATGATTCTTGTTATTGTTGTGGTAGGAGGTATGTGGGACAGAGTGTTTGTATCTTCTTATGCGCGAGTGTGTTTAATGTCCATTGTAATCTTTGTGACCGAAGAAAAAGTGTCAATTGGATTGTATACCTGAATTATAATGTAGTATGAGTAAAGCCATTTAAAATTATTTTGTGCGACTCTTTGGCGTTAGTGCCAATAGACTAAGGCGAAAGATCGAAATATTTTAATTGGTTGATAAAAGATGGTAATAAAATTGTCAGAATATTCATATCAACATACTTATCTCTATGGTTAAGTATGAAATGAATAAAAACTAAAAGTGAGATTGTGAGAAGAAATAAATAAAATTTAAAATGTTTGTTGTTGTTATTATGGGAGAAGGTATGTGGAAGGAAACGTTCCGTTTTAATCGTTATAATTTTACTTAGACAAAATAAAGAATAATAATATAAATAAAATTCTCTAAATTCTTTAACAATTTCAATTTTAAAATTTATTACTTTTACATTTTTATTAATTCATTTATTGAAAATAATTTAGTTTATAAAATTTGAACACACACGGATTTATACTTACCAATTACCGCCAAAAATTTAAATAAAATTCAAACAATGCAACGTTATACACTGCGTGACATTGAAAATGGAACACCAAGAAATAGTGGCCAGAAAGTGATGAAACTTGACAGACAGAGAGAGACAGGGACGAACAATAAGTGATCTTTATTTCAAAATAATAGTCATAATACAGCGCGAGAACGGCGTCGGCTTAGTAGCAAGTAGGACCACCGCGGACGGCGATGCACGCAGCAATATGTCTAGGTAGAGAGTCAATCAGAGTACGGATGGCGTCCTGAGGGATGGCTCTCCATTCCCTCTCAACCATTTGCCACAGTTCGTCTTCTGAACGCGGCTGTGGCAAGGCATGCAAACGGCGTCCAATGATGTCCCAGACGTGCTCGATTGGTGAGAGATCAGGAGAGTACGGTGGCCAGGGAAGCATCTGTACATCTTGCAGAGCTTGTTGGCTAATGCGAGCAGTGTGCGGTCGGGCGTTATCCTGCCGATAAAGGGCATTGGGTACCCCCTGAAGGTAGGGGAGTGTCACCGGTCGCAGCACATCATCAACGTATCGTTGGGCCGTCTTAGTGCCCTGAATACGAAGTAAAGGTGACCTGGAATCATACTCGATAGCGCACCAAACCATGATTCCACGTTGTCGAACGGTGGGGCGTTCCACAATTGCTGCCGGATTGGACCTTTCTCCACGTCGACGCCACACGCGTACACGGCGACTATCACTGGATAAGCAGAAACGCGACTCATCTGAGAACACGACCCTGTGCCATTCCGTCATCCACGTCAATCTAGCCCGGCAATCTATTCGGTGGGGTCAATGGCAGTCTTCTTAGCGGACGGCGTGAGTGCAAGCCATTAGCAACCAATCGACGGGAAATGGTTCTGGTCGAGATGGAATGATCTAGGGTGTCTTGCACATGTTGCAGGATGGCGGTACAAGTGGCTTGTGGGGCCGCCAGTGCTTGTCGAAGGATACGCCGATCCACACGTGCTGACGTCACTCTGGTTGCACCGACATTCCTATAAATTGCCACATTTCCTTGTTCCAACCATCTTCTCCACAGTCGGTGCACCGTGGACGCACCAAGGTGTGTATCAGCTCCGATTTGACGTATGGACCAACCTGCCCTTTTCAGTCCGATCATGCCCCTCGTAAAAGCGTCTGTCTGCTTGAACTGCCTCCGTTTACGATGACCTGGCATTCTCTGTTATTACACGTGTCTTTTGACACAAGAAAAAATTTTCTACAATGATTTTCCTTGAAGAAATAACGACACGAATACTGTCCTTTCTGCAAGTTCCTTCCCTTATATCTTACTCCATGTGCTCACGAGAGCTGCGCATTTTACATCATTTGCATAACTCGGTTAGGCGCGTCTACCCTGAAATTTGCATAATTTTCTGGCCACTATTTCTTGGTGTTCCATTTTCAATGTCACGCAGTGTATATAGAAGACAACACATCAATATCTAAAAGGTATGTCATTATTATATCTTAAAAATTATATCTTAAATCAA
The DNA here is from genome assembly GCA_030710605.1 of Cordylochernes scorpioides. NCBI lineage: Eukaryota > Metazoa > Arthropoda > Arachnida > Pseudoscorpiones > Chernetidae > Cordylochernes > Cordylochernes scorpioides. Next base: position 90,253,517 of record CP092868.1, read on the forward strand.
ACTTATAATTCATTTAATTTTGAAAAGCTTTATATTTATATGAAGAGAGGCTTAGAAACGAGGGGGGAAAAAAATTTACAATCATGATAAGTTTGAAAATGGAAATTATCGCCCTTGAAAACTTCTTCTTACTTCTATAAATAATTTCGAACTATAAATATCCTCTAATTAAAGAATCTTATCATTAGAGATTTACAGTAAATATCTTCGCATAAAATCACTATCAGCTTTGAATCAATTTTCATTTAATTATTAAACATAAGTTAACATTAAATTATTGATCAAACTTAGTCTTGTTAGTTAAATGAAAATTACTTTCATTCATAATTAAATTGTTTTTTAAGTGGTAGTAGTAAATTCCTTGGTAATTGATTGAAATAATTTTTTTTGGTATAATGATTATTTAATAATCAAACAACTAAAAAATAAAATTGACTTTTATTTTAGAGTATATGAAACATTTGCACAGTGAATGATCACAAGACTAAAACATAGATATTTTCTCTATAATATCTATCTGCCCAATGTACTTTAACACTATACAATTAATTTGACTAAATTTGAAATCACCACCTTGAATAGAATACTACTAATATTTTTCTTAATTCAGTATTATAATTAGTGAATTTTATTGTGTATTGTTATTTTTTCTTACTAAAATAAAAAATTGAATAGATTAGTAAAAATTTTATGAAATTGGAATTAACTTCGGCATAAAACCGAGTAAAATATTTCGATATTACACCTGTTTGTCACTATAGATACTATTGTCAAAGAATCACACACATTTAATTTGTTTAGATTTATTCATAATACATTATAGAGCTAATCTATAATCCAAATAAAATATTTTATTTAACCAGTATTGCAATAAAAAAATCGATTTACGTTACTAAAATATATATATTTTTATTTCTTTATTTTCCATAATTTGAATGATTCAACACTAAGAAGAACGTTGGTTGTTTAATGTTAATACCTGTTGGACACCAGCCAGCGCCGCCACTCAAGTATAACACGTGACCGGAAGGATGACGTCGGCACCCCTCCTACTGACTGTAAAAGTTTAGCCTAACGACGCTGTTGTTTTGTTTACCTTCTACGGAGGATGTAACCTCTTTGTTTCCTCTCTTTCCCTTTTTAATCTTTATATAACCTATGCTTTAATAAATTAGTTAGTGCAAGGCTCTTGTCCTAAGTGTAACCAAGTACCTTGTCTACACCCCTACAAGAAAAGATTATGAGACTGATTGCAGCTGCCTGAAGCATTGAACGGTAAGCCTATTTTTTTTGTTCTCTCTCCCCCCCCCCCCTTCAGTGGACGCCATCTTATAATGGAAGCTAACGAAAGTTTAACCAAAATTACCAAGCTAAATGGATTAAACTATTCCTCATGGAGCTTCCAAATTAAGCTCATTCTGATGGACAATGACTTATGGTCAATTGTTGACCCAGGCGAAGTCAAACCCGAGGGAGGGGATGTTGGTCTAATCAACAAATTTAATACGAGGCAGAATAAGGCTTTAGCAAAGATATGTCTCTCTATTGGTGAGGAGCAGCAGAACCATAACAGACATCTAAATTCCCCCAAAGAAGTTTGGAATGAATTACAAAGACTTTATGCACCCAGGGATAGCAAACACAGAATTCTCCAACTGCGTCGAAAGTTGTACTCCCAGAAATTCTGTCAACATGCGAACATGAATGCCTATTTGGGAAGCATAAATCTAATAGTGAGTGAACTCACAGGTGTAGGGGATAAAATTGAAGACGGTGATCTAAGCATGCTAATTCTTTGTGGAATGCCCGAGGACTGGGATAATGTTATATCAACAATGTGTAACTTACCAGAGTCAGAGTTCACCAGTGCCAACATCAGACGTAAATTGTTAGCTGAGGCAGAGCGCCGGTATGCTACAACAAATGAAGGGATGGGTGCACTGTCAGTCAGGAACTCTAACAAGAAACAATTCCCTCATGAACATCAAGGTTCTAAAACTGTTAGAAAATGTTTCGGATGTGGGAAAACAGGGCATATTGTACGGGACTGTTTCAAACTGAAAAAGAATAACATAAACAACAGGAAAAGGAGCGATACATCAACATCACGAAGCAAAGAACTTGAATGTGATGTATAATGCAGCAGTTGTATCAGAAGAGGATACGTGGGTAATTGACTCAGGTGCCACGCATCATATGACTCCGAACAGAAGGTATTTTTTCACGTTGAATGACGAGAATTTAGGACAAGTGACCATCATTGATGGTACATCACATTCAAACATAGGAAGAGGTAATGCTCAAGTAGATCTGATCAACAATTCTGGACAACTTAGAAGCATAGTTGCTCAGAATACAATGTTCGTACCTGGGATCAGACATGGTGTACTCTCTTTTCTACAAATTGTGGAAAATGGTCATGAGGTTATCTTCGACAAGAAGGGATGTCATATCTACGACAATGATCATAACTTGATGATCAGAGCAGAGAAGAGAGGAAGGCTCTATCTCGTCAGGACTGCTCCGTCCAGATTTCCAGAATCAGGAGAATGTTCAAATTCCATTGCTCAAACCAACAATTTTCGTTAATTCCCACTAAATTTATGGCATCAGAGACTCATGCATATCAACTATGACACCATAGTAGACATGATGAAAAGAGAAGTTGTCATTGGTTTGAACTGTCAGGCTGGAAAACCTGATAAGTGCTCTGATTGTATGATTGGAAAATCGACAAAAAGACCTTTCCTGAATTTGAGATCTACCAAGGAAACTCAGACACTAGCCCTTGTTCACTGTGATCTAATGGGACCGTTCAACATTTAGAGCTGGGGTGGATCAAGATTTGTCTTGACCATCATTGATGACGCATCAAAATATACAAGGGTATATTTCCTCAAAAGGAAGGGCGATACTCTAGAAAAATTCAAGGAATGGATGAAAGAAGCTGAAAATCAAGAGGATCCGTACAGATAACGGACTAGAGTTCTGTTCATCTCCTTGGGATATTTTCACGAAGGCCCATGGTATAGTACATGAACGCACCATGGTCTACACACCTGAACAGAATGGTGTTGCCGAACGCATGAATAGGACTTTGCTGAACTTAGTGAGGAGTACTGTGAACAGTTGCAATCTGCCAACCGCCTCTTGGGCAGAGCTCACCAACACAGCAGCATACTTGAGAAATCGTGTTACAAACAGACACAATGAAGAGAAAACGCCTTTTGAATTGTGGTTTGGAAAAAGATCTGCTCTGCAACATCTGAGAGCAATCGGCTGCGAAACCTTTGTTCATGTTCCAAAACAAAGAAGGAATTCGAAGCTTCAGCCAAGAGCCACTAAAGGAATTCTTGTCGGTTATTCTCTACAGGGAGGAGGTTGGAGAATCTGGATTCCTGAAAAACGCCAAGTGGTGGAATCTAGAAATTGTGTATTCAAAGAAGAAATCCTCTATAAACAGCTCAAAAGAGAAAGGGATACTCTACCATCTGTCCATTTCTCCTCGAAAGAGGCCTCCTTTCAAGAAGAAAGTAATGCAGATCAACCAGTAGACCGAGAAACTGAAGAACTGATTGGAACTACAGGTGGAATAGATCAGCTATCTGAGACTCTCCCAGAGAACCTGAGAAGCCATCCTATGACACTCCGAAGTCATGGAAAGACGGCAGAATCTCCTGAAGAGGATAATAGTGGTGGACAGATAAATGCCACAAGTGCAGAGGACAATAACCCAACTTATGAAGAAGCCATGAACAGCCCTGAGGTAGTTAATTGGATAGAAGCCATTGAAGAAGAAAGGGAATCGCTCGAAAGACATGATGTATGGCAACTGCAGGAATTGCCGAAAGGTATCAAACCTTTAAAATGTAGATGGGTACTAAATAAGAAAATCAATTCAGTGGATGATACTACTAGATACAAAGCACGTCTAGTCGCCAAAGGCTTCACTCAACGTAGAGGAATTGACTACAACGAAGTCTATACTCCTGTTTCCAGTTTTGAAACTATAAGGCTATTAACGGCGATAGCAACAGAAAAGGACTGGTTCATTGACCAATTCGACGTGAAGAGTGCTTACTTTCATGGGACACTCAATGAGACTATTTACATGGAACAACCTGAATGCTTCAAGAAACCAGGAGAAGAAAACTTTTTCTGCAAGCTTAAGAAATCAATCTATGGATTAAAACAGAGCGGAAGATGCTGGAATAAATTCTTAAACAAACAACTTCACGGAATAGGATTCCAACGTAACCCTATTGATCCGAGCATCTACGAAGATGAACTTGAAGAAAGAAGGATCATTCTCTCAATCTATGTGGATGACATCTTTGCCATTTCAGAGAATCAAGCAGCGAGAAACAAATGCAGAGAACTCTTAAATTCCAGTTTCGAAGTGAAGTATCTAGGACCAATTTCTCATATGCTTGGAATATCCTTCAAGAAGTCAGAAGATGGAAGTATGACTCTTTCTCAAAGTAACTACATTGAAGAACTGCTTCAACGTTTCAGACTACAGGATGCAAAAGGTGTCTCGACTCCAATGGAAACCAATCTTGACCTGAGTGTAAGGAAAAATGGAAATTCCAATGAGCGGTTTCCATACCGTGAACTGATCGGAGAACTGTCATACCTTTCTCAGAGAACCAGGCCCGACATCGCCTACGCAGTCGGGATCCTATCCAGATACTGTGATAACTACACAAGAAAACACTGGGAAGCTGGGAAACGCGTGCTGCGTTATCTGAAGAGCACCAAGAACTTTGGCATAACTTACAGATCCACTGGCAAACCTTTGATTGCCTTTTCGGATGCAAGTTGGGCCTCAGACATTGTAGACCGAAAAGGAGTATCTGGACATCTCATCATTTTAGCTGGAGCACCAATAATTTGGAGAAGCACCAAACAAACAGTTACCGCTTTGAGTACTATGGAATCGGAATACATTGCACTGTCATCAGCTGTGAAGGACATCACATGGGTACGGAATCTGATGGAACAGCTGAAAATGTCAAGTTTTATTTGTGGAGAAACAAAAGTATTCTGCGACAACCAAGCTGCAATTTCCCATGCGGAAAATTACATCGACAAATCGAAAACTAGACATTTTGCCGTAAAGTACCATTTTGTTCGAGAAAAGATCTCAGAAGAAGCAATCGAACTTTTCTACACTCCGAGTGCTGAGAACCCAGCTGACTTCCTTACCAAGCCTCTTGCTAGAAGCCAGCATGAAAAGTACTGTAGAGCGCTGATGGACTATCGGAATAAACGTCCAGCTGAAGTTTTTCCGGGAGGGGATATGTTGGACACCAGCCAGCGCCGCCACTCAAGTATAACACATCACCGGAAGGATGACGTCGGCACCCCTCCTACTGACTGTAAAAGTTTAGCCTAACGACGCTGTTGTTTTGTTTACCTTCTTTACCTTCTACAAAGGATGTAACCTCTTTGTTTCCTCTCTTTCCCTTTTTAATCTTTATATAACCTATGCTTTAATAAATTAGTTAGTGCAAGGCTCTTGTCCTAAGTGTAACCGAGTACCTTGTCTACACCCCTACAGGAAAACCTTCTATAACTAATTAATTCAATATTTCAATTATTGAAAGGAAAAAATGAATATATATAGAATTATAAAATTTGTGAATTGACATCATCATCAATTAACAGAAAAATAAAGTACATAGGTCACTCATCTATTGGTTCAGACAACCTTATTTACTGAACAGTCACAAAAATATTTATTTAGTTAAATTCAACCTTATTACCATTTGATCCTTTTCACTAACAATCTATGTCCCACATGCATCCTCCCATAATAACAACAACAAACATTTTTAAATTTTCTTTTTTCTTTCTCACAATCTCACTTTTAGTTTTTATTCATTTCATACCTAACCATAGAGATAAGTATGTTGATATAAATATTCTGACAATTTTTAATTACCATCTCTTT